>CM059801.1:40650000-40682500 GCA_030435695.1 Brachymystax lenok tsinlingensis
ACATGCTACTGTTGACACACCACCACCACCACCACCACCACCACATGCTACTGTTGACACAACACCACCACCACCACCACCACCACCACCACCACATGCTACTGTTGACACAACACCACCACCACATGCTGCTGTTGACACACCACCACCACCACCACATGCTGCTGTTGACACACCACCACCACCACATGCTACTGTTGACACACCACCACCACCACCACATGCTACTGTTGACACACCACCACCACCACCACCACCACATGCTGCTGTTGACACACCACCACCACCACCACCACCACCACATGCTACTGTTGACACACCACCACCACCACCACCACCACCACATGCTACTGTTGACACAACACCACCACCACCACCACCACCACCACATGCTACTGTTGACACAACACCACCACCACCACCACCACCACATGCTACTGTTGACACAACACCACCACCACATGCTACTGTTGACACACCACCACCACCACCACCACCACCACCACCACATGCTACTGTTGACACACCACCACCACCACCACCACATGCTACTGTTGACACACCACCACCACCACCACATGCTACTGTTGACACACCACCACCACCACATGCTGCTGTTGACACACCACCACCACATGCTACTGTTGACACACCACCACCACCACCACCACCACATGCTACTGTTGACACACCACCACCACCACCACCACCACATGCTGCTGTTGACACACCACCACCACCACCACCACATGCTGCTGTTGACACACCACCACCACCACCACCACCACCACATGCTGCTGTTGACACAACACCACCACCACCACCACCACCACCACATGCTGCTGTTGACACAACACCACCACCACCACCACCACCACCACCACATGCTGCTGTTGACACAACACCACCACCTCCACATGCTGCTGTTGTCGACTACACCAGTTGCGGTGTATTCCATTTTCTATGTCTACTAACCATATCAAACGTCATGGTCAACTGCTTATCACTTTAGTGACCCAGGACATCATTACCTCAGGTTAAGTTCTAACTTCTGTCTCTCTCTCTGTGTGTGTTCGTTCTACCCAGCAACAAGGAATGCCCTACGTGCAGAAAGAAGCTGGTGTCTAAGCGATCCCTGCGGCCGGACCCGAACTTTGATGCCCTCATCAGTAAGATCTACCCCAGCAGAGATGAGTACGAGGCCCACCAGGAGCGGGTTCTGGCCCGCATCTCCAAACACAACAACCAGCAGGCCCTGTCCCACAGCATCGAGGAGGGCCTCAAGATACAAGCCAAGAACAGGTACTGTACCCTAACCCTTAATGCCTTATCCTGACCCTTAACCCACAGCATCGAGGAGGGCCTCAAGATACCGACCGCGACTGTACTGCTAATCTCTATTTTCCCATTTAGGTGTCTCCTCACAGAGGTCAGATCGAGTTACCCTACTATGATTTAAAACATGTTTCTAGGAACTATGGTAAAATGTTACTTTGTAAAATGGAATTTAAATCTGACCTCCTCCCACCACTGGGTGTCACTGCAGGCTGCAGCGAGGGAAGAAGCACCAGCTGGAGAACGGGAGCGGGGCGGAGGACAATGGTGACTCCTCCCACTGCAGCAATGCCTCCGTCCACTCCAACCAGGTATGAGCACTCCTTCATTCCTTCATCTGCCCCCCCGTGTCGTTCTGCCCCTGACCAAGGCAGTTAACCCACTGTTCCCCGGTGTAGGCCCGTCATTGTAAATTAGAATTTGTTCTTAACTGACTTGCCTAGTTAAATTAAGGTTAAATAAAAAATAAATTCCCATGTAGGGTTGCAGAATGCCAGTAACGTCCCCAAAATTCCCAGGTTTATCAGAAATCCCGGTTGGAAAATTCCCGGTATCAGGAAAAAGCAGGATATCCGGATTCCTCCAACCAGGATTTATTGAAAACCTGACTGGATTTGTGCAATCATATTCCCATGTCTATCCACTGACAGAATGTGTAAGGGTAGGATGTATTAAGTATGTGGCTGTATGAGATGGGTAACGTGCAGGGTATTAGTAATGTATTGTTTATATGGGATGGGTAGCGTACAGGGTATTAGTAATGTATTGTGTATATGGGATGGGTAGCGTACAGGGTATTAGTAATGTATTGTGTATATGGGATGGGTAGCGTACAGGGTATTAGTAATGTATTGTGTATATGGGATGGGTAGCGTGCAGGGTATTAGTAATGTGTATATGGGATGGGTAGCGTACAGGGTATTAGTTATGTATATGGGATGGGTAGCGTACAGGGTATTGGTAATGTATTGTGTATATGGGATGGGTAGCGTACAGGGTATTAGTAATGTATTGTGTATATGGGATGGGTAGCGTACAGGGTATTAGTAATGTATTGTGTATATGGGATGGGTAGCGTGCAGGGTATTAGTAATGTATTGTGTATATGGGATGGGTAGCGTACAGGGTATTAGTAATGTATTGTGTATATGGGATGGGTAGCGTACAGGGTATTAGTAATGTATTGTGTATATGGGATGGGTAGCGTGCAGGGTATTAGTAATGTATTGTGTATATGGGATGGGTAGCGTGAGGGTATTAGTAATGTATTGTGTATATGGGATGGGTAGCGTACAGGGTATTAGTAATGTATATGGGATGGGTAGCGTACAGGGTATTAGTAATGTATTGTGTATATGGGATGGGTAGCGTACAGGGTATTAGTTATGTATATGGGATGGGTAGCGTGCAGGGTATTAGTAATGTATTGTGTATATGGGATGGGTAGCGTACAGGGTATTAGTAATGTATTGTGTATATGGGATGGGTAGCGTACAGGGTATTAGTTATGTATATGGGATGGGTAGCGTGCAGGGTATTAGTAATGTATTGTGTACATGGGATGGGTAGCGTGCAGGGTATTAGTAATGTATTGTGTATATATGATGGGTAGCGTGCAGGGTATTAGTAATGTATATGGGATGGGTAGCGTACAGGGTATTAGTAATGTATTGTGTACATGGGATGGGTAGCGTGCAGGGTATTAGTAATGTATTGTGTATATGGGATGGGTAGCGTACAGGGTATTAGTAATGTATTGTGTATATGGGATGGGTAGCGTGCAGGGTATTAGTAATGTATTGTGTATATGGGATGGGTAGCGTACAGGGTATTAGTAATGTATTGTGTATATGGGATGGGTAGCGTGCAGGGTATTAGTAATGTATTGTGTATATGGGATGGGTAGCGTACAGGGTATTAGTAATGTATTGTGTATATGGGATGGGTAGCGTGCAGGGTATTAGTTATGTATATGGGATGGGTAGCGTGCAGGGTATTAGTAATGTATTGTGTATATGGGATGGGTAGCGTGCAGGGTATTAGTAATGTATTGTGTATATGGGATGGGTAGCGTGCAGGGTATTAGTAATGTATTGTGTATATGGGATGGGTAGCGTACAGGGTATTAGTAATGTGTATATGGGATGGGTAGCGTACAGGGTATTAGTTATGTATATGGGATGGGTAACGTACAGGGTATTAGTAATGTATTGTGTATATGGGATGGGTAGCGTGCAGGGTATTAGTAATGTATTGTGTATATGGGATGGGTAGCGTGCAGGGTATTAGTAATGTATTGTGTATATGGGATGGGTAATGTACAGGGTATTAGTAATGTATTGCGTATATGATACACTTTGTATTTTCCATTGTGAAATGGGGGTATAAATGCCACCAGGAATATTACAGCAGGGTATCCAGCCGGTGTGTCTTTCCTGGTTAAAGCATCTCATCGCTTTAACGTTTTATACCCTCGGTTGTGTTCAGCGCCCCAGTAAAACATTCTGTCAATCAAAGCAGGAGGCGGGGCCCAGCATCAAACGTACCAAGACATCAGATGACTCTGGTCTGGACATGGACAATGCTACAGAGAACGGAGGAGGAGGAGGAGGAGACGTGGCCATGGACGGAGCCAGCGAGATAGAACTGGTGTTCTGTCCTCACCCTACGCTCATGGACAAGGAGGACACCGTGCAGACCAGGTGGGGCGACCTGAGGCTAAGTGGGATACAGGATGGGTGGTTTGTTCCAGATGCACAATATTAAAAGGTGCATTATGTACGTTTTTGGGGCGACCAAAGTGTCATTTGAAAGCAAATCTGAGAAGCGGTAGATCTGTTCTGTGTGTGTGCTATTTCTATGCCTTCCGTTAAGTTTTGCGTTTGTCTTTTATTTTCTATTTTGTACACCAGCTTCAAACTGCTGAAAATACAATATTTTAGGTTATGGAAAATATATCTCACAGCAGTTTAGATGGTACAAACTTTGAGATTTACTATTAGAATTCTAGGAACTAATAATTGGCAGAGCGATTTCTGCACGTCTTCTAATTTGCGTAGGCCTGCGTCTTCTAATCTGCGTAGGCCTTCGTCTTCTAATCTGCGTAGGCCTGCGTCTTCTAATCTGCGTCTTCTAATCTGCGTAGGCCTGCGTCTTCTAATCTGCGTAGGCCTGCGTCTTCTAATCTGCGTAGGCCTGCGTCTTCTAATCTGCGTCTTCTAATCTGCGTAGGCCTGCGTCTTCTAATCTGCGTAGGCCTGCGTCTTCTAATCCTGTCTGTGAAAAACAGTGAGACTGTACCTGTGGATGTTTAAATGGGGAAAGTTTAGATAGTGGAAGTGTGTTTACCTTTCTAGACCTCAGATAATGTGTTGTGGTATTGAGTCGGTGCCCAGGTTCATCAACAAGTCAGCTAATGCAACTGTGTGTTGTGGTAGTGTTGAGTTTGTTCCCAGGTACATCAAGACGTCGGGTAACGCCACAGTGGACCACCTGTCTAAGTACCTGGCGGTGCGTCTGGCCCTGGAGGAACTGAGGAAGAACGGAGAGGCCAGCCCCGTCAACGTAGACGCTGCCTCCGAGAAACAGTACACCATCTACATCCCTACAGCCAACGGCCAGTTCACGGTAATAATACAATATATTACTACTACAATACACTATCTACATCCCTACAGCCAACGGCCAGTTCACGGTAATAATACAATATGTTTCTACTACTACAATGACGAGAAAACAATACCTTAAGCCCATAAATATATAATTACTGTGCAATTAATATCTATAGGCTACATTGAGGTTTTTCTTTATTGTAGTCCTTCTGGCATTAGTGTGTAAGTCCAAGCTTTAGCGTCAACTTTACGCACGCCAAATAGCCAAACGATTTTGGGAACGGGCAGAAAACGTTTACCTTGATCCACTGAGGCAAAAAATAAACATGTTGGAGTTTATTTTAATAAGAGAATCTGAGAAATGGCGAGTTGAAAATAAAGAGGAGAGAGGGCCAGAACAGTTTTGTTTAGGACAGACTTGTGTTTGTGTGTATAATTCTATACTGTACTAATTCTATACTGTGCTAATGCTATACTGTGCTAATGCTATACTGTGCTAATTCTATACTGTGCTAATGCTATACTGTGCTAATTCTATACTGTGCTAATGCTATACTGTGCTAATGCTATACTGTGCTAATGCTATACTGTGCTAATGCTATACTAATACCATACTATGCTAATACTATACTAATTCTATACTGTTCTAATTCTATACTAATTCTATGCTATACTAATTATATACAATACTAATTCTATACTATGCTAATTATAAAGTAATACAATACTATGCTAATACTATACTAATTCTATACAATGCTAATTCTATACTAATTCTGTTATACTAATTCTATACTATGCTAATTCTATACAATGCTAATTCTATACTAATTCTGTTATACTAATTCTATACTATGCTAATTCTATACTATGCTAATTCTATACTATGCCAATTTCTATCCAATTCTATACTAATACTATACTAAATATATACTGTGCTAATTCTATACGATACTAATTCTATTCTATACTAATTCGACAGTCACAAGATGGACTTCAAATAGGCACACACTCCTAGTTGTCACCCAGGTGACCTTTAGCCTAGTGTTTCCTCTATAATCACTGGTCACCCAGGTGACCTTTAACCTAGTGTTTCCTCTATAATCACTGGTCACCCAGGTGACCTTTAGCCTAGTGTTTCCTCTATAATCACTGGTCACCCAGGTGACCTTTAGCCTAGTGTTTCCTCTATAATCACTGGTCACCCAGGTGAGCTTGTGTGTGTATATAATGCAACTAGTGAAGCATGGAAAGAATTTCCTCCTGAAAGACGATCAATCAGTCGATGGTCTCTGTCGGTCCTCCAGGTGCTGAACGGGTCCTTTTCTCTGGAGCTCGTCAGCGAGAAGTACTGGAAGGTGAACAAGCCCATGGAGCTGTACTTCGCCCCCACCAAGGAGCACAAGTAGACCAGCTGGAGTACGCCTGGGATGCAGCCCAAATGATACCGTATTCCCTGTGTACCAGGGTAGTGTACCAGGGTAGTGTCAGGAGGGAATAGGGTTCCATTTGGAACACAGTCCTGGACGAGACCTGCCAGGAGGACCAGGTGTCTAATGGACACTATGGACTCACACTCTCTCTCTCCGTCTCTCTCCCTTTCTGATCTCTCTCTCTCTCTCTCCCTTTCTGATCTCTCTCTCCCTTTCTGATCTCTCTCTCTCTCTTTCTCTCTCCCCCTTTCTGATCTCTACACCTCTCTGTTTAACCATGTCTGGTGTATATTAGTTGGTAATGTGTTAGTGTCTGGGGCCTACACAAGGAAAACCTGACTCATCCATCAGCAAGGCATAACATCTTCATAAGCATTACTGGGGACGTAACTGCAGTGCCCGGGTGGTGTTCAGGAGGGCAGATGTCTGCTTATTCTCTATGTAGTGGACTGCTTGGACCACAGCCCTACAGACCCTGGTCTAAAGTAGTGCACTGCATATGGAATAGGGGGCCATTTGGGATAACCTGAATGTATTATGACTAGCCAGTGGTCCTGTCACATAGCCCCTGTTGTAGGGTCCTCTTACTGAGTTAGTACTTGGTACTTCCAGGGCCTTCTACCTGCTCTGGATAACTGTGGCTGCTTTGGGACTTTGGATTGTCTTTTTGTATCTGGGGTACGAGGAGCTGGGTTGGCAATGGGCTGGGGTGGGAGGCTTTTGAAGATCTATTACCACTGTGTACGTACGGAGGGCTTCTGTTATTTTCTTTTCTTTGTCAACTGACACCATGGTTTGGAATATCAAGAAGCTTGTTTTCTATAAACCCGTGGTCCTGTTGTATCGGTTGTCATTGGATGTGTCTCAAATGGCAGCCTGTTCCCTATTAAGTGCAATACACAGGGCTCTGGTCAAAAGTAGTGCACTATATAGGGAAAAGATTGCCCTTTTGGGACATTGTAATAATGTCGCTGTCACCTGACTGATCTGGTAGTCATGGCAAACATCTGATATGACCTAACGACATTCTATTAGACAGACTTCATCTCATTATTACCTATCTCTCTAGTCTGGTTGTCTCTTCATTCTGTTGTCCTAGAAATGGTTATCATTTACAGCAGGGTTGGGGTCCAATCCTGGAATAATGGAACAATCTCTATACCTTCTCTCTCTGAGGAGGACCTCTCCCGTGTGCTGTGACATCTTTAAGAATCCAGTAGTTTTTCTAAAAACACTCATAGAAACCCATGAATGAAATTGACCCCATCCCTGCTTCACACTAACATTTTGATTAGCTCATCAGTCTAAAGTCTAGTTCAGCGCAACATGCTATAGTAGTAAACACCTTCGTTCGTTCATCTCAACCACGAATGTATCACTCGATAACTGACCCCACCACACCTAAACTGTATGGAATTAATCTGTCTGTGTACATAAACCAACCAGCTCTATTCATCACCTTCAAGCTTAAAGAACACTGTGTGTGTGTGTGTGTGTGTGTGTGTGTGTGTGTGTGTGTGTGTGTGTGTGTGTGTGTGTGTGTGTGTGTGTGTGTGTGCGAATCGTGTTTTCTCCACAAAAAAATGTCATAACGACGATACCATGGAAGAAACATTTACAAATATAAAAGCATGTTCTGTTATTTTTTTTACAATTTTCTTTGCATAAATATCAGTTTTTGTTTGGGAAATAAACAACAAAAAGTGTGTGTAAAACATGAAACCCACGAGCCATGATATCTCAATGCTCCGGTGTGAAGTTTCCCCTAGGTACTGATCTAGGATCAACTTGTCCTTCCCCTAACCATTGGTGGGGAAAATGGCAAACTGACCCAAGATCAGCATCTATGGAGCAACTTCAACCAACACACTATTTCACCAGCACCTCTTCAGGGGTGTGTTGAGAGTTAAAAACGTTCAGGGGGTGAGATTTCCAAAATCTTTGTGGTACTTTTAAGGCTGGATCTGCAAACATTACTAGCCTTAATTCTTGATTCCTCCGTCCTTGTTTCCTATTCCTCACCTGCCTTTCGAAGCGTATTGGAGGAGACAAGGACGGAACAAGCAAGGATTTGACAGCTAGTGGGGTCACCCATTGGTCGGTCACCCTTGTTTGGGATGCTCTGGATCGACAGCATGTTCCAGTACCCGCCAATTTCCAGCAACTTCGCACAGCCATTGAAGAGGAGTGGGACAACAATCAACAGCCTGAACAACTCTGTGTGAAGGAGATGTGTCACGCTGCATCATGCATACCAGATACTGACTGGTTTTCTGATCCAAGCCCATACATAATTGTTTTTAAAATCATCTGTATTCCCAGTCATGTAAATTCCATAGATTAGGGCCTAATGAATTCATTTAAATTGACTGCTTTTCCTATGTAATGTAACTCGGTGACATCTTTGAAATTGTTGCGTTTTTAATATTTTTGTTCAGTGTAGAAACAGGATGAACAGTTTTGGAACACTGAGCCATTGACTGCCTGCACCAGGTGGTTGCTTTAGACAATAAGGTACCAGACTACAGCCATTTAGTTTTGAACCTAGAAGAATACCAATGTACAGGTCCCAGGTTCGAAAAATGAGTTGCGCAGGTGCTCTAATATAATTTTAACACAACTTTGACCACACATTTTGTTTGCGTCACACGCATGAGCTATAACTTGGCTAATAACTAGCTAACTAGCAAAACACCCTGGGTTAATAACTAGCAAAACACACTGGGCTAATAACTAGCTAACTAGCAAAACACACTGGGCTAATAACTAGCTAACTAGCAAAACATACTGGGTTAATAACTAGCTAACTAGCAAAACACACTGGGCTAATAACTAGCTAACTAGCAAAACATACTGGGCTAATAACTAGCTAACTAGCAAAACATACTGGGCTAATAACTAGCTAACTAGCAAAACATACCGGGCTAATAACTAGCTAACTAGCAAAACACACTGGGCTAATAACTAGCTAACTAGCAAAACATACTGGGTTAATAACTAGCTAACTAGCAAAACACACTGGGCTAATAACTAGCTAACTAGCAAAACATACTGGGCTAATAACTAGCTAACTAGCAAAACATACTGGGCTAATAACTAGCTAACTAGCAAAACATACCGGGCTAATAACTAGCTAACTAGCAAAACATACCGGGCTAATAACTAGCTAACTAGCAAAACATACCGGGCTAATAACTAGCTAACTAGCAAAACACACTGGGCTAATAACTAGCTAACTAGCAAAACACACCGGGCTAATAACTAGCTAACTAGCAAAACACACCGGGCTAATAACTAGCTAACTAGCAAAACATACCGGGCTAATAACTAGCTAACTAGCAAAACATACCGGGCTAATAACTAGCTAACTAGCAAAACATACCGGGCTAATAACTAGCTAACTAGCAAAACATACCGGGCTAATAACTAGCTAACTAGCAAAACATACCGGGCTAATAGCTAGCTAACTAGCAAAACATACCGGGCTAATAGCTAGCTAACTAGCAAAACATACCGGGTTAATAACTAGCTAACTAGCAAAACATACCGGGTTAATAACTAGCTAACTAGCAAAACATACCGGGCTAATAACTAGCTAACTAGCAAAACATACCGGGCTAATAACTAGCTAACTAGCAAAACATACTGGGCTAATAACTAGCTAACTAGCAAAACATACTGGGCTAATAACTAGCTAACTAGCAAAACATACTGGGCTAATAACTAGCTAACTAGCAAAACATACTGGGCTAATAACTAGCTAACTAGCAAAACATACTGGGCTAATAACTAGCTAACTAGCAAAACATACTGGGTTAATAACTAGCTAACTAGCAAAACATACTGGGTTAATAACTAGCTAACTAGCAAAACATACACAGGTGGCTACATGTAGCTCTCACTTTGATTTCAGAACAAGAGCATCTACTTCCACTCCTGTTGTAGCCTAAACACAGTGCACGGCACAGATCCATATATGGCAATGGCTATTTGCATATAGGTCTACTGCAGCTCTGATTGGTTATGGGGCACCTGTCTGTGTAGAGTACAGTCCTGCCTGTCAATGTAATTGAATCCTACCCCAATGCGCTCTGACTACAAGAAAAATCTCTTGCATAGTTAGTTTTGCATACTAAGTCTTGCATAGTTTGTTTTGTTTCGGAATGTTACATTGAAAGTGGCTAATATTGTGTTGATTTTGAGCACAATTCCCACAGTAGAGTGATACATTGACAGTCTCAAAGGATAAAACTCAAAAGTTGGAGTGAAGTTCAATCTGGTGCTTCTGGGCAGATATTTGGTCCGATGCACGTTGCTTAGAGGGAGCATTGTTGATCAGTCTCTCCATGCTAGTCCATTCTACAGACGCTGTGTCTGTACAAAGCTCACCATAGTTTTGATTTGGTCGTCTTTGACTCACATGGCCTTACTGAGTAGACAGCCCTCCTGTCTGTCCTTAGGCTAGTTCCTCGATTACATTATATCCAACCTGCGGCCTTTCAAGTTCTCCCTGACTTTCTATAAATGGGACCTGGATGGATAAACTTGGATTGTCGTTTCCAGGTAAGTTCACAGTTGCTTCAACCCACCGATCGAATGGTATAGTGTCTCCATTTACTGCGTAGATAGACTTCCTTCAGACCCAAGGAGTTCAGAGAGGGGCCTCACAGTTCAAAGAGGGGCCTCACACTTCAGAGAGGGGCCTCACACTTCAGAGAGGGGCCTCACAGTTCAGAGGGGGGCCTCACAGCCTGACGGGGCGGGGCTTTGCCTCGAACTCCTCCCTGCTGATATTTTGACTCTGAGAGAGGACTGTAGCCCGATCACTGATTGTCCCTCCACAGTGACCGGCTCCCGTTTCCCGAGCACTACAGTTTCTTTCGACAGCCTACTGACCAGTGCCCTTCCTCACAGCAGAAAAATAAATGACTACAGTTGGATAAACCCTGCTGGACACATTTGGGACACCCATACGATTTCTCTCTCCAGGGAACAAACGGTCTGCTTGTAGTCCACTGGCACGTCTGCTCTGGTTGCCTGTTTCACAGAGTCAGTCCACTGGCATGTCTGCTCTGGTTGCCTGTTTCACAGTCAGTCTACTGGCACGTGAGCTCTGGTTGTTTTGCCTGTTTCAGAGTCAGTCCTGTTTGTCAGCCTCTTAGAGTCATGGCCATGTTCTTCGTCCAGCTGAACACAATCAGCTTAGGCAGGTTTGTGGTGAGGTGTTGGCCCTAATCTGCCTCATTCTCATTCCTGGTGATTTTCATGACATCTCATTATCACCTCATCTGTCACGCCGTTTGTCTGAGAGGAGAGACCTCAGTTCTCTACGGATGTCGTTATGTTTGAGGCCTAGGCCCTGATGCGTCTAGAAACACACCTTGCACTGTGTGTGTGTACTTAATGCTTGTTTAGCAGTAAACCGGATCTTCTGTTTCCATAGAGAAACTGTTGCGGCGTCTCTTGCTCACTTTGTTTAGCTCTTGGAGAAACTCTGTGCTACTCTTTTCCCCTAGGTATGACTGGAGAAACCCCTTTTGAGTTCAGCTACTGTCATGTCATCCTTGTTCATTAACATGTCCTTGAAGTTTTCCCGGTTGTATTATTCTCAACACTCCCCTGACTACCCTCACTAAAGTCCTCTCTCAACCCCTCATCTATCTGTTGACACACATGGTTGTAGCTCATATATATACAGTGGGGCAAAAAAGTATTTAGTCAGCCACCAATTATTTTCCACCATAATTTGCAAATAAATTCATTCCTCATTTTGTCTGTCATAGTTGAAGTGTACCTATGATGAAAATTACAGGCCTCTCTCATCTTTTTAAGTGAGAGAACTTGCACAATTGGTGGCTGACTAAATACTTTTTTGCCCCACTGTATATGACGTGTGGTTCCCTATTTAACCCCCATAGATCTTCAACTCTTTGAGGTAGTGAAGGTCTCGTAGGGAGACTACCTTCTCGTGTCTAGGTGCCTAGACGTGCTCAGACTGGTGGCTACTGTGTGAGATGTTGCTAGTTCGTAGTGCGCTAGGTGTCTGTACAGGAGGTGGAATGTGACGTTGGAGTGGTTCTTTGTGCAGGAGAAGCATCCTACCCTAGCTCCTGCTAGGTAGCAAGTATCCGCTGGTAGTCAGCATCAAGTGTGGCTGTGTTGGTGGGTCATGTGAGTCAACATTAGCATGTGTGTCAACAGCTTGACTGCTACCCTGTACAACATCATCAATAGTATCTCTTAGAACAAACAGTTCAACCCCTAGTCCTCAGACTCAAGCAAAGGTTTACTCATCATAAAACCATTGTTTTACTCAAGACAACCCCGATCATCAGCCACTGACTCCGACTGATCTTTATTTTTTTTTTCCTACTGTATTATTGACTATGTTTGTTTTATTCCATGTGTAACTCTGTGTTGTTGTGTGTCGAACTGCTTTGCTTTATCTTGGCCAGGTCGCAGTTGTAAATGAGAACTTGTTCTCAACTTGCCTACCTGGTTAAATAAAGGTGAAATAAAAAATTAAAAATAAAATCAGGCACCGGACCGACGGTCTTGAGTTCCTCGTGCGACAGCGTCAGGCCGGCTTTTCCTGATGTCCCTCAAACAGGCTCTTCCTCTCACCGCTCGACATGGCAACCTCTTCCTCTATCCCTCACGAAGGTCAAACACAGTTTCGGATATCAGGTTCACGGGATCGGCATCCCCCAGCAGGTGGCGCCCATACCGGATGAGACCCCAATAATCTGTAACGGGTCCCGGTTTAGGACCACGCCTACAGTTAATAGTATTCTGTAATACAGGAGTAATTATGAGAATGGAAATAAGGTGTCAAGTTATTAAACCATCTTCTCAAAATATCTCTTTGTATCTTCCTTTTTTTCTTTTGGTATCCAACATAATAATTTCATACAAAAATAATCATCCATCACAAACACATTCACACTCACTCATTCATTACCCAGACTATTCATTACCCAGACCATTCATCATTACCCAGACCATTCATTACCCAGGCCATTCATCATTACCCAGACCATTCATTACCCAGGCCATTCATCATTACCCAGACCATTTATTACCCAGACCATTTATTACCCAGACCATTCATTACCCAAACCATTCATTACCCAGACCATTCATCATTCCCCAGACCATTCATCATTCCCCAGACCATTCGTTACCCAGACCATTCATTACCCAGACCATTCATTACCCAGACCATTCATCATTATCCAGACCATTCATTACCCAGACCATTCATCATTACCCAGACCATTCATTACCCAGACCATTCATTACCCAGACCATGCATCATTACCCAGACCATTCATTACCCAGACCATGCATCATTACCCAGACCATTCATTACCCAGAACCCATGCATCATTACCCAGACCATGCATCACCCAGACCATTCATTACCCAGACCATTCATCATTACCCAGACCATTCATCATTACCCAGACCATTCATTACCCAGACCATTCATTACCCAGACCATTCATCATTAACCAGACCATTCAATATTACCCAGACCATTCATTACCCAGACCATTCATTACCCAGACCATTCATTACCCAGACCATTCATCATTACCCAGACCATTAATTACCCAGACCATTCATCATTACCCAGACCATTCATCATTACCCAGACCATTCATTTCCCAGACCATTCATTACCCAGACCATTCATCACCCAGACCATTCATTACCAAGACCATTCATTACCCAGACCATGCATCATTACCCAGACCATTCATTACCCAGACCATGCATCATTACCCCGACCATTCATTACCCAGAACCCATGCATCATTACCCAGACCATGCATCACCCAGACCATTCATTACCCAGACCATTCATCATTACCCAGACCATTCATTACCCAGACTATTCATCATTACCCCGACCATTCATTACCCAGACCATTCATCATTAACCAGACCATTCAATATTACCCAGACCATTCATTGCCCAGACCATTCATTACCCAGACCATTCATCATTCCCCAGACCATTCGTTACCCAGACCATTCATCATTCCCAGACCATTCATCATTCCCAGACCATGCATCACCCAGACCATTCATTACCCAGACCATTCATTACCCAGACCATTCATCATTCCCCAGACCATTCATTACCCAGACCATTCATTACCCAGACCATTCATCATTACCCAGACCATTCATCACCCAGACCATTCATCATTCCCCAGACCATTCATTACCCAGACCATTCATTACCCAGACCATTCACACAGATGTAACACATACTGACTAACCAATCGGTGTGCGCCCTACATGCTAAAGTCCAACCTCAAAACAGAAATGGAAAAAATAAAACCTGTAACACCTTCCCCCTTAAGACAAAAAATATATCCTATATTTTTGTTGGACACGTTTGCTCACCACCAACAGAAAACAATGTTAATTTCACAACATAATCAACTTAAATGAGTCCGCCTCCTCCAGTATAAACTGTCTGTCTACAATGAAATACAAGACCGAAACAGACACTGCTCTTTAATAAGCTTTACGTATCGGCCTCTCGACCTTTGTTGAATTATCTAGATTTTAGATTCTTCAAAGTAGCAACCCTTTTCCTTGATGACAGCTTTGCACACTCTTGGCATTCTCTCAACCAGCTTCACTTGGAATTATTTTCCAACAGTCTTGAAGGAGGCCAGGTCATCTGATGCAGCACTCCATTACTCTCCTTCTTGGTCAAATAGCACTAACACAGTCTAGAGGTGTGTTTTGGGTCATTGTCCTGTTGAAAAACAAATGATAGTCCCACTAAGCACAAACCAGATGGGATGGTGTATCGCTGCAGAATGCTGAGGTAGCCATGCTAGTCAAGTGTGCCTTGAATTCTAAATAAATCATTGACAGTGTCACCATCAAAGCCCCCTCCCCCCACACCATCACAACTCCGCCTCCATGCTTCACGGTGGGAACCACACATGCAGAGATCATTCGTTCACCTACTCTGCTTCACAAAAACACACAGTTGGAACCAAAAATTTCAAATTTGGACTCATTAGACCAAAGGACAGATTTACACTGGTCTAATGTCCATTGCTCAGGTTTCTTGGCCCAAGCAAGTCTCTTATTGGTATTCGTTAGTAGTGGTTTCTTTGCAGCTATTCGACCATGATGGCCTGAGTCTCCTCTGAACAGTTGATGTTGAGATGTGTCTGTTACTTGAACTCTATGAAACATTTATTTGGGCTGCAATCTGAGGTGCAGTTAACTCTAATGAACTTATCCTCTGCAGCAGAGGGAACTCTGGGTCTTCCTTTCCTGTGGCGGTCCTCATGAGAGACAGTTTCATCATAGCGCTTGATGGTTTTTGCGACTGCACTTGAAGAAACTTAAAAAGTTATTGAAATGTTCCGTATTGGCTGACTTTCATGTCTTACAGTAATGATGGACTGTCGTTTCTCTTTGCTTGGTATTTGGTATTTTACCAAATAGGGGTATCTTCTGTATACCACCCGTACCTTGTCACAGCACAACTGACTGGCTCAAAGGCATTAAAAAGAAGGGGAAAAAAATCCACATATTTATTTTTAACAAGGCACACCTGTTAATTGAAATGCATTCCAGGTGACTACCTCATGAAGCTGGTTGAGAGAATGGCAAGAGTGTGCAAAGCTGCCATTAAGGCAAAGGGTGGCTACTTTGAAGAATCTCAAATATAAAATATATTTTTGTTTGTTTAACACTTTTCTTGGTTACTACATGATTCCATATGTGTTATTTCATAGTGTTGATGTCTTCACTATTATTTTACAATGTAGAAAATAGTGAAAATAAAGTAAAATCCTGGAATGTGTCGGTGTGAAATTTTGATTGGTATTGTGTATATATTTACACATTTCATTTTACAATCTTGTTCTTATATAATTCTTATTTTTATAATTTTTTTTATAGCTGCCTAAAACTGAAGTTTACTAAACAGTAATAATAATGTATTTTTCTATAACTCTCATCGCCCTGGAACAAGTCCAACAGGGAACAACGTGCAGTCAAAATATATTGTGAGCCAGGGCAACACACTGGCTAAACACAACAATTACTAACTGGCCACCCTTGAAAGACAATCCGCAACCAAGTTGTCCTTACCACGGACATGTCTGATTTCAATAGGAAACTCCTGCAATATAAGACTCCAGCGAGGAGTCTGAGATTTGTGAAGCTCGTCCTTTGCAGGAAAATGAGAGGGTTATGATTGGTATAGACCACCAGGGGGGTAGAGACGGATACATAAACCTTGAAGATCTGAAGTGCTTTGTACCAAAGCGAGCGTCTCAATAGTCGAGTAGTGTTTCTAATATGAGGCCCATTTCTCAACAAAAAAAAGTACCCCACAGGGTGCTCAACGTTGTCGTCTTTCTGTAGGAAGACTTCAGTATACAAAGCAAATGGACGACCAAAATCCGGAGCAGCTAACATCGATTCAGAGATCAAATTAGTATTTTTCTTCTCAAAAGCCTCCTGACAGTTGGGGCTTCAGCAGAAAAATACCTTTGGACTGGTCAAATCTGTGAGTCGCGCATCAACCTGGGCAAAGTTCTTAATTAACTAAAGTTTATTACTGGAGTTTATAGCCCCAGTGATGTACTGGGCCGTACGCACTACCCTCTGTAGTGCCTTGCAGCCGTAGGCCGAGCAGTTGCCCTTGTCAGTGTTGCTTGTTATGTCATGTTTTGGCCTCTAGAGGTCCTCATGGGGCTATTGTGCCCTGCTTAGTCTATTTGTAATTAGTGTTATTAGGTTCACATGTGTCTCATTCAGATGTGTGTATTTAAGTCACTCTGTCTCACAGCCTCTTTGCCTGGTGTTTAGTTGTTCTTGAGCCGGTTGCCCAAGTAAGTGTTCTCTACTCGGAGACATTTTATTCTCCCTTGCCTGTGGATTACTCCCTTCTCTGTTTTATTTTATGTGGGTTTTCTCCTCTGGAGTTTTTGCTGGATTTCCTTCGTAACAATTTTGACTATCTTTTTGAAAAGCCCTGTTGGACTGGTTTTGGTTTTTGAGGATTTCCTTTTGATGTGTTTTGCTCCAGCTATGGATTTCTGTTGCTTGTTTTTGTATTAAAACTATTTGTGCGTCTCCTCTTCTTCCGAGTGCGTCTTACTGTTGGGTTCACCACCTCCAGTGGCTCAAGGATTGAGAGCCTGACATAATAGTTGGCAGGCCCTGCCACATAAGACGAGCGTCGGAGCCGGTGTAGCACGACTCGATCTTAGTCCTGTATTGGTGCTTTGCCTGTCTGATGGTTTGTCGGAAGGCATAGCAGGATTTCTTATACGTTTCCGGGTTAGAGTCCCGCACCTTGAAAGCGGCAGTTCTACCCTTTAGCTCAGTGCAAATGTTGCCTGTGATCCATGGCTTCTAGTTGGGGTATGTACTGTACGTACAGTCACTGTGGGGACGATGCACCTCGATGCACTTATTGATAAAGCCAATGACGTACAGCTGATGGTCCTCGCACTGTCTGCAATAAGCTGAGAGAGGCTGGACTGAGGGCTTGTAGGCCTGTTGTAAGGCAGGTCCTCACCAGACATCACCGGCAACAACGTCGCCTATGGGCACAAACCCACCGTCGCTGGACCAGACAAGACTGGCAAAAAGTGCTCTTCACTGACGAGTCACGGTTTTGTCTCACCAGGGGTGATTGTCGGATTCGCGTTTATCGTAGAAGGAATGAGCGTTACACCGAGGCCTGTACTCTGGAGCGGGATCGACGTGGAGGGTCCGTCATGGTCTGGGGCGGTGTGTTACAGCATCATCGGACTGAGCTTGTTGCCATTGCAGGCAATCTCAACGCTGTGCGTTACAGGGCAGACATCCTCCTACCTCATGTGGTGCCCTTCCTGCAGGCTCATCCTGACATGACCCTCCAGCATGGCAATGCCACCAGCCATACTGCTCGTTCTGTGCGTGATTTCCTGCAAGACAGGAATGTCAGTGTTTTGCCATGGCCAGCAAAGAGCCCGGGATCTGTTGGATCGCAGGGTGAGGGCTTGGGCCATTCCCCCCAGAAATGTCCTGAAACTTGCAGGTGCCTTGGTGGAAGAGTGGGGTAACATCTCACGGCAAGAATTGAAAAATCTGGTGCAGTCCATGAGGAGGAGATGCACTGCAGTAGTTAATGCAGCTGGTGGCCACACCAGATACTGACTGTTACTTTTGATTTTGACCCCCCCCCTTTGTTCAGGGACACATTATTCAATTTCTGTTAGTCACATGTCTGTGGAACTTGTTCAGTTTATGTCTCAGTTGTTGAATCTTGTTATGTTCATACAAATATTTACACATGTTAAGTTTGCTGAAAATAAACGCAGTTGACAGTGAGAGGACTTTTTTGTTGTTGCTGAGTTTATATTCAATGGTTGTAAAGACAGGGAGAGGTCTGGACGTAATAAAGAGATGCTCTGCTTTTTTGACACCACACTCCAAAAAGCAAGTCCTGCAGGCTCTAGATTTATCTGATCTTGATTATTGTCCAGTCGTGTGGTCCAGTGCTGCAAGGAAAGACCTAGTTAAGCTGCAGCTGGCCCAGAACAGAGCGGCACGTCTTGCTCTTCATTGTAATCAGAGGGCTGATATTAATAATATGTATTCCAGACTCTCTTGGCTAAAAGAGGAAAGACTGACTGCATCACTTCTTCTTTTTATAAGAAACATTTAATGTGTTGAAAATCCCAAATTATTTGCATTGTCAACTTACACACAGCTCTGACACACACACTTACCCCACCAGACATGCCACCAGGGTTTTTTTCACAGTCCCCAAATCCAGAACAAATTCAAGAAAGCGTACAGTATTATATGGGGCCCTTATTGCATGGAACTTCCTTCCATTTCATATTGCTCAAATAAACAGCAAACCTGGTTTCAAAAAACAGATCGGCACCCAGTGGGTTAACTGCCTTGTTCAGGGGCAGAATGACAGATTTTTACCTTGTCAGCTCAGGGATTGCAAACTTGCAACTCTCCGGTTATAAGTCCAACGCTCTGACCACTAGGCTACCCTGCCGCCCTAAGTGTGCCTTTAACATTTCTTATGTAGTTCTGTCCTAGAGCTGTTCTTGTCTATTGATGGTCTGTATTATGTCATTCTGTATTATGTTTCATGTGGGCCCCAGGAAGAGTAGCTGCTACTTTTGCAACAGCTAATGGGGATCCTAATAAAATACCAAAAAAATACCAGTCTCTCAACACAACTTTTTCCAGACCTAAAACAACAGTCAGGTTAGCTGTCCTCTACTTGACCTACTGACTTAGAGGTATGAGTCAGGTTAGCTGTCCTCTACTTGACCTACTGACTTAGAGGTATGAGTCAGGTTAGCTGTCCTCTACTTGACCTACTGACTTAGAGGTATGAGTCAGGTTAGCTTTTTTTTTTTAAGTTAGACTTAAGACTAAATTAAGGAATGTAATTAATCAATGTTATGATAGGCCAACAACTGTCCACCCCATAACAGGATGTTATGTTATGTCTCCAGTACTGATGTTATGTGTCCCACCGCAACAAAGACAGAGCTGCATCCGCGTCCATATCACAGTTGTGCAATATTCAGGCAGACACAATTCTAAAAAAACCAATAATGCAGAGAAAACATAAATGCTAGTGATACAGAATGATGAGAGAGCATCATGCATTTCCTCTGATTTTCCCTGCTGGGTGGGTGGGGTCCCTGTATTATTGGTTGTTCTTAGAATTGTGTCTGTCTGAATAATGCCCAAATGTGACTTTGATGATAATGCAGCTCTGTCTTTGTGCATCGTAAGCGAGGAAGCTATGAATCAGTACCAATATGTCACTGTCACGTCCTGGCCAGAGAGAGCCCTCTAAGTTCTCTATGGGGTTTTGGTCCAGGACGTGACCAGGGGTGTTTAGGTGTCTTTATGTTGGTTTTTGTGTTGGATCTCAATTAGAGGCAGCTGTTAGTCGTTGCCTCTAATTGGGAATCCTATTTAGTTTGTTACTTCCCCACCTGTGTTTGTGTGTTATTGTTTCTGTATTGTAGTTTAGTGCCTATGCGCTACTCCAGTTGTCAGATCTTTGTTTGATTATTTTGTATGTTCCATTATTGAATTAAATAATGTGGAACTCTAAGCTCGCTGCGCCTTGGTCCAATCTTTTAGAAGATCGTGACAGTCACTCTATCATTGAATCAGCACCAATCAATCACTCTATCAATGAATCAGTACCAATCTGTCACTCTATCTGTTGAAGCAAATGCACTGGTGTTAATCATCCTGTGTTATTGGCTTTGCTCTAGCCACGTAGACTCATAACAAACAAATGAGAAGATGTTTGAGAGCTCTAGTTTTCATTGTTCTACATTTCACTGCTGTTTTTGATGCTGTAGCGATCCTCGCTACCAAGTGGGCTAACCCAATTGGAGCGTTGCAAACGGTGGTTACCTTTCACACCAGCGTCCCGGGTTCGGTTCTCTGCCCCACCATTCACTACAATACTATTGCTCATGAAAACTGTCTTAACACACCTGAAAACTTGGTTGCCTTTTCAGGACAAGTTCTTTGATAGTTTTAAAGTAAAAAGCTCCAGTCAAATTATGTGTTCCTAAAGAGTTTGTACTGGACCCTGCTGTTTTTGTAGATATCTTACTTATGTTACTGGGAAGGTTCCAGTAGGATAGTAGACCTAGCTGGTCTGTAGGTTCCAGTAGGATAGTAGACCTAGCTGGTCTATAGGTTCCAGTAGGATAGTAGACCTAGCTGGTCTGTAGGATTCCAGTAGGATAGTAGACCTAGCTGGTCTGTAGGTTCCAGTAGGACAGTAGACCTAGCTGGTCTGTAGGTTCCAGTAGGACAGTAGACCTAGCTGGTCTGTAGGTTCCAGTAGGATAGTAGACCTAGCTGGTCTAGAGGATAGTAGACCTAGCTGGTCTGTAGGTTCCAGTAGGATAATAGACCTAGCTGGTCTATAGGTTCCAGTAGGATAGTAGACCTAGCTGGTCTATAGGTTCCAGTAGGATAGTAGACCTAGCTGGTCTATAGGTTCCAGTAGGATAGTAGACCTAGCTGGTCTGTAGGTTCCAGTAGGATAGTAGACCTAACTGGTCTATAGGTTCCAGTAGGATAGTAGACCTAGCTGGTCTATAGGTTCCAGTAGGATAGTAGACCTAGCTGGTCTATAGGTTCCAGTAGGATAGTAGACCTAGCTGGTCTATAGGTTCCAGTAGGATAGTAGACCTAGCTGGTCTATAAGTTCCAGTAGGATAGTAGACCTAGCTGGTCTATAGGTTCCAGTAGAACAGTAGACCTAGCTGGTCTGTAGGTTCCAGTAGGACAGTAGACCTAGCTGGTCTGTAGGTTCCAGTAGGACAGTAGACCTAGCTGGTCTGTAGGTTCCAGTAGGACAGTAGACCTAGCTGGTCTGTAGGTTCCAGTAGGATAGTAGACCTAGCTATTCTGTAGGTTCCAGTAGGATAGTAGACCTAGCTGGTCTGTAGGTTCCAGTAGGACAGTAGACCTAGCTGGTCTGTAGGTTCCAGTAGGATAGTAGACCTAGCTGGTCTGTAGGTTCCAGTAGAACAGTAGACCTAGCTGGTCTGTAGGTTCCAGTAGGACAGTAGACCTAGCTGGTCTGTAGGTTCCAGTAGGATAGTAGACCTAGCTGGTCTGTAGGTTCCAGTAGGATAGTAGACCTAGCTGGTCTGTAGGTTCCAGTAGGACAGTAGACCTAGCTGGTCTGTAGGTTCCAGTAGGACAGTAGACCTAGCTGGTCTGTAGGTTCCAGTAGGACAGTAGACCTAGCTGGTCTGTAGGTTCCAGTAGGACAGTAGACCTAGCTGGTCTGTAGGTTCCAGTAGGACAGTAGACCTAGCTGGTCTGTAGGTTCCAGTAGGACAGTAGACCTAGCTGGTCTGTAGGTTCCAGTAGGACAGTAGACCTAGCTGGTCTGTAGGTTCCAGTAGGACGGTAGACCTAGCTGGTCTGTAGGTTCCAGTAGGACAGTGAGACCTAGCTGGTCTGTAGGTTCCAGTAGGACGGTAGACCTAGCTGGTCTGTAGGTTCCAGTAGGACAGTAGACCTAGCTGGTCTGTAGGTTCCAGTAGGACGGTAGACCTAGCTGGTCTGTAGGTTCCAGTAGGACAGTAGACCTAGCTGGTCTGTAGGTTCCAGTAGGACGGTAGACCTAGCTGGTCTGTAGGTTCCAGTAGGATAGTAGACCTAGCTATTCTGTAGGTTCCAGTAGGATAGTAGACCTAGCTGGTCTGTAGGTTCCAGTAGGATAGTAGACCTAGCTGGTCTGTAGGTTCCAGTAGGACAGTAGACCTAGCTGGTCTGTAGGTTCCAGTAGGATAGTAGACCTAGCTGGTCTGTAGGTTCCAGTAGGACAGTAGACCTAGCTGGTCTGTAGGTTCCAGTAGGACAGTAGACCTGGCTGGTCTGTAGGTTCCAGTAGGACAGTAGACCTAGCTGGTCTGTAGGTTCCAGTAGGACAGTAGACCTAGCTGGTCTGTAGGTTCCAGTAGGACAGTAGACCTAGCTGGTCTGTAGGTTCCAGTAGGACAGTAGACCTAGCTGGTCTGTAGGTTCCAGTAGGATAGTAGACCTAGCTGGTCTGTAGGTTCCAGTAGGACAGTAGACCTAGCTGGTCTGTAGGTTCCAGTAGGACAGTAGACCTAGCTGGTCTGTAGGTTCCAGTAGGACAGTAGACCTAGCTGGTCTGTAGGTTCCAGTAGGATAGTAGACCTAGCTATTCTGTAGGTTCCAGTAGGATAGTAGACCTAGCTGGTCTGTAGGTTCCAGTAGGACAGTAGACCTAGCTGGTCTGTAGGTTCCAGTAGGATAGTAGACCTAGCTGGTCTGTAGGTTCCAGTAGAACAGTAGACCTAGCTGGTCTGTAGGTTCCAGTAGGACAGTAGACCTAGCTGGTCTGTAGGTTCCAGTAGGACAGTAGACCTAGCTGGTCTGTAGGTTCCAGTAGGATAGTAGACCTAGCTGGTCTGTAGGTTCCAGTAGGATAGTAGACATAGCTGGTCTGTAGGTTCCAGTAGGACGGTAGACCTAGCTGGTCTGTAGGTTCCAGTAGGATAGTAGACATAGCTGGTCTGTAGGTTCCAGTAGGACAGTAGACCTAGCTGGTCTGTAGGTTCCAGTAGGACAGTAGACCTAGCTGGTCTGTAGGTTCCAGTAGGACAGTAGACCTAGCTGGTCTGTAGGTTCCAGTAGGACAGTAGACCTAGCTGGTCTGTAGGTTCCAGTAGGACAGTAGACCTAGCTGGTCTGTAGGTTCCAGTAGAACAGTAGACCTAGCTGGTCTGTAGGTTCCAGTAGGACAGTAGACCTAGCTGGTCTGTAGGTTCCAGTAGGACAGTAGACCTAGCTGGTCTGTAGGTTCCAGTAGGACAGTAGACCTAGCTGGTCTGTAGGTTCCAGTAGGACAGTAGACCTAGCTGGTCTGTAGGTTCCAGTAGGACAGTAGACCTAGCTGGTCTGTAGGTTCCAGTAGGACAGTAGACCTAGCTGGTCTGTAGGTTCCAGTAGGACAGTAGACCTAGCTGGTCTATAGGTTCCAGTAGGACAGTAGACCTAGCTGGTCTGTAGGTTCCAGTAGGACAGTAGACCTAGCTGGTCTATAGGTTCCAGTAGGACAGTAGACCTAGCTGGTCTGTAGGTTCCAGTAGGACAGTAGACCTAGCTGGTCTGTAGGTTCCAGTAGGACAGTAGACCTAGCTGGTCTTTGTACTCCTTGGCGCTCAGCCAGTTGCTTCCTGTGTTCTGGTGAATTACGTCCTCCCTGTCCTTCCCGTCTTTGCGGGGGCAGGGTGGTGGAGCTCCCTGGGGCCCCGTGGTACCACTTCTTCTTTCCAGCAAATAAACACCCATCTCTTTCTGTGGGCTCAAGGATGAATCAGAGCTGTCACAACAGACTAGTTTCACTCCCTGGGGTCAGGTTAAGTGTGTGTCCCTGAAAGAGTGGTAATTATTAAACAGACAGCTAGCCGTTAGCCAGGTATAGTCTGACAGCTAGCCGTTAGCCAGGTATAGTCTGACAGCTAGCCGTTAGCCAGGTATAGTCTGACAGCTAGCCGTTAGCCAGGTATAGTCTGACAGCTAACCGTTAGCCAGGTATAGGTTAGCGTCTCAAATGGCACCTTATTATTCACTGTATAGGGTGCCATTTGGGATGTCACCATTGTGCTGCTTATTGTAGCTAGTGAGATGACACGTAGGCCTACTTTACACTGCTCCAATAACCATCTAACCTTGTGGAATGAACAAAGATTGGTTAGTGATATACATCCTAAATGGCACCCTATTCCCTTTGTAGTGGACCAGGGTCCTTTGTAGTGCACTACTTTTAATCAGGGCTCTTTGTAGTGCACTACTTTTAACCATGGCCCATAGGGTTCTATATCGGAATAGGATGCCGTTCCGGTCTCAGACATTGACTATTTCCTCATGACTTGTGGTCCGTATAAAATACTCAGAACATATATTTTTAAAACACCACAGTGTTTTCTGCCTACTCGTAAAACCCTGACGTAGTGCGTACATGTTGGCTGGTCGTGGGTGTCCGCGTACTTCCCATTCACCAGAAAAGGTTCCTAGTGTTGAAATGTCTCAACATCCGTTGATGGAGAAAACAAATTTTAAAAAAGCTGTCACATGACAGAGAATTTCTTGGTTATGAAATAGCAGAACACGTCGTACAGAACACTCCACTCTGCTGTAGGAGGACTGTATGTCAGTCACAACCCTACTGGGACCATGACAACCATCATGATGACGGTACTGATGCTCTTCATTCAAACCACCCTGGGGGCTCCTGAAACAGGTATTGTTGTTCATCTCATTGGTTATTAGTTTACACCTGAAATAGGTAAAGTTGTTCATCTCATTGGTTATTAGTTTACACCTGAAACAGGTATTGTTGTTCATCTCATTGGTTATTAGTTTACACCTGAAATAGGTAAAGTTGTTCATCTCATTGGTTATTAGGCTACAGCTGAAACAGGTATGTTGTTCATCTCGTTGGTTATTAGTTTACACCTGAAACAGGTGTGTTGTTCATCAATCAAATGTATTTATAAAGCTCTTTTTAATCAGCCAATGTCACAAAGTGCTACACAGAAACCCAGCCTAAATCCCAAACAGCAAGCGATGTAGAAGCACGGTGGCTTGGAAAAACTAGAGAGGAACCAGGTTCTGAGGGGTGGCCAGTCCTCTTCTGGCTGTGCCGAGTACAGATTATAACAGAACATGGCCAAGATGTTCAAATGTTCATAGATGACCAGCAGGGTCAGATAATAATAATCACAGTGGTTGTAGAGGGTGCAACAGGTCAGCACCTCAGGAGTAAATGTCAGTTGGCTTTTCATAGCTGATCATTCAGAGTTAAAGACAGCAGGTGCGGTAGAGAGAGCAGGTGCGGTAGAGAGAGGGAGTCGAAAACAGCAGGTCTAGGACAAGGTAGCACATCCGGTGTTCAGGTCGAGGTTTCTGCGTCTTGTGTCCATAGTGTACATGTAGGTATGTACGGCAGGACCAAATAGGAGAGATGGGTAGGAGCAAGCCCATGTAATGCTTTGTAGGTTAGCAGTAAAACCTTGAAATCAGCCTAGCCTTAACAGGAAGCCAGTGTAGAGAGGCTAGCACTGGAGTAATATGATCAAATTTTTTGGTTCTAGTCAAGATTCTAGCAGCCGTGTTTAGCACTAACTGAAGTTTATTTAGTGCTTTATCCGGGTAGCCGGAAAGTAGAGCATTGCAGTAGTCTAATCTAGAAGTGACAAAAGCATGGATACATTTTTCTGCATCAGTTTTGGACAAATGTTTCAGATTTTTGCCATGTTATGAAGATGGAAAAAATAAATATTCTTGATATGTTCGACAAAAGAGAGATCTGGGTCCAGAGTAACGCAGAGGTCCTTCAGTTTTATTTAAGACGACTGTACAACCATCAAGATTGTCAGATCCAACAGCAGATCTCTTTGTTTCTTGGGACCTAGAACTAGCATCTCTGTTTTGTCCGAGTTTAAAAGTAGAACATTTTCCGCCATCCACATCCTTATGTCTGAAACACAAGCTCCAGGGAGGGCAATTTTGGGGCTTCACCATGTTTCATAGAAATGTACAGCTGTGTATCGTTCGCATAGCAGTGAAAGTTAACATTATGTTTCCAAATGACATCACCAAGAGGTAAAATATATAGTGAAAACAATAGTGGTCCTAAAACGGAACCTTGAGGAACACCGAAAACGTACAATTGATTTGTCAGAGGACAAACCATCCACAGAGACAAACTAATATCTTTCCGACAGATAAGATCTAAACCAGGCCAGAACTTGTCCGTGTAGACCAATTAGGGTTCAATCTCTCCAAAATAATGTGGTGATCGATGGTATCAAAAGCAACACTAAGGTATAGGAGCACGAGGACAGATGCAAAGCCTCGGTCTGACACCATTAAAAGGTAATTTACCACCTTCACAAGTGCAGTCTCAAGTGCTATGATGGGGTCTAAAACCAGACTGAAGCGTTTCGTATACATTGTTTGTCTTCAGGAAGGCAGTGAGTTGCTCCGCAACAGATTTTTCTAAAATGTTTGAGAGGAATGGAAGATTCGATATAGGCAGACTCATTTTTTGCTTTTTCAAGTGAGAGTCTTGTACACATTGTTACGTTCAACATAGGAGGGCCAAGCTCAGGAATCAGCTCTTTCGGTAGTTTAGTTGGAATAGGTTATTAGTTTAAAGCTGAAACAGGTATGTCGTTCATCTCATTGGTTATTAGTTTACACTACAGAGGACAGTTCATTAGCTATAACTCCTGTTCTGTCTTGTCCTGGCAGCTTAATATCCTAACCATTTGCTGATCTAGAAACCCAATAGAGACCAGGGTCTATTTTTAAATGCGAAGTGTAGCCCTATAACAGTGTTGTGTAGCCCTATAATAGTGTTGAGTAGCCCTATGACAGTGTTGTGTAGCCCTATGACAGTGCTGTGTAGCCCTATGACAGTGTTGTGTAGCCCTATGACAGTGCTGTGTAGCCCTATAACAGTGTTGTGTAGCCCTATGACAGTGTTGTGTAGCCCTATGGCAGTGCTGTGTAGCCCTATAACAGTGTTGTGTAGCCCTATAACAGTGTTGTGTAGCCCTATGACAGTGCTGTGTAGCCCTATGACAGTGTTGTGTAGCCCTATAACAGTGTTGTGTAGCCCTATGACAGTGTTGTGTAGCCCTATGACAGTGTTGTGTAGCCCTATAACAGTGTTGTGTAGCCCTATACCAGTGCTGTGTAGCCCTATGACAGTGTTGTGTAGCCCTATGACAGTGCTGTGTAGCCCTATGACAGTGTTGTGTAGCCCTATACCAGTGCTGTGTAGCCCTATGACAGTATTATGTAGCCCTATGACAGTGTTGTGTAGCCCTATGACAGTGCTGTGTAGCCCTATAACGGTGTTGTGTAGCCATGTGACAGTGCTGTGTAGCCATATAACAGTGTTATGTATCCTTATGATAGTGTTATGTAGCCCTATGACAGTGTTGTGTAGCCCTATGACAGTGTTGTGTAGCCCTATAACAGTGTTGTGTAGCCATGTGACAGTGCTGTGTAGCCATATAACAGTGTTATGTTCTTATGATAGTGTTGTGTAGCCCTATGATAGTGTTATGTAGCCCTATGACAGTGTTGTGTAGCCCTATACCAGTGCTGTGTAGCCCTATGACAGTGTTATGTAGCCCTATGACAGTGTTGTGTAGCCCTATGACAGTGCTGTGTAGCCCTATGACAGTGTTGTGTAGCCCTATAACAGTGTTGTGTAGCCATGTGACAGTGCTGTGTAGCCATATAACAGTGTTATGTTCTTATGATAGTGTTGTGTAGCCCTATGATAGTGTTATGTAGCCCTATGACAGTGTTGTGTAGCCCTATACCAGTGCTGTGTAGCCCTATGACAGTGTTATGTAGCCCTATGACAGTGTTGTGTAGCCCTATGACAGTGTTGTGTAGCCCTATAACAGTGCTGTGTAGCCCTATGACAGTGGTGTGTAGCCCTATGACAGTGTTGTGTAGCCCTATGACAGTGTTGTGTAG
The DNA here is from genome assembly GCA_030435695.1 of Brachymystax lenok tsinlingensis. NCBI lineage: Eukaryota > Metazoa > Chordata > Actinopteri > Salmoniformes > Salmonidae > Brachymystax > Brachymystax lenok. The sequence continues at coordinate 40,678,478 of CM059801.1, forward strand.
CCCTATGACAGTGCTGTGTAGCCCTATGACAGTATTGTGTAGCCCTATACCAGTGCTGTGTAGCCCTATACCAGTGCTGTGTAGCCCTATGACAGTGTTATGTAGTCCTATGACAGTGTTATGTAGCCCTATGACAGTGTTGTGTAGCCCTATGACAGTGTTGTGTAGCCCTATAACGGTGTTGTGTAGCCATGTGACAGTGCTGTGTAGCCATATAACAGTGTTATGTATCCTTATGATAGTGTTGTGTTGCCCTATGATAGTGTTATGTAGCCCTATGACAGTGTTGTGTAGCCCTATGACAGTGTTGTGTAGCCCTATAACAGTGTTGTGTAGCCATGTGACAGTGCTGTGTAGCCATATAACAGTGTTATGTTCTTATGATAGTGTTGTGTAGCCCTATAACGGTGTTGTGTAGCCATGTGACAGTGCTGTGTAGCCATATAACAGTGTTATGTATCCTTATGATAGTGTTGTGTTGCCCTATGATAGTGTTATGTAGCCCTATGACAGTGTTGTGTAGCCCTATGACAGTGTTGTGTAGCCCTATAACAGTGTTGTGTAGCCATGTGACAGTGCTGTGTAGCCATATAACAGTGTTATGTTCTTATGATAGTGTTGTGTAGCCCTATGATAGTGTTATGTAGCCCTATGACAGTGTTGTGTAGCCCTATGACAGTGTTTTGTAGCGCTATGACAGTGTTATGTAGCCCTATGACAGTGTTGTGTAGCCCTATGACAGTGTTGTGTAGCGCTATGACAGTGTTGTGTAGCCCTATGACAGTGTTGTGTAGCCCTATGACAGTGTTGTGTAACCCTATGAAAGTGTTATCCTGTTAAATGTAATGTCAAAAGGTACATTTCTGCCTAAATAGACATTATGTATGATGAGAGGGCCATAAACAATCCTTTGTAATGTTTCTGGCAGCATACACATTCCTATCTCACTTTTCTGGTATTAAAAAAAAACAACATGTTTTCACTTTATATATATTGTATTCACGTTATATATATTGTATTCCTGTTATATATATTGTATTGTGTGTAAATCAGTGACACAAAATGTACATTTAATAACAACATGTGGATAAGGTCAAGGGTTGTGAATATTTTCTGAATATAGTATATATATTTATATATATATATATATATATATATTATAATAATAGTATATTCTCCAGAGTTGCCCAGAGGGAATTGATGGATATCTTGTAAATGTTTTATTCTAGATAACATTTCCTTTTGAAAATTTGCCAAACGTCGTTATTATTCTACAGATCGAAAGATAAAAGTATTTATCCACAATCTACTCTGAACAAGTACGGTCTTGGAGTGTCTTAACAAAAACAAAAATATTTACTCTGACTTCATCCAGTGTCCAGAAAAATGGATTTCTGCGATATGCAAATTTGCACTTATTTATTGAGATCACCTAATTTGTTAATAGCATATTGCAGATTTTTTGTTACACTAAAAAGTATGAGATTTGTGTTTGCATTCAACTGGTAAAAGCTAATTTCGATATGATTAAAACTTCTTCGGTGGGTCCCCTGCGGGACGGTTGAGCTAACGTAGGCTAATGCGATTAGCATGAGGTTGTAAGTAACAAGAACATTTCCCAGGACATAGACATATCTGATATTGGTAGAAAGCTTAAATTCTTGTTAATCTAACTGCACAATCCAATTTACAGTAGCTATTACAGTGAAATAATACCATGCTATTGTTTGAGGAGAGTGCACAGTTTTGAACATGAAAAGTTATTAATAAACCAATTAGGCACATTTTGGCAGTATTTTTTTTTTTTTTTTTTACAGAAACGCAATAGTTCATTGGATCAGTCTAAAACTTTACCCACACACTGCTGCCATCTAGTGGTTGGGCTGGAATATTACATTATGGCCATTCTCTTGCATTTCAAAGATGATGGTACAAAAAAATACAAAAGAACGGTTGGTTTTTCCTTTGTGTTATCTTTTACCAGATCTATTGTGTTGTATTCTACTACATTCCTTTCATATTTCCATAAACTTCAAAGTGTTTCCTTTCAAATGGTACCAATAATATGCATATCCTTGCAACAGGGCCTGAGTTACAGGCAGTTAGATTTGGGTATGTCATTTTAGGTCGAAAAGTTAAAAAAAATGGGTGCGATCCTGAAGTTAAGGAAAATGAAAACCCTATGAGGGTGTGGTGCCTGGCTTTATGAGGATTTATATAGCTCTATGACAGTGTTTTATATAGCTCAATAACAATGTATGTAGCCCTATGGCTGTTACAAAGCCCTTATGAAAGAGGGTTCAATCAAAGTGTTCAAATGTTTACCTATTATGTCAATGCTGGTTAGTGATTGTTGTAATTTCTCTTTGTAGACGGTCCCTTCAACCTCTTCAATGCAGAAAGTGGCATTAAACAGGAGCCGGCACGCTGGGTGTCAGGGGGGCGTCTCTACTACATCAATACTGGGAAGTGTGCTGGGGTCTCTGGGCAGACAGACGGCAGTACCCTGGTGTATTCTGACTGTGATGAGAAGAGCCACCTCCAGCAGTGGGAGTGCAGTAACAACACACTGCTCACGCTGAAAGGACAGACTCTGTACCTCCACGTCAACGACAACAATGGCCTGGCGCTGTCCAGAGACACGGGGCCTCGGAGTCGCTGGATAATCTCTGGTACAACAGACGGCCCCTGCTCAAGGACCCACAGAGGTACGGGATTAGAATTACAAGTATCTCATTTTTTTTAGGATTGTGAAATGGATTTTGGACAAAATGGACAAAATCTCAACACATTTCACAAGAAGCAGATTAAATATAACTACATCAGACAGTATATTTTATATAGTACAGGTTACATATAACTACATCAGACAGTATATTTTATATAGTACAGGTTACATATAACTACATCAGACAGTATATTTTATATAGTACAGGTTACATATAACTACATCAGACAGTATATTTTATATAGTACAGGTTACATATAACTACATCAGACAGTATATTTTATATAGTACAGGTTACATATAACTACATCAGACAGTATATTTTATATATTACAGGTTACATATAACTACATCAGACAGTATATTTTATATATTACAGGTTACATATATGTCACGTCCAGGCCTGAAAAGACAGGCTGGCGTGTTTTTGTTTTTGTTTTGGTGTAGGGTTTTTTATGTTCTAGGTGTTATATTTCTATGTTGGGGTAATGGTTCCCAATTAGAGGCAGCTGTGTGTCGTTGTCTCTAATTGGGAACCATATATATGTTTGGGGTTTACGTATAGGTTTTGTGGGTTATTGTTTGGTCATAGCTGTGTGTTTTGTTCAAGTTGTTACGATCTTCGTAAGTTTGTTGTTTTTTCCGGGTATCGTTCATAAATAAAATATGTATACTGGATGCATCGCTGCGCCTTGGTCTGTCCGTACAGAAGATCGTGACAGAATAACCCACCACAAAAGGACCAAGCAGCGAGAGAGCCAGGATTTCTGGACCTGGGAGGAAATCCTGGCTGGGAAGGGGCCTTGGGGGAAGACGACGGAGCATCGTTACCCCAAGAGGAGGATGGAAGCGGCGAAGACTGAGCGAGGGAGCTACGAGGATATATATGGAGCGTGGAACCCGGAGAGGGAGAGATACATTGGAACTCGCCTGGCACGGAAGCCCGAAAGGCAGCCCCCAAAAACCTTTTGGGGGGGGGCACACGAGGAGGTTGGCCGGTTCAGGAGGGACTCCTGAGCCAACTCCTCGTGCTTTGTGGAGAGAGCGTTGGGGAGAGCGCGTTCACAGAGCGTTGGGGAGAGCGCGTTCACGGTTTCTCCGGTGCGCGTTCACAGCCCGGTGCGAGAGATTCCTGCGCCACTCATCTGTCAGGCTACGATGAGTGTGCAGCCTGGTAGAGTGGTGCCGGCTCAGCGCTCCTGGTCTCCGGTGCGCCTCCTTGGACCAGGATATCCTGCACCGGTTCTGCGTGCAGTGTCTCCGGTACGTGTCCACAGCCCAGTGCGAGAGTTCCC
>CM059801.1:40690000-40747500 GCA_030435695.1 Brachymystax lenok tsinlingensis
AAGGACCAGGGTCAGGTACACTATATAGGGGAAAATGTGGTGGGACTCTGGTGAGAACATTAAACATTTGTTAATTTTACTATATAGCTGTTGTTGGTAGTCTTCAGTTGTAGTAATGTAGCTGTTGTTGGTAGTCTTCAGATATAGTGATATAGCTGTTGTTGTTAGTCTTCAGTTGTAGTGGTATAGCTGTTGTTGGTAGTCTTCAGATGTAGTGATATAGCTGTTGTTGTTAGTCTTCAGTTGTAGTGATATAGCTGTTGTTGTTAGTCTTCAGATATAGTGATATAGCTGTTGTTGGTAGTCTTCAGATATAGTGATATAGCTGTTGTTGGTAGTCTTCAGTTGTAGTGATGTAGCTGTTATTGGTAGTCTTCAGTTGTAGTGATATAGCTGTTGTTGTTAGTCTTCAGATATAGTGACATAGCTGTTGTTGTTAGTCTTCAGATATAGTGATACAGCTGTTGTTGTTAGTCTTAAGTTATAGTGATATAGCTGTTGTTGTTAGTCTTAAGTTGTAGTGATATAGCTGTTGTTGTTAGTCTTCAGATGTAGTGATATAGCTGTTATTGGTAGTCTTCAGATGTAGTGATATAGCTGTTGTTGTTAGTCTTCAGATATAGTGATATAGCTGTTATTGGCAGTCTTCAGTTGTAGTGATATAGCTGTTATTCAGATATAGCTGTTGTTGTTAGTCTTAAGTTATAGTGATATAGCTGTTGTTGGTATTCTTCAGATGTAGTGATATAGCTGTTGTTGTTAGTCTTCAGTTGTAGTGATGTAGCTGTTGTTGGTAGTCTTCAGATGTAGTGATATAGCTGTTGTTGTTAGTCTTCAGATGTAGTGATATAGCTGTTGTTGGAAGTCTTCAGTTGTAGTGATATAGCTGTTAGTCTTCAGATGTAGTGATATAGCTGTAGTTGGTAGTCTTCAGTTGTGGTGATTTAGCTGTTGTTGTTAGTCTTCAGATGTAGTGATATAGCTGTTGTTGTTAGTCTTCAGATATAGTGATATAGCCGTTATTAGTCTTCAGATATAGTGATATAGCTGTTGTTGTTAGTGTTCAGATATAGTGATATAGCTGTTGTTGGTAGTCTTCAGTTGTGGTGATTTAGCTGTTGTTGTTAGTCTTCAGATGTAGTGATATAGCTGTTGTTGGTACTCTTCAGATGTAGTGATATAGCTGTTGTTGTTAGTCTTCCGTTGTAGTGATATAGCTGTTGTTGTTAGTCTTCAGTTGTAGTGATATAGCTGTTGTTGTTAGTCTTCAGTTGTAGTGATATAGCTGTTGTTGGTAGTCTTCTGTTGTAGTGATATAGCTGTTGTTGGTAGTCTTCAGTTGTAGTGATATAGCTGTTAGTCGTCAGATATAGTGATATAGCTGTAGTTAGTCTTCAGATGTAGTGATATAGCTGTTGTTGTTAGTCTTCAGATGTAGAATTATAGCTGTTGTTGTTAGTCTTCAGATATAGTGACATAGATGTTGTTGTTAGTCTTCACATATAGTAATATAGCTGTTGTTGGTAGTCTTCAGATATAGTAATATAGCTGTTGTTGGTAGTCTTCAGATATAGTAATATAGCTGTTGTTGGTAGTCTTCAGTTGTGGTGATATAGCTGTTGTTGGTGGTCTTCAGTTGTGGTGATATAGCTGTTGTTGGTAGTCTTCAGTTGTAGTGATATAGCTGTTGTTGTTAGTCTTCAGATATAGTGATATAGCTGTTGTTGTTAGTCTTCAGATATAGTAATATAGCTGTTGTTGTTAGTGTTCAGATATAGTGATATAGCTGTTTTTGTTAGTCTTCAGATATAGTGATATAGCTGTTGTTGGCAGTCTTCAGTTGTAGTGATATAGGTGTTATTCAGATATAGCTGTTGTTGTTAGTCTTCAGATATAGTGATATAGCTGTTGTTGGTATTCTTCAGTTGTAGTGATATAGCTGTTGTTGTTAGTCTTCAGTTGTAGTGATGTAGCTGTTGTTGGTAGTCTTCAGATGTAGTGATATAGCTGTTGTTGTTAGTCTTCAGATGTAGTGATATAGCTGTTGTTGGAAGTCTTCAGTTGTAGTGATATAGCTGTTAGTCTTCAGTTGTAGTGATATAGCTGTTGTTGTTAGTCTTCTGTTGTAGTGATATAGCTGTTGTTAGTCTTCAGATGTAGTGATATAGCTGTTGTTGTTAGTCTTCTGTTGTAGTGATATAGCTGTTGTTGTTAGTCTTCAGTTGTAGTGATATAGCTGTTGTTGGTTGTCTTCTGTTGTAGTGATATAGCTGTTGTTGGTAGTCTTCAGTTGTAGTGATATAGCTGTTAGTCATCAGATATAGTGATATAGCTGTAGTTAGTCTTCAGATTTAGTGATATAGCTGTTGTTGTTAGTCTTCAGATGTATAATTATAGCTGTTGTTAGTCTTCAGATATTGTGACATAGCTGTTGTTGTTAGTCTTCACATATAGTAATATAGCTGTTGTTGGTAGTCTTCAGATAAAGTAATATAGCTGTTGTTGGTAGTCTTCAGATATAGTGATATAGCTGTTGTTGTTAGTCTTCAGATATAGTGACATAGCTGTTGTTGGTAGTCTTCAGATATAGTGATATAGCTGTTGTTGGTAGTCTTCAGATATAGTAATATAGCTGTTGTTGGTAGTCTTCAGTTGTAGTGATATAGCTGTTGTTGTTAGTCTTCAGATATAGTAATATAGCTGTTGTTGTTAGTCTTCAGATATAGTGATATAGCTGTTGTTGTTAGTCTTCAGATATAGTGACATAGCTGTTGTTGGTAGTCTTCAGATATAGTGATATAGCTGTTGTTGTTAGTCTTCAGTTGTAGTGATATAGCTGTTGTTGGTAGTCTTCCGTTGTGGTGATTTAGCTGTTGTTGTTAGTCTTCAGATATAGTGATATAGCTGTTGTTGGTAGTCTTCCGTTGTGGTGATTTAGCTGTTGTTGTTAGACTTCAGATATAGTGATATAGCTGTTGTTGGTAGTCTTCAGATATAGTGATATAGCTGTTGTTGTTAGTCTTAAATTGTAGTGATATATCTGTTGTTAGTCTTCAGTTGTAGTGATCTAGCTGTTGTTGTTAGTTTTCAGATTTAGTAATATAGCTGTTGTTGTTAGTCTTCAGATATAGTGATATAGCTGTTGTTGTTAGTCTTCAGATATAGTGATATAGCTGTTGTTGGTAGTCTTCCGTTGTGGTGATTTAGCTGTTGTTGTTAGACTTCAGATATAGTGATATAGCTGTTGTTGGTAGTCTTCAGATATAGTGATATAGCTGTTGTTGTTAGTCTTAAATTGTAGTGATATATCTGTTGTTAGTCTTCAGTTGTAGTGATCTAGCTGTTGTTGTTAGTTTTCAGATTTAGTAATATAGCTGTTGTTGTTAGTCTTCAGATATAGTGATATAGCTGTTGTTGTTAGTCTTCAGATATAGTGATATAGCTGTTGTTGTTAGTCTTCAGATATAGTGATATAGCTGTTGTTGTTAGTCTTCAGATGTAGGGATATAGCCGTTGTTAGTCTTCAGATGTAGTGATATAGCTGTTATTGGTCGTCTTCAGATGTAGTGATATAGCTGTTGTTGTTAGTCTTCAGATATAGTGATATAGCTGTTATTGGCAGTCTTCAGTTGTAGTGATATAGCTGTTATTCAGATATAGCTGTTGTTGTTAGTCTTCAGATATAGTGACATAGCTGTTTTTGTTTGTCTTAAGTTATAGTGATATAGCTGATGTTGGTAGTCTTCAGTTGTAGTGATATAGCTGTTGTTGGTAGTCTTCAGTTGTAGTGATAGAGCTGTTGTTGGTAGTCTTCAGTTGTAGTGATATAGCTGTTAGTCGTCAGATATAAAGATATAGCTGTTGTTGTTAGTCTTCAGTTGTAGTGATATAGCTGTTGTTGGTAGTCTTCAGATGTAGTGATATAGCTGTTGTTAGTCTTCAGATAAAGTGATATTGCTGTTGTTGGTAGTCTTCAGTTGTAGTGATATAGCTGTTAGTCTTCCGTTGTTGTGATTTACCTGTTGTTGTTAGTCTTCCGTTGTGGTGATTTAGCTGTTGTTGTTAGTCTTCCGTTGTGGTGATATAGCTGTTGTTGTTAGTCTTCAGATATAATGATATAGCTGTTGTTGTTAGTCTTCAGTTGTAGTGATATAGCTGTTGTTGTTAGTCTTCAGTTGTAGTTATATAGCTGTTGTTGTTAGTCTTCAGACATAGTAATATAGCTGTTGTTGTTAGTCCTCAGATATAGTAATATAGCTGTTGTTGTTAGTCTTAAGTTGTAGCGACATAGCTGTGTTTGTTAGTCTTCAGATGTAGTGATATATCTGTTGTTGTTAGTCTTCAGATATAGTGATATAGCTGTTGTTGGTAGTCTTCAGATATAGTGATATAGCTGTTGTTGTTAGTCTTCAGATATAGTGATATAGCTGTTGTTGGTAGTCTTCAGATATAGTGATATAACTGTTGTTGTTAGTCTTCAGATATAGTGATATAGCTGTTGTTGGTAGTCTTCAGATATAGTGATATAGCTGTTGTTGGTAGTCTTCAGATATAGTGATATAGCTGTTGTTGGTAGTCTTCAGATATAGTGATATAGCTGTTGTTGTTAGTCTTCAGTTGTAGTGATATAGCTGTTGTTGTTAGTCTTCCGTTGTGGTGATTTAGCTGTTGTTGTTAGTCTTCAGATATAGTGATATAGCTGTTGTTGTTTGTCTTCAGATGTAGTTATATAGCTGTTGTTGGTAGTCTTCAGTTGTAGTGATATAGCTGTTGTTGTTAGTCTTCAGATATAGTGATATAGCTGTTGTTGGTAGTCTTCAGTTGTTGTGATTTTGCTGTTGGTGTTAGTCTTCAGATATAGTGATATAGCTGTTGTTTTTAGTCTTCCGTTGTGGTGATTTAGCTGTTGTTGTTAGTCTTCAGATGTAGTGATATAACTGTTGTTGTTAGTCTTCAGATATAGTGATATAGCTGTTGTTGTTAGTCTTCAGATATAGTGATATAGCTGTTGTTGGTAGTCTTCAGATATAGTGATATAGCTGTTGTTAGTCTTCAGATATAGTGATATAGCTGTTGTTGTTAGTCTTCCGTTGTGGTGATTTAGCTGTTGTTGTTGTATGTCTGTAGGTCATCCTCTCTCTGATCCTGGTCAGATATGTGGACTGGTTAACCTAGCTCGGCAGTCCTACTGGCAGAGTTCCCTGTGCTCCAAGTCACATGGCTACATCTGTCAGAAAGACCCACCTACACCCGCCGCTCATCCAGGTAGGTCTGTAAGGAAGACCTCCCCACAACCGCCTTTCACCCAGGTAGGTCTGTCAGGAAGATCTCCCTACACCCGCCGTTCATCCAGGTAGGTCTGTAAGGAAGACCTCCCTACACCCGCCGTTCACCCAGGTAGGTCTGTCAGGAAGACCTCCCTACACCCGCCGTTCACCCAGGTAGGTCTGTCAGGAAGATCTCCCTACACCCGCCTTTCACCCAGGTAGGTCTGTCAGGAAGATCTCCCTACACCCGCCGTTCATCCAGGTAGGTCTGTAAGGAAGACCTCCCTACACCCGCCGTTCACCCAGGTAGGTCTGTCAGGAAGACCTCCCTACACCCGCCGTTCACCCAGGTAGGTCTGTCAGGAAGATCTCCCTACACCCGCCGTTCACCCAGGTAGGTCTGTAAGGAAGACCTCCCTACACCCGCCGTTCACCCAGGTAGGTCTGTCAGGAAGACCTCCCTACAAGCCCCTGTTCACCCAGGTAGGTCTGTCAGGAAGACCTCCCTACACCCTCTGTTCACCCAGGTAGGTCTGTCAGGAAGATCTCCCTACACCCGCCGTTCATCCAGGTAGGTCTGTAAGGAAGACCTCCCTACACCCGCCGTTCACCCAGGTAGGTCTGTAAGGAAGACCTCCCTACACCCGCCGTTCACCCAGGTAGGTCTGTAAGGAAGATCTCCCTACACCCGCCGTTCATCCAGGTAGGTCTGTAAGGAAGACCTCCCTACACCCTCTGTTCACCCAGGTAGGTCTGTAAGGAAGATCTCCCTACACCCGCCGTTCACCCAGGTAGGTCTGTAAGGAAGATCTCCCTACACCCGCCGTTCATCCAGGTAGGTCTGTAAGGAAGACCTCCCTACACCCGCCGTTCACCCAGGTAGGTCTGTCAGGAAGACCTCCCTACAAGCCCCTGTTCACCCAGGTAGGTCTGTCAGGAAGACCTCCCTACACCCTCTGTTCACCCAGGTAGGTCTGTCAGGAAGATCTCCCTACACCCGCCGTTCACCCAGGTAGGTCTGTAAGGAAGACCTCCCTACACCCGACTTTCACCCAGGTAGGTCTGTCAGGAAGACCGCCCTACACCCTCTGTTCACCCAGATCCAACACTCAGTCCAGTCTAGTCTAGTCCATTTCAATCTTGTACAGTTTGTTTTAATTACATTCAGTCCATTTTTTGTCCAGTTCATTTCAGTCCAATCTAGTCCAGTTCAGTTCAGTTTTTTTTTGTTTATTATGTTGCGGTGTATTTCTTGTATTCTACAATGTGTTTCCCTGTGTTTGTGATCAACAGAAGAGATAGGTTTCTGCTCCAGTCCGTGGATTCCCTACGCCGCCAGGTGCTACCTCCTCCAGCGTACTAAGAAGACCTGGACAGAGGCTCAGACGGAATGTCGCAAGGACGGAGGCGACCTGGCCAGCATCCACAACGTTGAGCAGCACAGCTTTGTGATGTCACAGCTGGGATATGGTCGGTGAAACACTGATACGCTACGCACGTTAGGAAGTCAGTGAAAAGGCTAACTCCACCTCTTCTCTGTCCCAGCGGCCGCTGACGAGCTGTGGATCGGGATGAACGATGTCAAGACGCCACTACTGTTTGAGTGGAGCGACCAATCCGCTGTCACCTTCATCAGGTGGGAGGAAGCCATGCCAATGGGGGGCAACTGTGTCCTGGTCAGGGGAGAGGTATGGTACCATCACCCCCCTCTAACCCTAACCCCCCCTAACCCTAACCCCCCCTAACCTTGGCCCTAACCCTAACACCCCCTAACCTTGGCCCTAACCCTAACCTTGGCCCTAACCCTAACCCCCCTAACCCTAACCCCCCCTAACCCTATCACCCCCTAACCCTAACCCCTAACCCTAACCCCTAACCTTGGCCCTAACCCTAACACCCCTAACCTTGGCCCTAACCCTAACCTTGGCCCTAACCCTAACCCCCTAACCCTAACCCCCTAACCCTAACCCTAACCCTACTGTTTGAGTGGAGCGACCAATCCGCTGTCACCTTCATCAGGTGGGAGGAAGCCATGCCAATGGGGGCAACTGTGTCCTGGTCAGGGAGAGGTATGGTACCATCACCCCTCTAACCCTAACCCCCTAACCCTAACACCCCTAACCCTAACCCCCCTAACCCTAACCCCCCTAACCTTGGCCCTAACCCTAACACTCCCTAACCTTGGCCCTAACCCTAACCTTGGCCCTAACCCTAACCCCTAACCCTAACCCCCTAACCCTAACCCCTAACCCTATCACCCCTAACCCTAACCCCCCTAACCCTAACCCCCTAACCCTATCAACCCCTAACCCTGGCCCTAACACCCCCTAACCCTGGCCCTAACACCCCCTAACCCTGGCCCTAACACCCCTAACCCTTACACCCCTAACCCTAACCCCCCTAACCCTAACACCCCATAACCCTAACCCCCCTAACCGTTACACTCCCTAACCTTAACCCCCCTAACCCTAACACCCCATAACCCTAACCCCCTAACCCTTACACCCCTAACCCTAACACCCCTAACCCTAACCCCCCAAACCCTAACACCACCTAACCCTGGCCCTAACACCCCCTAACCCTAACACCCCCTAACCCTTACACCCCCTAACCCTGGCCCTAACCACCCATTCACAACCACACCTGTGTGACTGTGTCTGTCTTGCAACAGGGCAGGTATGCTACCCAGGTGTGTGAGAACCAGCATGGCTTCATCTGTATGAAGAAATCTTCCTCCAAACCCTCAGGGGACCAGGTGGACACTTACCCAGGCTGCAAACCGGTGAGTGGACAGCCAGGGAGTGCAGAGCTCAGCCAGGGAGCGCAGAGCTCAGCCAGGGAGCGCAGAGCTCATGCTCTATAGCGCTGATATTCTTCGGAACAGCCACATATATGGCTCTCCCCACAGGAGACTGGGGTTCAAGCCTCGATTCAAGCCTTCCTGATTGTCACTCCCACTTCTCCCCCTCTGTTTCCAACTGTCTGAATACATTTGAAAAAAAAAATAGACAGCTAGCTAGTTGTCAACTCTAGTCCCTGGGCAGGTAGAAAGATAATAAACATGTACATCAAAAATCTAATCAAATCAAATGTTATTTGTCACGTGCGCCGTATACAACAGGTGTAGACCTTACAGTGAAATGCTGAATACAACAGGTGTAGACCTCACAGTGAAATGCTGAATACAACAGGTGTAGACTTTACAGTGAAATGCCGAATACAACAGGTGTGGACCTTACAGTGAAATGCTGAATACAACAGGTGACGACCTTAGAGTAAAATGCTGAATACAACAGGTGTAGACCTCACAGTGAAATGCTGAATACAACAGGTGTAGACCTTACAGTGAAATGCTGACTACAACAGGTGTAGACCTTACAGTGAAATGCTGAATACAACAGGTGTGGACCTTACAGTGAAATGCTGAATACAACAGTATTCAGTGTTAAGTGTTAAGTATTTACTAAATAAACTGAAGTAAACAATAAATAAATACATACAAATAAAAATGAAAAAAATGTAATGAAAAAATATCAAATAATTAATGAGCAACAATAGAATAACAGTAACGAGGCTATATACAGGGGGTGCCGGTACAGAGTCAATGTGCAGGGGGTACAGGTTAGTTGAGGTAATTGAGGTAATATGTACAGTAGGTAGAGGTAAAGCGACTATGCATAGATGATAAACAAAGAGTAGCACTAGAGTAAAAATGTGAGGGTAGGTCAATGCAAATAGTCCGGGTAGCATTTGGTTAGCAGAGAGAACAGTCAATGACTAGGGGGACTGGAGTCTTTGGCAATTTTTAGGGCCTTCCTCTGACACCGCCTGGTATAGAGGTCCTGGATGGCAGGAAGCTTGGCCCCAGTGATGTACTGGGCCGTACGCACTACCCTCTGTAGTGCCTGAGGTCGGAAGCCGAGCAGCTGCCATACCAGGCGGTGATGCAACCAGTCAGGATGCTCTCGATGGTGCAGCTGTAGAACTTTTTGACGATCTGAGGATCCATGCCAAATCTTCTCAGTCTCCTGAGGGGGAATAGGCGTTGTCGTGCTCTCTTGTCGTGCTCTCTTGGTGTGCTTGGACCATGATAGTTTGTTGGTGATGTGGACACAAAGGAACTTGAAGCTCTCAACCTGCTCCACTACAGCCCCGTCGATGAGAATGGGGGCGTGCTTGGTCCTCCTTTTCCTGTAGTCCACATTCATCTCCTTGTCTTGGTTACATTGGGGGAGAGGTTGTTAATCTTGCACCACATGGCCAGGTCTCTGACCTCCTCCCTATTGGCTGTCTCATCATTGTCGGTCATCAGGCCTACCACTGTTGTGTCATCGGCAAACTTAATGATGGTGTTGGAGTCGTGCCTGGCCACGCAGTCATGAGTGAACAGGGAGTACAGGAGGGGACTAAGTACAGACCCCTGAGGGGCCCCCGTGTTGAGGATCAGCGTGGCAGACGTGTTGTTACCTACCCTATCCACCTTGGGGGGCCTGTCAGGAAGTCCAGGATCCAGTTGCAGAGGGAGGTGTTTAGTCCCAGGGTCCTTAGCTTAGTGATGAGCTTTGAGGGCACTATGGTGTTGAACGCTGAGCTTTAGTCAATGAACAACATTTTCACATAGGTGTTCCTTCTGTGCTGGTGGGAAAGGGGAGTGTGGAGGGCAATAGAGATTGCATCATCTGTGGATCTGTTGGGTCAGTATGCAGATTGGAGTCGGTCTCGAATTTCTGGGATAATGGTGTTGATGTGATACATGACCAGCCTTACAACTAGACCAGCTCAACAGTCTAACGGTTGTTTCTGACCCTGTTTGTCTCTCTGAAGCATTGGACCAGGCACGGCTCCTACTGCTACTTTGTGGGACCAGAGATCAAGACCTTTGATGAGGCCAAAGAGACATGCAAGAGCTCACAGTCATATCTGGCGGATGTTTCTAGCAGGTAAGAGAGAAACTGGGATATACTTCTCTATATAAAAAGTTTGGGCTAGATGAATTTGGCTAGATAATACATTGTCTAATGATAATGAGTTCAGGGTGGACATAGTTCCTTTGTAATGTTTAAAATAATATTCTACTCAAAAACAAACATATATTTTTTTCTTATTTGGTCAACTGTTAGGTCGTCACAGTTTTTGCTCTATAGTGAAAGTGCTCCATCTTGAACACTCGGCTGCTGATATGCACCATTGTGGGGCATTGTATTAACAGTGGACTAAAGGACCAAAATATAGTTTTTGAGTAAAATATACCTTTAACCATAATGTTTCAATAATGTTATAATGATAATGTATCCAGGGTGGATAATGATCCATGATAATGTGCCATGACAACGATCCATGATAATGATCAATGATCACGTGCCAAGATAATGTTCCATGATAATGCTATAATGATAATGTTTTAATAAAAATGTTCCCAGGGTGTATAATGTTTCAATGATAATGTCTCATAATAACGTTCCCATGGTGTATAATGTTATAATGATAATGTTTTAATAATAATGTGTCCATGGTTGATAATGTTATAGTGATAATGTTTTAATAACAATGTGTCCAGGGTGTATAATGTTATAATGATAATGTTTTAATAATAATGTGTCCAGGGTGCATAATGTTATAACGACAATGTTTTAATAATAATGTGTCCAGGGAGTATAATGTTATAATGATAATGTTTTAATAATAATGTGTCCAGGGTGTATAATGTTATATTGATAATGTTTTAATAATAATGTGTCCAGGGTGTATAATGTTATAGTGATAATGTTTTAATAATAATGTGTCCAGGGTGTATAATGTTATAGTGATAATGTTTTAATAATAATGTGTCCAGGGTGTATAATGTTATAATGATAATGTTTTAATAATAATGTGTCCAGGGTGGATAATGCTTTCTTGATCAGCCTGGTTGGGTCCAGGCCAGAGCAACACTTCTGGATCGGACTCTCCAACCGGAACCACATCGACATCTTCAGCTGGACGAACAGCAACAGGGTCAGGTATACCCACTGGAACGCACAGATGCCAGGTATAGGACAACCATAGAGATATATAATAATATAATACATTGTAGAGATCATGCGTTTAAAAGCGTGTTCATCAGCTCCCTTGGGGGAGTCGATGGTGTGCAGGGCCAGAAAATTAAGGGTTGACCAACCACTGCGTATAAGCTCAATCTCCCTAACTGTTTCATTACAATATTATAGAATGATAATGTATCATGTTCATATAATATCAAACCTGTTGTAATTATTTGGGGAGAAGGTGATTGGTGATGTTTAGATACAAGATTATGTACAATATCTATGAAGGAGTAGGAGTCTGACTACAGTTCTATAGTAGGAGTCTGACTACAGTTCTATAGTAGGAGTCTGACTACAGTTCTATAGTAGGAGTCTCACTACAGTTCTATAGTAGGAGTCTGACTACAGTTCTATAGTAGGAGTCTCACTACAGTTCTATAGTAGGAGTCTCACTACAGTTATATAGTAGGAGTCTGACTACAGTTCTATAGTAGGAGTCTGACTACAGTTCTATAGTAGGAGTCTCACTACAGTTCTATAGTAGGAGTCTGATTACAGTTCTATAGTAGGAGTCTCACTACAGTTCTATAGTAGGAGTCTGACTACAGTTCTATAGTAGGAGTCTGACTACAGTTCTATAGTAGGCGTCTGACTACAGTTCTATAGTAGGAGTCTCACTACAGTTCTATAGTAGGAGTCTCACTACAGTTCTATAGTAAGAGTCTCACTATAGTTCTATAGTAGGAGTCTCACTACAGTTGTATAGTAGGAGTCTGACTACAGTTCTATAGTAGGAGTCTGACTACAGTTCTATAGTAGGAGTCTCACTACAGTTCTATAGTAGGAGTCTCACTACAGTTCTATAGTAGGAGTCTGACTACAGTTCTATAGTAGGAGTCTCACTACAGTTCTATAGTAGGAGTTTCACTACAGTTCTATAGTAGGAGTCTGACTACAGTTCTATAGTAGGAGTCTCACTACAGTTCTATAGTAGGAGTCTCACTACAGTTCTATAGTAGGAGTCTGACTACAGTTCTATAGTAGGAGTCTCACTACAGTTCTATAGTAGGAGTCTGACTACAGTTCTATAGTAGGAGTCTCACTACAGTTCTATAGTAGGAGTCTGACTACAGTTCTATAGTAGGAGTCTCACTACAGTTCTATAGTAGGAGTCTGACTATAGTTCTATAGTAGGAGTCTCACCACAGTTGTATAGTAGGAGTCTCACTGCAGTTTTATAGTAGGAGTCTCACTACAGTTGTATAGTAGGAGTCTGTCTACAGTTCTATAGTAGGAGTCTGACTACAGTTTTATAGTAGGAGTCTCACTACAGTTGTATAGTAGGAGTCTGTCTACAGTTCTATAGTAGGAGTCTGACTACAGTTTTATAGTAGGAGTCTCACTACAGTTGTATAGTAGGAGTCTGTCTACAGTTCTATAGTAGGAGTCTCACTACAGTTCTATAGTAGGAGTCTGACTACAGTTCTATAGTAGGAGTCTGACTACAGTTCTATAGTAGGAGTCTCACTACAGTTCTATAGTAGGAGTCTGACTACAGTTCTATAGTAGGAGTCTTACTACAGTTGTATAGTAGGAGTCTCACTACAGTTGTATAGTAGGAGTCTCACTACAGTTGTATAGTAGGAGTCTCACTACAGTTGTATAGTAGGAGTCTCACTACAGTTGTATAGTAGGAGTCTCACTACAGTTGTATAGTAGGAGTCTCACTACAGTTGTATAGTAGGAGTCTGACTACAGTTGTATAGTAGGAGTCTGACTACAGTTCTATAGTAGGAGTCTCACTACAGTTGTATAGTAGGAGTCTCACTACAGTTCTATAGTAGGAGTCTCACTACAGTTCTATAGTAGGAGTCTCACTACAGTTCTATAGTAGGAGTCTGACTACAGTTCTATAGTAGGAGTCTCACTACAGTTCTATAGTAGGAGTCTCACTACAGTTCTATAGTAGGAGTCTCACTACAGATGTATAGTAGGAGTCTGACTACAGTTGTATAGTAGGAGTCTCACTACAGTTGTATAGTAGGAGTCTCACTACAGTTGTATAGTAGGAGTCTCACTACAGATGTATAGTAGGAGTCTGACTACAGTTGTATAGTAGGAGTCTCACTACAGATGTATAGTAGGAGTCTCACTACAGTTGTATAGTAGGAGTCTGACTACAGTTCTATAGTAGGAGTCTGACTACAGTTCTATAGTAGGAGTCTCACTACAGTTGTATAGTAGGAGTCTCACTACAGTTCTATAGTAGGAGTCTCACTACAGTTGTATAGTAGGAGTCTGACTACAGTTGTATAGTAGGAGTCTGACAACAGTTCTATAGTAGGAGTCTCACTACAGTTGTATAGTAGGAGTCTCACTACAGTTCTATAGTATGAGTCTCCCTACAGTTCTATAGTAGGAGTCTCACTACAGTTCTATAGTAGGAGTCTCACTACAGTTCTATAGTAGGAGTCTCACTACAGTTCTATAGTATGAGTCTCCCTACAGTTCTATAGTAGGAGTCTGACTACAGTTCTATAGTAGGAGTCTCACTACAGTTGTATAGTAGGAGTCTCACTACAGTTGTATAGTAGGAGTCTCACTACAGATGTATAGTAGGAGTCTGACTACAGTTGTATAGTAGGAGTCTCACTACAGTTGTATAGTAGGAGTCTCACTACAGTTCTATAGTAGGAGTCTCCCTACAGATATATATAACTGGATCTCATTGAACATGCTAATAGCTGCTCTTAGCTGTGAAACTTAATTTTGCTCTGTATTTGTCTTCCTTCTTTGCATCAACTTTGACCTCAGGCAGTAGACAGGGTTGTGTGGCCATGACAACAGGGACTCTAGCAGGATTATGGGATGTGCTGAGCTGCACCAATCAGGAGAAGTATATCTGTAAACACCTGGCAGAAGGGGCGGGGCCAACACCAGAACCAATCACACCTGTCCCTCCCAGGTGCCATGAGGGCTGGTATCCTGTGGGGTCACGAAACTACTGCTTCAAGGTATACATCATTTAGAATGAAACTAATCTGTATTATGAGTGGTTTAACAACCTCTAGATGAGTTAAAACCTCTTAAGGATTTTTTAAAATTTTTGCCTAAAATGACATACCCAAATCTAACTGCCTGTAGCTCAGGACCTGAAGCAAGGATATGCATATTCTTGGCACCATTTGAAAGGAAACACTTTGAAGTTTATGGAAATGTGAAATGAATGTAGTAGAATACAACACAATAGTTCTGGTAAAAGATAATACAAAGGAAAAACCAACCATTCTTTGGTATTTTTTTTGTACCATCATCTTTGAAATGCAAGAGAATGACCATAATGTATTTTTCCAGCCCAGGTGCAATTTAGATTTTGGCCACTTGATGGCATCAGTGTATGTGCAAAGTTTTAGACTAATCCAATGAACCATTGCATTTCTGTTCAAAATTCAGACTGCCAAAATGTTCCTAATTTGTTTATTAATAACTTTTCATGTTCAAAACTGTGCACTCTCCTCAAACAATAGCATGGTATTATTTCACTGTAATAGCTACTGTAAATTGGACAGTGCAGTTAGATTAACAAGAATTTAAGCTTTCTGCCAATATCAGATGTCCTGGGAAATGTTCTTGTTACTTACAACCTCATGCTAATCGCAATAGCCTATGTTAGCTCAACCGTCCCGTGGAAGGGACACCGATCCCGAAGGAGTTTTTATGTTGTTCCTCCTCATTTGAAAATAAAGAAAAGCAGCACACTCTAGGAGCTCAGATGCAAAAAAATGTAATGTCCAACGTTTCGACAGGCAAGCTGTCTTCATCAGGGTCTAGTTTCCCACTCCGCTAGCCAACACCTCGCCTAAATAGGTGTGTTTCTTTTCCTCTAGATTGTTCCTCCTCATGTGACATCTATACAGCCAGGTTCCACAATATAACAACATGTTAATAATATCTGCCATTTAGCAGATGTTTTTATCCACAGTCATGCATGCGTACATCTTACAGTATGGGTGGTCTCGGGAATCAAACCCACTATCCTGGTCTTGCAAGCACCATGTCCTACACACTGATCTACAGAGGTTCTAAGTCATTTAGGGTAATGACCTGGTTTGTCGTCAAATAAGGATCTCTTCCTAACTGTAACAGATCATGATCCAGAGACAGTCTGTGTCTTAAATGACAGTCTTTTTCCTGTGTAGTGCCCATGGGGCTCTGCTCAAAAGTAGTGCACTACCCATAGGGCTCAGGTCAAAAGTAGTGCCCTACCCATAGGGCTCTGGTCAAAAGTAGTGCACT
Source organism: Brachymystax lenok tsinlingensis (assembly GCA_030435695.1). Classification (NCBI taxonomy): domain Eukaryota; kingdom Metazoa; phylum Chordata; class Actinopteri; order Salmoniformes; family Salmonidae; genus Brachymystax; species Brachymystax lenok. Next base: position 40,705,587 of record CM059801.1, read on the forward strand.
ACCCATAGGGCTCTGGTCAAAAGTAGTGCCCTACCCATAGGGCTCAGGTCAAAAGTAGTGCCCTACCCATAGGGCTCAGGTCAAAAGTAGTCCCCTACCCATAGGGCTCAGGTCAAAAGTAGTGCCCTACCCATAGGGCTCAGGTCAAAAGTAGTGCCCTACCCATAGGGCTCAGGTCAAAAGTAGTGCCCTACCCATAGGGCTCAGGTCAAAAGTAGTGCACTACCCATAGGGCTCTGGTCAAAAGTAGTGCCCTACCCATAGGGCTCTGGTCAAAAGTAGTGCCCTACCCATAGGGCTCAGGTCAAAAGTAGTGCACAACCCATAGGGCTCTGGTCAAAAGTAGTGCACTACCCATAGGGCTCAGGTCAAAAGTAGTGTCCTACCCATAGGGCTCTGGTCAAAAGTAGTGCCCTACCCATAGGGCTCAGGTCAAAAGTAGTGCCCTACCCATAGGGCTCAGGTCAAAAGTAGTGCCCTACCCATAGGGCTCAGGTCAAAAGTAGTGCCCTACCCTTAGGGCTCTGGTCAAAAGTAGTGCCCTACCCATAGGGCTCTGGTCAAAAGTAGTGCCCTACCCATAGGGCTCAGGTCAAAAGTAGTGCCCTACCCATAGGGCTCTGGTCTAAAGTAGTGCCCTACCCATAGGGCTCAGGTCAAAAGTAGTCCCCTACCCATAGGGCTCAGGTCAAAAGTAGTGCCCTACCCATAGGGCTCAGGTCAAAAGTAGTGCCCTACCCATAGGGCTCAGGTCAAAAGTAGTGCCCTACCCATAGGGCTCAGGTCAAAAGTAGTGCCCTACCCATAGGGCTCAGGTCAAAAGTAGTGCCCTACCCATAGGGCTCAGGTCAAAAGTAGTGCCCTACCCATAGGGCTCAGGTCAAAGTAGTGCCCTACCCATAGGGCTCAGGTCAAAAGTAGTGCCCTACCCATAGGGCTCAGGTCAAAAGTAGTGCCCTACCCATAGGGCTCAGGTCAAAAGTAGTGCCCTACCCATAGGGCTCAGGTCAAAAGTAGTGCCCTACCCATAGGGCTCAGGTCAAAAGTAGTGCACTGAAGGGGTTGTCTGTCTGGTCCAGTTCTTTACAGGGTCTCGCGCAGATAAGAAGACCTGGTTTGAGGCTCAGGACTTCTGCAGGGTGATTGGAGGAGACCTACTCAGCATCCACAGTTCTATGGACCTCCAGTCTATGCATCATGTGTAAGTTCTTCAAACAACCTCACTTAAACACTCAGATATTCCAACACACACCTTTATCAATTAGCAACGTTTAGTAACATGTTTGTTACCTGTAAAGGTTTAGTAACATGTTTGTTACCTGTAAAGGTTTAGGAACATGTTTGTTACCTGTAAAGGTTTAGGAACATGTTTGTTACCTGTAAAGGTTTAGGAACATGTTTGTTACCTGTAAAGGTTTAAGGAACATGTTTGTTACAGTATATGACAGTTCTATTTCCCCCTTCTTCCAGTTTTCTCCAACAAGGTCCACTAGGTGGGGCTCCAGACATACCAATAATGTAATACTGCCAACTCACACTGATAGAAGTTGTATTCCCTGCCATGGTGATAATATAGTATTGTTTTGGATACCATAGCCATGGTGACAATATAGTATTGTTTTGGATACCGTAGCCATGGTGATAATATAGTATTGTTTTGGATACCATAGCCATGGTGACAATATAGTATTGTTTTGGATACCGTAGCCATGGTGACAATATAGTATTGTTTTGGATACCGTAGCCATGGTGACAATATAGTATTGTTTTGGATACCATAGCCATGGTGACAATATAGTATTGTTTTGGATACCGTAGCCATGGTGACAATATAGTATTGTTTTGGATACACGTAGCCATGGTGATAATATAGTATTGTTTTGGATACCGTGAGCCATGGTGACAATATAGTATTGTTTTGGATACCGTAGCCATGGTGACAATATAGTATTGTTTTGGATACCATAGCCATGGTGACAATATAGTATTGTTTTGGATACCGTAGCCATGGTGACAATATAGTATTGTTTTGGATACCGTAGCCATGGTGACAATATAGTATTGTTTTGGATACCGTAGCCATGGTGACAATATAGTATTGTTTTGGATACCGTAGCCATGGTGACAATATAGTATTGTTTTGGATACCGTAGCCATGGTGATAATATAGTATTGTTTTGGATACCGTAGCCATGGTGACAATATAGTATTGTTTTGGATACCATAGCCATGGTGACAATATAGTATTGTTTTGGATACCATAGCCATGGTGACAATATAGTATTGTTTTGGATACCATAGCCATGGTGACAATATAGTATTGTTTTGGATACCATAGCCATGGTGACAATATAGTATTGTTTTGGATACCATAGCCATGGTGACAATATAGTATTGTTTTGGATACCATAGCCATGGTGACAATATAGTATTGTTTTGGATACCATAGCCATGGTGACAATATAGTATTGTTTTGGATACCATAGCCATGGTGACAATATAGTATTGTTTTGGATACCATAGCCATGGTGACAATATAGTATTGTTTTGGATACCATAGCCATGGTGACAATATAGTATTGTTCTGGATACCATAGCCATGGTGACAATATAGTATTGTTTTGGATACCGTAGCCATAGTGATAATATAGTATTGTTTTGGATACCGTAGCCATGGTGACAATGTGATATTGTTTTGGATACCTTAGCAGTCATGGGACTTCCTGGATCGGCCTGAGTGCTCAGGATCCCAACACTGGCTACGCCTGGACTGATGGGTCGCCAGTGAGTTATGTTCACATAATAATACTGATACTAATACTAGTACTACTACTAATTATAATACAAATAGTACTACTACTACTACTACTGCTGCTACTACTACTACTACTACTACTACTACTACTACTACTACTACTACTACTAGTACTACTACTAATTATAATAAAAATAGTAATACTACTACTACTACTACTACTACTACTACTGCTACCACTACTACTACTACTACTACTACAACTACTACAACTACTACTACTACTACTACTACTACTACTACTACTACTAATTATAATAAAAATAGTAATATTACTACTACTACTACTGCTACTACTACTACTACTACTAGCACTACTACTACTACTACTACTACTACTACTACTACGACTAATAGTAATACTACTACTACTACTACTACTACTACTACTACTACTACTACTACTACTAATAGTAATACTACTACTACTACTAATTATAATAATGTGTTGCTGAGCTGCCTCCCATCTTGGATGATGTTTTTCCTCGAGGAATGTTCATGATTGTCTGTACTAGGTTTGAAGTATTGTTGATCAGAAGTCTACCTCATGGGAAAGTTTCTATTACAAATGTGTTTGTCCTCAGCTATCCTTCCAACACTGGATAGAGGGGGAACCCAACAACTACAACAGCGTGGAGTCCTGTGCTGAGATTACGATCTCTCTCTGGGATGAAGCGGGATCCTGGAATGATGTAGACTGTGAGAGCTACAACGACTGGCTGTGTGAGATCCCTAAAGGTAATGTAATGTATGTCTCAATGACTGGCTGTGTGAGATCCCTAAAGGTACTGTAATGTATGGCTCAATGACTGGCTGTGTGAGATCCCTAAAGGTACTGTAATGTATGGCTCAATGACTGGCTGTGTGAGATCCCTAAAGGTAATGTAATGTATGGCTCAATGACTGGCTGTGTGATATCCCTAAAGGTAATGTAATGTATGACTCAATGACTGGCTGTGGGATATCCCTAAAGGTACTGTAATGTATGGCTCAATGACTGGCTGTGTGATATCCCTAAAGGTAATGTAATGTATGACTCAATGACTGGCTGTGGGATATCCCTAAAGGTACTGTAATGTATGGCTCAATGACTGGCTGTGTGATATCCCTAAAGGTAATGTAATGTATGGCTCAATGACTGGCTGTGGGATATCCCTAAAGGTAATGTAATGTATGGCTCAATGACTGGCTGTGTGATATCCCTAAAGGTAATGTAATGTATGGCTCAATGACTGGCTGTGGGATATCCCTAAAGGTAATGTAATGTATGACTCAATGACTGGCTGTGTGATATCCCTAAAGGTAATGTAATGTATGGCTCAATGACTGGCTGTGGGATATCCCTAAAGGTAATGTAATGTATGGCTCAATGACTGGCTGTGGGATATCCCTAAAGGTAATGTAATGTATGACTCAATGACTGGCTGTGTGATATCCCTAAAAGTAATGTAATGTATGGCTCAATGACTGGCTGTGTGATATCCCTAAAGGTAATGTAATGTATGGCTCAATGACTGGCTGTGTGAGGTTGTTATCCTGTCATCACACTGCCAGGTCTCTGACCTCTTTCCTATAGGCTGTCTCATCGTTGTCGGTGATCAGGCCTGCCACTGTTGTGTCATCAGAAAACTTAATGATGGTGTTGGAGTCATGCTTGGCCATGCATTATTGGGTGAACAGGGAGTACAGGAGGGGACTGAGCCCGCACCCCAGAGAGGACCCTGTGTTGAGGATTTTTGGGGCGGTATGCAAATTGGAGTGGGTCTAGGGTTTCTGGGATAATGGTGTTGATGTGAGCCATGACCAGCCTTTCAAAGCACTTCATGGCTACGGACGTGAGTGCTGCGGGTCGGTCATCATTTAGGCAGGTTACCTTGGTGTTCTTGGGCACAGGCACTATGGTAGTCTGCTTGAAATATGTTGGTGTTACAGACCCGGTTATAGGGACAGGTTGAAAATGTCAGTAAAGACACTTGCCAGTTGGTCAGCGCATGCTCGGAGTACATGTCCTGGTAAATGTTGACCTTTTTCAAGGTCTTACTCACATCGGCTACGAAGAGCGTTGTCACACAGTCGTCCGGACCAGCGGGTGCTCTCATGCATGCTTCAGTGTTGCTTGCCTCGAAGCACGCATAGAAGTAATTTAGCTCGTCTGGTAGGCTCGCGTCACTGGGCAGCTCGTGGCTGCCACATCCGACGAGCATCGGACCCGGTGTAGTGGGATTCAATCTTTGTCCTGTATTGCCGCTTTGCCTGTTTGATGGTTCATTGGAGGGCATAGCGGGATTTCTTATAAGTGTCCAGGTGAGAGACCCGCTCCTTGAAAGCGTCAGCTTTACCCTTTAGCTCAGTGCGGATGTTGCCTGTAATCCATGGCTTCTGGTTGAGGTATGTACGTACGGTCACTGTGCGGACGACGACGTCGATGCACTTACTGATGAAGCCATTAACTGATGTTTACTCAATGCCATCGGAAGAATGTTTTCCATTCTGTGCTAGCAAAACAGTACTCTAGCTTAGCGTCTACACTTCCAAATTGAGCGAGTCACTGGTGCTTCCTGCTTGAATTTTTGCTTGTAAGCAATCAGGTGGATGGAATTATGGTCAGATTTGCCAAATGGAGGGCGAGGGAGAGCTTTGTACACGTCTCTGTGTGTGGAGTAAAGGTGGTCTAGTGTTTTTTTTTCTCTGGTTGCACATGTAACATGCTGGTAGAAATTAGGTAAAACTGATTTAAGTTTCCTCGCATTAAAGTTTCCAGCCACTAGGAGCGCCGCCCATGAGGTTCTGGTCAAAAGTTCCCCACTATAAAAGGAATAGGAAGACATTCAGGAAGTAGCGCCTCTGTCTGTGGGACGGAAGTATTTTAGTTGATCTCACGTGCATGATAAGTAACCTTACTGGGACCAGAAGGCTTTAGCTTAGTGAGCTAACACAGTCTTCTCTCTCCTCCTCTTTTCTCTGTGGCATTACAGGAATGACCCCACTACCTCCTCCCAACAACACCATCCCTGGTAAGTCCCTGTGACAGTACACATCCCATAAATCCCAGGACTCCCATGAAAATAATGGCAAGTGTTGATGAGTTGTCTATCACGCTTAAATGAATGAGTAAATGAATGAGCTCACCACATTGAAAGTATACATATTTTGAGGACGTATTCTGGTATGCTAGTGTGAACTTTGGAACTCAGTCCAAACGGCCTCTGAAAAGTCCCCTCAAGAGACCAAGCAGATAAGCCCCCTCTCTAGAGACTACACCAAGCAGACAAGTCCCCTCTCTAGAGACTACACCAAGTAGATTAGTCCCTTCTAGAGACTACACCAATCAGATTAGTCTCTTCTAGAGACTACACCAAGCAGATTTGTCCCTTCTAGAGACTACACCAAGCAGATTTGTCCCTTCTAGAGACTACACCAAGCAGATTTGTCCCTTCTAGAGACTACACCAAGCAGATTAGTCACTTCTAGAGACTACACCAAGCAGATTTGTCCCTTCTAGAGACTATACCAAGTAGATAAGTCCCTTCTGTGGAGACTACACCAAGTAGATAAGTTCCTTCTGTGGAGACTACACCAAGTAGATAAGTCCCCTCTCTAGAGACCACACCAAGCAGACAAGTCCCCTCTCTAGAGACTACACCAAGCAGACAAGTCCCCTCTCTAGAGACTACACCAAGCAGACAAGTCCCTTCTGTGGAGACTACACCAAGCAGATTAGTCCCCTCTGTAGAGACTACACCAAGTAGATAAGTCCCTTCTGTGGAGACTACACCAAGCAGATTAGTCCCTTCTGTAGAGAGTACGCCAAGTAGATAAGTCCCTTCTGTGGAGACTACACCAAGTAGATATGTCCCCTCTCTAGAAGGTTTCTGTAGGGGACTTATGTGCTTGGTCTCTAAAGGAGACTAATCTGTGTGGTCTAGAGGGCGATTTATCTGCTTGGTGTAGTCTCTAGAGGGGACTTATCTGCTTGGTCTCTAGAGGGGACTTATCTGCTTGGTCTCTAGAGGGGACTTATCTGCTTGGTCTCTAGAGGGGACTTATCTGCTTGGTCTCTAGAGGGGACTTATCTGCTTGGTCTCTAGAGGGGGCTTATCTGCTTGGTCTCTAGAGGGGGCTTATCTGCTTGGTCTCTAGAGGGGGCTTATCTGCTTGGTCTCTAGAGGGGACTTATCTGCTTGGTCTCTAGATGGGGCTTATCTGCTTGGTCTCTAGAGGGGGCTTATCTGCTTGGCCTCTAGAGGGGACTTATCTGCTTGGTTTCTAGTCTAGACCAAGCAGATAACTTATGTGACTGTTTTCTGATCCTGTCTAGAGTATAATGTGACAGAGGATGGCTGGCTGGAGTATGGAGGCTCTCAATATTACTTTAATACTGAACTGCTGACCATGGAGAATGCCAGACACTACTGTCAGCAGAGGCATGGGGACCTTGTTGTTATCACCGGACTAACAGAAAATATTTTTCTGTGGAAAAAGGTAAAACATAGTAGTTTTGCAAAAATTACTTTAAAGTACTACTTAAGTCGTTTTTGGGGGTATCTGTACTTTACTATTTATATTCTTTGACAGCTTTTACTTCACTACATTCCTCAAGATTCTTTTTTACTTTTTACTTTTTAGTCCATACATTTTCCCTCACACCCAAAAGTAACATTTTGAATGCTTAGCAGGACAGGAAAATGGTCCAATTCACGCGCTAATCAAGAGAACATCCCCGGCAATCCCTACTGCCTCTGATCTGGCGGACTCACGGCCTCACGGAACACAAAGGCTTTGTTTGTAAATTATGTCTGCGTGTTGGCGTGTGCCACTGGCTATCCATAAATAGAAAATATTTGCTTAATATAAGGAATTTGACTTTTGATACTTAAGTATATTTAAAAACATACTTTTAGACTTTTACTCAAGTAGTATTTTGCTTGGTGACTTTCATTTTATATTAAGGTATCTTTACTTTTACTCAATTATGACAATTGGGTCTTTTTCCACCACTGATATACACTGAATTGGCAAAATATTAAGAACACCTTTCTAATATTGAGTTGCACCCCTCAATTCTTTCGGGGCTTGGACTCTACAAGGTGTGGAAACGGACGCTGGCCCATGTTGACTCCAAGACAGCTAGTCCCTAATGTTAATTGCTCTTTTTTTCAGATCAATAAAGAGAATTTGGGAAGCCATTACATCGGGCTAACAGTTGATCTTGATCGGTCTTTCGGGTGAGTATAAAATGAGTAAAAGAAGATTATCAAATAAAATAAACTTTTTTTATATCACTTCTAAACTAGCGGTGGCAAAGTGCTGTTCTATTGCTGCGTTCATGACATTTTAGAATCTCTAAAATACAAGCTTCCTTTCTGGGAGAAATCGATTTGAAAGGCCCCCAATTGGAGACTTTTTCAGACATGCTGAACTCTGACGTCACCTACGAAGAACATAACTTAACAAAACAATTATTTATCCAAAACAATTTATTTTGTCCTTTTTTTTTTTTAACACTATAATTTGGATGAGCGCGTGATGGCTGCGCTTTTTGTTCATGGTTGACGTAGCTAGTTAGACATTAGCCAGTTGACATTCTCAACAAGTTCAAAGCATGTGAATGCACACAACTCATTGCTCCGTGTTTAGAAGTTGTATTTCTGAACATTCCGGCATGTCATGAATGCAGCATATTTTCTGTGTACTGTCCGTGTTCTTTCTGTGTTCTATGTCTTGTGTGTTTCTGAGTTCTTGTTCCATGTTTTGTGCAGAGGCGAAGCCACGGCTGGCAGGGCCAGCCTGGGCAGAGGCCCTGCCAGATTGAATACTGGCCCACCCAATTAGGATGGCTTAAAATATAAAAATTGAAATAAATGAATTTGATTTGTTGTTTGTATAAATTCCTGACTTATCAGAAATGTTGAAAAATGCAGTAGGAGATTCCAGGGATACCCCATCACCATACCAATACAGTTCCTTCAGAAAGGATTCACACCCCTAGACTTATTCCACATGTTGTGTTACAGCCTGAATTCAAAATGGATTAAATAGTATTTTTTTCTCTCACAAATATACACACAATACCCCCATAATGACAAAGTACAAACTTGATTTTAAGAAATGTTTATACATTTATTGAAAAAGGAAATACAGACATATCTCATTTCCATAAGTATTCACACCTCTGAGTCAGTACATAGAATCACCCTTGGGCAGTGATTACAGCTGTGAGTTCCACACCTGGGTCCTGTAACATTTGCCCATTATTCTTTACAACATTCTTCAAGCTCTGTCAAATTGGTTGTTGATCATTATTAGACAACCATTTTCAGGTCTTGCCGTAGATTTTCAACTAGATTTAAGTCAAAACTTTAATATCGGCCACTCAGGAACATTCGTTGTCTTCTTGGTAAGCAACTCCAGTGTAGATTTGGCCTTGTGTTTTAGGTTATTGTTCTGCTGAAAGGTGAATTCATCTCCCAGTGTCAGGTGGAAAGCAGACTAAAAATCTTCTAGGATTTTGCTTGTGCTACGCTCCATTCCATTTATTTTTTATCCTGGAAACCTCCCCAGTTCTTAACCATGACAAGCATACCCATAACATGATGCAGCCACCACTATGATTGAAAATATGAAGAGTGGTACTCAGTAATGTGTTGTATTGGATTTCCCCCACACATACCACTTCGGTATTCAGGACAAAAAGTTAAATGCTTTGCCAATTTTTTTGCCAAATTACTTTAGTGCCTTTTTGCTTGATTTTTTATTCAGTACAGGCTTCCTGCTTTTCACTATATCATTTAGGTTAGTATTGTGATGGTTGATCCTGTCACGTCCAGGCCTGAGTTTTACAGACTGGCGTGTTTAGTTTCGTTTTGGTGTAGGGTTTTTCTGTTCTAGGTGTTCTATTTCTATGTTGGGTAAATGGTTCCCAATTAGAGGCAGCTGAGTGTCGTTACCTCTAATTGGGAACCATATATATGTTTGTGGTTTTGCACTAGGGTTTTGTGGTTTATTGTGTTTGTTACATAGTGAAAGTGTGTAGTCTATGTCTCTGTTACAATCTTTGTTTTGTTCGCGTGTTTGTTATTTTCCCAGTTACGTTTGTAAAATAAAGCATGTATACTGGATACCTTGGTCCGTCCCTCTTGAAGATCGTGACAGATCCATCCTAAGTTTTCTCTTATCACAGCCATTACACTGTTTTAATGTCACCATTGGCCTCATGTTGAACTCCCTGAGCGGTTTCCTTCCTCTCCGGCATCTTAGTTACGGACGCCTGTGTCTTTGTAGTGACTGGGTGTACACCATCCAAAGTGTAATTAATAACTTCACCATGCTCAAAGGGATATTCAATATCTCATGTTTTGTGTTCTTGTGTTCTGAGTTCTTGAATTCTTGTGTTCTGAGTTGTGTCCTGTGTTCTGTCCAGGTGGATGGACGGTTCCCCAGTAGTATTTCAGAGATGGGACAACAACCAGCCGGACTTCAGGAACAACGATGAGAACTGTGTTGTCATGTACAGCTCCATGGGTGAGCTAAAGATGAGATGATGCCCCAAAAATGTTACTCTCTTATAAGAACTTCCATTGAGTTATATTCATTCTGAATCTTAGGGCGGGTTACCACATAACTAAATGGCATGACCAGGTCTACTATAACTGTATGTCTGTGTGTTCAGGTTTCTGGCATGACAATAACTGTGGCGAAGAAATAAGGTCCATCTGTAAGAGGAGTGGTTCCCCCCCAGTGAACAGCACTGTGCCCCCTACTGTCCCCCCCACAGGAGGCTGCCCACCGAAATGGGTCCTCTACCAGTCTAAGGTCAGTGAGAGGAGAGAATGGGTCCTCTACCAGTCTAAGGTCAGTGAGAGGAGAGAATGGATCCTCTACCAGTCTAAGGTCAGTGAGAGGAGAGAATGGGTCCTCTACCAGTCTAAGGTCAGTGAGAGGATAGAATGGGTCCTCTACCAGTCTAAGGTCAGTGAGAGGATAGAATGGGTCCTCTACCAGTCTAAGGTCAGTGAGAGGAGAGAATGGATCCTCTACCAGTCTAAGGTCAGTGAGAGGATAGAATGGATCCTCTACCAGTCTAAGGTCAGTGAGAGGATAGAATGGATCCTCTACCAGTCTAAGGTCAGTGAGAGGATAGAATGGATCCTCTACCAGTCTAAGGTCAGTGAGAGGATAGAATGGATCCTCTACCAGTCTAAGGTCAGTGAGAGGATAGAATGGATCCTCTACCAGTCTAAGGTCAGTGAGAGGATAGAATGGATCCTCTACCAGTCTAAGGTCAGTGAGAGGATAGAATGGATCCTCTACCAGTCTAAGGTCAGTGAGAGGATAGAATGGATCCTCTACCAGTCTAAGGTCAGTGAGAGGATAGAATGGATCCTCTACCAGTCTAAGGTCAGTGAGAGGAGAGAATGGATCCTCTACCAGTCTAAGGTCAGTGAGAGGATAGAATGGATCCTCTACCAGTCTAAGGTCAGTCGAGAGGATAGAATGGATCCTCTACCAGTCTAAGGTCAGTGAGAGGATAGAATGGATCCTCTACCAGTCTAAGGTCAGTGAGAGGATAGAATGGATCCTCTACCAGTCTAAGGTCAGTGAGAGGAGAGAATGGATCCTCTACCAGTCTAAGGTCAGTGAGAGGATAGAATGGATCCTCTACCAGTCTAAGGTCAGTGAGAGGATAGAATGGATCCTCTACCAGTCTAAGGTCAGTGAGAGGATAGAATGGATCCTCTACCAGTCTAAGGTCAGAGTTGAAAGGTTACACAGGAAGAGTGTCATAATAATTATATAATAATGATTATGTAATAATAACATGTTAAATGCCTTTCACATGAAAACAGACAATATAGTTTTACAACAGGCTTTGAGAATGGAAGTCTAACTCAAAGTGTTTGCCTATAATCAATCAACTTGATTTATTGCTTATTGTTTTTTTTTGATTAGTGCTACAACTTGATTGAAAACCTTCCACCTAGTACCTGGCTCAATGCCAGATCGATCTGCCAAACCTTGGGAGGTAACCTGGCGTCCATCGTCAATAGGCGGGAGCAAGGTGAGATTATTATTTTAACCTGTAAATGACCCCTCATCTGTGGCAGTCTAAGACGCTGCCTCTGGAGCACATGTATGATGTACATGTAGGACCAAAGCTCTTTCATCACTCTTCTCTCCTACCTATCACCTCCTATGTATCCTAAAACATACAAAATGCTTTAGAAAAAATCTGTGGTGGAAAAAGTACCCAATTGTCATACTTGAGTAAAAGTAAAGATGCCTTAACAGAAAATGACTCAAGTAAAATTGAAAGTCACCCAGTTAAAAAATACTTGAGTAAACATCTAAAAGTATTATTTAAAAAAAAATATATATACTTAAGTATCAAAAGTAAAAGTATAAATCATTTGAAATTCCTTATATGAAGCAAACCAGACGGCAGGATTTTCCTGTTTTTTATTTATGGATAGCCAGGGGCACGCTCCAACACCCAGACATAATTTACAAACTCAACACAATGATAGTAGGGCTGACCAGGGATGTTCTCTTGATAAGAGTTGGAATTGGACCATTTTCCTGTCAAAATGTACTTTTGGGTGTCATGAAAAATGTATGGAGTAAAAAGTACATTATTTTCTTTAGGAATGTAGTGAAGTAAAAGGAAAAGTTGTCAAAAATATAAATAGTAAAGTACAGATACCCACATAAACTACTTAAGTAGTACTTAAAACACTTTACACCACTGCAAAAATATATATATACTGAATGAACGGTCATCTTCTCTTAGACAGGCAGGTATTTAACACCCACAGACAACACCACTGACCCTAAACCGATCAACTGACACGTTACAGACAGTCATGCACATAAACATCCCATGGATGCTGCTATTAGTGTCAGTGGCACCTTGTTTTACAGGTGGAAATGACAGTACCATCAGCCACATGTCAGTCAGTGTTGATCCAACCTGTTCTCTCCTGACCAACTCTCTCTCCTGTGGGTTGTAGCCATAGAGATAGAGGGCTCTGGGTGGATGGAGGGATTCCACCATTTTATATGAGTCAACTGGGTGGGGATTTCTATGGGTTTAGAGCAGTCAGCCAATGATTGGAGAATTGTCTTCATCAAATATGGTTTTTCAATGAAGAAGAAAATGTACTACTTTAAAATGGAGATAACCCTTCATTGCTCTGCCCATAGAGACAGAGGAGTCGTCATGGATATAACCCATTTTTATCTTTGACATTGCCATTGTTATTAGACTTTGCCATGAGTCCTCTATCTATCTCTATGGTTGCAGTGTTTCTGACGACCCAGATGACTTCTGGTGCTACTGACCTGTGGATTGGACTGAGTAACTTAAACCGGGACACATTTGTTTGGACCGATGGCCAGGCAGTCAAATACTTAAACTTGGGTTTAATGAAGGTACGCATGTATACACACATTTACCTCTTTTACCTTTACCTCTTTTACCTTTACCTCTTTTACCTTTACCTCTTACACCTTTACCTCTTACACCTTTACCTCTTTTACCTTTACCTCTTTTACCTTTACCTCTTACACCTTTACCTCTTACACCTTTACCTCTTACACCTTTACCTCTTACACCTTTACCTCTTACACCTTTACCTCTTTTACCTTTACCTCTTACACCTTTACCTCTTACACCTTTACCTCTTACACCTTTACCTCTTTTACCTTTACCTCTTACACCTTTACCTCTTACACCTTTACCTCTTTTACCTTTACCTCTTACACCTTTACCTCTTACACCTTTACCTCTTACACCTTTACCTCTTTTACCTTTACCTCTTTTACCTTTACCTCTTACACCTTTACCTCTTACACCTTTACCTCTTTTACCTTTACCTCTTACACCTTTACCTCTTACACCTTTACCTCTTACACCTTTACCTCTTACACCTTTACCTCTTTTACCTTTACCTCTTACACCTTTACCTCTTACACCTTTACCTCTTTTACCTTTACCTCTTACACCTTTACCTCTTACACCTTTACCTCGTACAACTTTACCTCGCACACCTTTACCTCTTACACCTTTACCTCTTTTACCTTTACCTCTTACACCTTTACCTCTTACACCTTTACCTCTTACACCTTTACCTCTTACACCTTTACCTCTTTTACCTTTACCTCTTACACCTTTACCTCTTACACCTTTACCTCTTACACCTTAAACCTCTTACACCTTAAACCTCTTACACCTTTACCTCTTACACCTTTACCTCTTACACCTTTACCTCGTACACCTTTACCTCGCACACCTTAAACCTCGTACACCTTTACCTCTTACACCTTAAACCTCTTACACCTTAAACCTCTTACACCTTTACCTCTTACACTTTTACCTCTTACACCTTTACCTCTTACACCTTTACCTCTTACACCTTTACCTCTTACACCTTTACCTCTTACACCTTAAACCTCTTACACCTTTACCTCTTACACCTTTACCTCGCACACCTTAAACCTCGTACACCTTAAACCTCTTACACCTTAAACCTCTTACACCTTAAACCTCTTACACCTTTACCTCTTACACCTTTACCTCTTACACCTTTACCTCTTACACCTTAAACCTCTTACACCTTTACCTCTTACACCTTTACCTCTTACACCTTAAACCTCTTACACCTTAAACCTCTTACACCTTTACCTCTTACACCTTTACCTCTTACACCTTAAACCTCTTACACCTTAAACCTCTTACACCTTAAACCTCTTACACCTTAAACCTCTTACACCTTAAACCTCTTACACCTTAAACCTCTTACACCTTTACCTCGTACACCTTTACCTCTTACACCTTTACCTCTTACACCTTTACCTCTTACACCTTTACCTCTTACACCTTTACCTCTTTTACCTTTACCTCTTACACCTTTACCTCTTACACCTTTACCTCTTACACCTTTACCTCGTACACCTTTACCTCGCACACCTTAAACCTCGTACACCTTAAACCTCTTACACCTTTACCTCTTACACCTTAAACCTCTTACACCTTTACCTCTTACACCTTTACCTCTTACACTTTTACCTCTTACACCTTTACCTCTTACACCTTTACCTCTTACACCTTAAACCTCGTACACCTTTACCTCTTACACCTTTACCTCTTACACCTTAAACCTCGTACACCTTTACCTCTTACACCTTTACCTCTTACACCTTAAACCTCTTACACCTTTACCTTTTACACATTTACCTCTTACACCTAACTAGTTATTAGCCCAGTATGTTTTGCTAGCCCAGTTATAGCTCATTTCTAATCAACAATTTCAATAAGCATTTCTCTACGGCTGGCCATGCTTTCCACCTGGCTGCCCCAACCCCGGCCAACAGCTCAGCATCCCCTGCAGCAACTTGCCAAAGCCTCCCCCATTTCTCCTTCACCCAAATCCAGACAGCTGATGTTCTAAAAGAGCTGCAAAATCTGGACCCTCTCTTCCTAAAAGTATCTGCCGCCATTGTTGCAACCCATATTACTAGCCTGTTCAACCTCTCTTTTGCATCGTCTGAGATTCCTAAAGTTTGGAAAGCTGCCGCGATCATCCCCCTCTTCAAAGGGGGAGACACTCTAGACCCAAACTGCTACAGACCTATATCCATCCTGCCCTGCCTTTCTAAAGTTTTCAAAAGCCAAGTGAACAAACAGATCACCGACCATTCCGAATCCCATCGTACCTTCTCCGCTATTCAATCTGGTATTCGAGCTGGTCACGGGTGCACCTCAGCCACGCTCAAGGTCCTAAACGATATCATAACTGCCATCGGTAAAAGACAGTACTGTGCAGCTGTATTCATCGATCTGGCCAAGGCTTTCGACTCTGTCAATCACCACATTCTTATCGGCAGACTCAACAGCCTTGGTTTCTCTACACTCTACTCAGAAAACTGGATGTAGTCTATCACAGTGCCATCCGTTTTGTCACCAAAGCCCCATATACCACCCACCACTGCGACCTGTATGCTCTCGTTGGCTGGCCCTCACTACATATTCGTCGCCAAATCCACTGGCTCAAGGTCATCTATAAGTCTTTACTAGGTAAAGCCCCGCCTTATCTCAGCTCACTGGTCACCATAGCAACACCCACCTGTAGCACACGCTCCAGCAGGTATACTTCACTGGTCATCCCCAAAGCCAGCACCTACTTTGGCCGCCTTTCCTTCCAGTTCTCTGCTGCCAATGACTGGAACGAATTGCAGAAATCACTGAAGCTGGAGACTCATATCTCCGTCTCTAACTTTAAGCGTCGGCTGTCAGAGCAGATTACCGATCGCTGCAGCTGTACACAGCCCATCTGTAAACAGCCCATCCAACTAACTACCTCATCCCCATATTTGTTTTTGTTTTTCTGCTCTTTTGCACACCAGTATCTCTACTTGCACATCCTCATCTGCACATCTATCACTCCAGTGTAAAATGCTAAATTGTAATTGCTTTGCCACTACCTATTTATTGCCTTACCTCCTTAATTCATTTGCACACACTGTATACAGATTGTTCTATTGTATTATTGACTGTACGATTGTTTATCCCATGTGTAACTCTGTGTTGTTGTTTTTGTCGTACTGCTTTGCTTTTTGCTTTATTTAGTGGTTGCTTTTTACAAAAGTAGAAAATGTTTTGCATTTCTAGCCATCTTTGAAAAGTCAGTCTTTTTTATGTCTTAAAGGGGCGGTGTTGTATTTTGAGACAGGCTTGAATAAGCAAAGGAGCCAATAGGCAGAGTGTAGCATAATTTGTCTGATTCTATGTAATAATTGTATGGGAATAATAATGCAAGTGGTTTCTTGCATCAAACAACACATTCAGTCACCTCCTTGTCTGAAGGACAAGTGGGTGAACAAATTAATGTCAAGCCCTGCATGTGTTTTTCAAAAGTCTCATGGAATGTAGGCCTACATTGAACACCAGACTTTGGCTGCTACTGTAGGCTGAATGATAGAACAGCTATTTCCATGGTAAAATGTTATGGGATGCATTTTGTCCATTGTTTTTGATGGTAGGCCACTCTGGTAGGCCTACATTATGATTAAATAGCCACAGTAGCCTACTTGGACACTGTTAAAACTGTAACTTAAAGCAGGTTCAGCCTCAGGTGTTCACAGTAAAACTGTAACTTAAAGCGGGTACAGCCTCAGTGTTCACAGTAAAACTGTAACTTAAAGCGGGTACAGCCTCAGTGTTCACAGTAAAACTGTAACTTAAAGCGGGTACAGCCTCAGTGTTCACAGTAAAACTGTAACTTAAAGCGGGTACAGCCTCAGTGCTCACAGTAAAACTGTAACTTAAAGCGGGTATAGCCTCAGTGTTCACAGTAAAACTAACTTAAATTAGGTACAGCCTCAGTGTTCACAGTAAAACTAACTTAAATTAGGTACAGCCTCAGTGTTCACAGTAAAACTGTAACTTAAAGTGGGTACAGCCTCAGTGTTCACAGTAAAACTGTAACTTAAAGTGAGTACAGCCTCAGTGTTCACAGTAAAACTGTAACTTAAAGCGGGTACAGCCTCAGTGTTCACAGTAAAACTGTAATTTAAAGCGGGTACAGCCTCAGTGTTCACAGTAAAACAGTAAATTAAAGCGGGTACAGCCTCAGTGTTCACAGTAAACGCGTGCCGGAAGTTGCACAGAATTTTTACAACTTTCAAGTATGCGCTCAGCAGACCTGACATTTGCTCAGTGGTGAAAATTTAGGGAACATTTGACATAATATACACATGCATTATACTGGAAGCATCGCTGAGTCTCGGTCCGTCACTCATGAAGATCGTGACATGCATTACAGCCTGGAACACTGTGTGGCACACTGGACATGACGTATTAGTTTACTTTGAGTTTATTTTGCTAATTTATCCCTAAACCAATAATGTTCTTAATAAATATCCCTAAAATATAATATTTTTGTTTCTTAATTGTAGAGAGTGCCGCAGATATTTCCGTCCCGATGGTATCACAATAGTCGGGTAAAGTCCCTTTGAACTTTAAGTAAAAGTGTACACACATAAACACACAGGACCTAATGAAAGTCTACACACGCTTTGCAGTCTTCACATTTTGCTGACTTAATATTAAGTAAAAAAGGGATTACATTATGTGTTTTTTCCTACAGATCTACACAAACCTATTCCACATATTCAAGAGTTCCTACTAGTAGTAACTCTGGGGTGTTTCCACCAAGTAGTAACTCTGGGGTGTTTCCACCAAGTAGTAACTCTGGGGTGTTTCCACCAAGTAGTAACTCTGGGGTGTTTCCACCAAGTAGTAACTCTGGGGGGCTTCCACCAAGTAGTAATTCTTGGGGGGGGTGAAGACGTACGCAGTCAAGACATCCTAATTTTCCATTTCATAGTAACTCAATGTAGAACTTTAAATCTAATTGAATCTCTTTTTACATGTAATTTTAAGGCAGCAACATGTGAAGACTGTGCATGGGGTAGACTTTCACTAGAGACTGTATACTACACATATTGTATACACACATTTATACACAAACACAGATATCCACACACACCACAAACACCCACACCCATCACACACATCCACACCCACCGACAGGCCTACTGTACAGATGTTTATATACATATTATACTGAAACACATTGACTAAATCCCCATCGTTACATATTATACTGAAACACATTGACTAAATCCCCATCATTTACATACTATACTGAAAACATTGACTAAATCCCCATCATGTACATACTATACTGAAACACATTGACTAAATCCCTATCGTTACATATTATACTGAAACACATTGACTAAATCCCCATCATTTACATACTATACTGAAACACATTGACTAAATCCCCATTGTTTACATATTATACTGAAACACATTGACTAAATCCCCATCATTTGCATACTATACTGAAACACATTGACTAAATCCCCATCGTTTACATATTATACTGAAACACATTGACTAAATCCCCATCATTTGCATACTATACTGAAACACATTGACTAAATCCCCATCATTTGCATACTATACTGAAACACATTGACTAAATCCCCATCATTTACATACTATACTGAAACACATTGACTAAATCCCCATCATTTACATATTATACTGAAACTCATTGACTAAATCCCTAGCGTTACATATTATACTGAAACACATTGACTAAATCCCCATCATTTACATACTATACTGAAACACATTGACTAAATCCCCATTGTTTACATATTATACTGAAACACATTGACTAAATCCCCATCATTTGCATACTATACTGAAACACATTGACTAAATCCCCATCGTTTACATATTATACTGAAACACATTGACTAAATCCCCATCATTTGCATACTATACTGAAACACATTGACTAAATCCCCATCATTTGCATACTATACTGAAACACATTGACTAAATCCCCATCATTTACATACTATACTGAAACACATTGACTAAATCCCCATCGTTTACATATTATACTGAAACACATTGACTAAATCCCTATCGTTTACTTTGCTTATTCTATCTCTAGAACAATTTCTTATTAAGTACCACTAACGTATACCATTTGGTTTTCTAATTGTAGATGTTCATGGATATGTTTTCTGGTGCTAGTCAGGTAAGATCCATTTAAACAAACTATCACCATTCAAAATGAGAATTACACACAATAAATCAGATTTAATAATATATTAATCATGTATTATTTAAAGTGCTAGCCTTACATCTTGCTCAAAGCTGTACTATGTTAGAGAATTAAGTGACTGTGAATGGTGTCGATATTGATCATCTTGGTCTCACAGTGTATTGTCATGACCAGTTCCTTCTCCAACTTGGGAAAATGGGAAACCAGGTCCTGCAACGACACACACGGCTTCATCTGTCAGCGCAAAGTTGGTGAGCGAAGACATTCGTCTACTTCCACTTCTTCCTCCTCTTCATCCTCCTTCTTCTTGTCTCCATACTCAGCCCTCTGATTTCTAATGTGACTAAGTGTTGCTCTGCCTTCCCAGACTCAGGCATCCCAGTCCCGGCCCCGACAGTGTTACCTAGTGGCTGGGTGAAGCTGGCCAACGACTCCTACAAGGTGCTGACCCAGAACTGGACATGGCCGGAAGCCCGGATGAAGTGTGAGGCTGAGGAGGGCCAGCTGGCTAGCACCCTGGATGCACTGTCAACAGCCTACCTGGAGCTGCAGGCTCTGAATCTGCAGACACCACTGTGGATTGGACTCAACAGGAATGAGGTACAGTACTAGCTGTCTCTTCAGGTCCTCATCAGAATAGGCAGGTTATTGGTACTGCTGGATTCTGGGGGAAAATTTGAACACTGCTATACTACAGACATTATGGATCATAAGTAATACTATAGTATCTGAGGGGTGATAGAGAATGGTTGTTATATCATAAGTAATACTACAGTATCTGAGTGGTGGTAGAGAATGGTTGATATATCATAAGTAATACTATAGTATCTGAGGGGTGATAGAGAATGGTTGTTATATCATAAGTAATACTATAGTATTTGAGGGGTGATAGAGAATGGTTGATATATCAGAAGTAATACTATAGTATCTGAGGGGTGGTAGAGAATGGTTGTTATATCATAAGTAATACTATAGTATTTGAGGGGTGATAGAGAATGGTTGATATATCATAAGTAACAAGGTGCTTCTACACCTGCATTGCTTGCTGTTTGGGGTTTTTGTCTGGGTTTCTGTACAGCACTTTGTGACATCAGCTGATTCAATAAGGGTTTTATAAATACATTTGATAGAAGTTAATGGGTATCTGTGAGAGCCGGACGGCTTTGGAATGTGCTGGGTGGACGGGAGGAAGTCCCGGGAGTGCTCTAGGTGATACGGGTGGAGATCTTTGGATTAGACATCAAGGGGGTTGAGGTCAGGTCAGATCCCCTTAGGGTAATAAACCATTGTTTCTCCCTTATCACTTCGTCTTCCTGTCAAACCATACAAGATGTAAGGACAGGAGAGAAGGAGGAGTGCCTCAACTGGACTATATATACTGGTGGTGGTGGAAACGTGATGTCTGAACGCAGCTGTATTGACCCTTTGGGAAGAATTACACTTGGTTAAAGCTTCTTTATTGTCCGTGAGCTATTGGCACTGAAAATTAGAACCTAACAGTACCTTTCTCCCCACTGCTAGATAGTGTGATCGACTGGGTTTCTACCACAGGGTCATCTACAGAACCACACCTCAAAACGGTGTTACTCTGAGATAAAGCCTAGGTGTTCAGGTTGTCAGGAAAGGCTAGTGTGCTGTAATATAAGATGCTTTTTTCCACACGCGACTTAGTCATGCGTGAATACATTTTGGTGTGGGTGGCGCCAGCAGGATATCAAACCCACCATCGTGAAGTTGGATGTGCCATGCTCTACCAACTGACCTACAGCTGTAGTGGTTTGCTTTTTTTCAGACGGAAGGCTACTTCAGGTGGATAGACGGCTGGAAATTGAGCATGGCCCAGTGGGCCCAAGACGAGCCAAGCAGAGACCGGCCCTGTGTCTACCTGGATGTGAAAGGCACCTGGAAGACAGCCCTTTGTAACCACACCTACCCCAGTGTGTGCAAGAAATCCCTAGGTGAGACAGGTACCTACCCCAGTGTGTTAGTAGTCCCTAGGTGAGACAGGTACCTACCCCAGTGTGTTAGTAGTCCCTAGGTGAGACAGGTACCTACACCAGTGTGTTAGTAGTCACCAGGTGAGACAGGTACCTACCCCAGTGTGTTAGTAGTCACCAGGTGAGACAGGTACCTACACCAGTGTGTTAGTAGTCCCTAGGTGAGACAGGTACCTACCCCAGTGTGTTAGTAGTCACCAGGTGAGACAGGTACCTACCCCAGTGTGTTAGTAGTCACCAGGTGAGACAGGTACCTACCCCAGTGTGTTAGTAGTCCCTAGGTGAGACAGGTACCTACACCAGTGTGTTAGTAGTCACCAGGTGAGACAGGTACCTACCCCAGTGTGTTAGTAGTCACCAGGTGAGACAGGTACCTACACCAGTGTGTTAGTAGTCCCTAGGTGAGACAGGTACCTACCCCAGTGTGTTAGTAGTCACCAGGTGAGACAGGTACCTACCCCAGTGTGTTAGTAGTCACCAGGTGAGACAGGTACCTACCCCAGTGTGTTTGTAGACACCAGATGAGACAGGTACCTACCCCAGTGTGTTAGTAGTCACCAGGTGAGACAGGTACCTACCCCAGTGTGTTAGTAGTCCCTAGGTGAGACAGGTACCTACACCAGTGTGTTAGTAGTCACCAGGTGAGACAGGTACCTACCCCAGTGTGTTAGTAGTCACCAGGTGAGACAGGTACCTACACCAGTGTGTTAGTAGTCCCTAGGTGAGACAGGTACCTACCCCAGTGTGTTAGTAGTCACCAGGTGAGACAGGTACCTACCCCAGTGTGTTAGTAGTCACCAGGTGAGACAGGTACCTACCCCAGTGTGTTTGTAGACACCAGATGAGACAGGTACCTACCCCAGTGTGTTAGTAGTCCCTAGGTGAGACAGGTACCTACACCAGTGTGTTAGTAGTCACCAGGTGAGACAGGTACCTACCCCAGTGTGTTAGTAGTCACCAGGTGAGACAGGTACCTACCCCAGTGTGTTAGTAGTCACCAGGTGAGACAGGTACCTACCCCAGTGTGTTAGTAGTCACCAGGTGAGACAGGTACCTACCCCAGTGTGTTAGTAGTCACCAGGTGAGACAGGTACCTACCCCAGTGTGTTAGTAGTCACCAGGTGAGACAGGTACCTACCCCAGTGTGTTAGTAGTCCCCAGGTGAGACAGGTACCTACCCCAGTGTGTTAGTAGTCACCAGGTGAGACAGGTACCTACCCCAGTGTGTTAGTAGTCCCCAGGTGAGACAGGTACCTACCCCAGTGTGTTAGTAGTCACCAGGTGAGACAGGTACCTACCCCAGTGTGTTAGTAGTCACCAGGTGAGACAGGTACCTACCCCAGTGTGTTAGTAGTCACCAGGTGAGACAGGTACCTACCCCAGTGTGTTAGTAGTCACCAGGTGAGACAGGTACCTACCCCAGTGTGTTAGTAGTCACCAGGTGAGACAGGTACCTACCCCAGTGTGTTAGTAGTCACCAGGTGAGACAGGTACCTACCCCAGTGTGTTAGTAGTCACCAGGTGAGACAGGTACCTACTCCAGTGTGTTAGTAGTCACCAGGTGAGACAGGTACCTACCCCAGTGTGTTAGTAGTCACCAGGTGAGACAGGTACCTACCCCAGTGTGTTAGTAGTCACCAGGTGAGACAGGTACCTACCCCAGTGTGTTAGTAGTCCCCAGGTGAGACAGGTACCTACTCCAGTGTGTTAGTAGTCCCTAGGTGAGACAGGTACCTACCCCAGTGTGTTAGTAGTCACCAGGTGAGACAGGTACCTACCCCAGTGTGTTAGTAGTCACCAGGTGAGACAGGTACCTACCCCAGTGTGTTAGTAGTCACCAGGTGAGACAGGTACCTACCCCAGTGTGTTAGTAGTCACCAGGTGAGACAGGTACCTACCCCAGTGTGTTAGTAGTCACCAGGTGAGACAGGTACCTACCCCAGTGTGTTAGTAGTCACAAGGTGAGACAGTCACCTACTCCAGTGTGTTAGTAGTCACCAGGTGAGACAGGTACCTACCCCAGTGTGTTTGTAGACTCCAGGTGAGGCAGGTACCTACCCCAGTGTGTTAGTAGTCACAAGGTGAGACAGTCACCTACTCCAGTGTGTTAGTAGTCACCAGGTGAGACAGGTACCTACCCCAGTGTGTTTGTAGACACCAGATGAGACAGGTACCTACCCCAGTGTGTTAGTAGTCACAAGGTGAGACAGTCACCTACTCCAGTGTGTTAGTAGTCACCAGGTGAGACAGGTACCTACCCCAGTGTGTTTGTAGACACCAGGTGAGACAGTCTCCTACCCCAGTGTGTGAAAGCAGCAGGCAGGGAAGGATCCTATTAGTAGGTCCCTATGCAATGCCTTAATCCCTTTGGCTAGTTTCTCCCAGAGAGGAGATCTTATTTGTGGAACCCTGTGCAGTGCTTTAATCCTATTGGTTGGTTCCCCTCATAGCCGTCCCACCCACCGCCTCGCCCCAGCACCCCGGGAAGTGTATCCAGGAGGAGGAGATCAGTGGTAGGAACAGCCCCTGGTCCTGGTTGCCTTTCAGAGGGCACTGCTACAGCTTCGTCAATAACGACATAGAGTGGGCCGACGCCTCCATCAGCTGTATAAGCAATGGTAGGAGCCTCAAAACCAAGGGTGTGTCAAAGAATGCCGCCCTATTGAATTCCTGTGATTTCTAATGAGTTGACTTGGCAGGAGAAAGAGGAGACTTGAGGCCATGTGACACATTTCCTTCAGAACTCTTCAGGGTTCAATTTGCCAGATTTGAAAGCAAATTTCATCTTAGATCCAAGGGCCCTACATAGTGCACTACTTTTTTACCAAGGCCCTATACGGGGTGCCGATATAAAATGTTGCAATTTTGGACGGGGCCCATTTTCTCCCCTTCTCCTCCGAGTGTGTACTGCTTGACTGAAATGGTGGAAGAAAGGTGGGACACAGGCTGATCCACCTATCTAACGCTTTAGGACACAGGCTGATCCACCTATCTAATGCTTTAGGACACAGGCTGATCTACCTATCTAACGCTTTAGGACACAGGCTGATCCACCTATCTAACGCTTTAGGACACAGGCTGATCCACCTATCTAACGCTTTAGGACACAGGCTGATCTACCTATCTAACGCTTTAGGACACAGGCTGATCCACCTATCTAACGCTTTAGGACACAGGCTGATCCACCTATCTAACGCTTTAGGACACAGGCTGATCCACCTATCTAACGCTTTAGGACACAGGCTGATCCACCTATCTAATGCTCTAGGACACAGGCTGATCTACCTATCTAATGCTTTAGGACACAGGCTGATCTACCTATCTAATGCTTTAGGACACAGGCTGATCCACCTATCTAACGCTTTAGGACACAGGCTGATCCACCTATCTAATGCTCTAGGACACAGGCTGATCCACCTATCTAATGCTCTAGGACACAGGCTGATCTACCTATCTAATGCTTTAGGACACAGGCTGATCCACCTATCTAATGCTCTAGGACACAGGCTGAACTACCTATCTAATGCTTTAGGACACAGGCTGATCCACCTATCTAACGCTTTAGGACACAGGCTGATCCACCTATCTAATGCTCTAGGACACAGGCTGATCCACCTATCTAATGCTCTAGGACACAGGCTGATCCACCTATCTAATGCTCTAGGACACAGGCTGATCTACCTATCTAATGCTTTAGGACACAGGCTGATCTACCTATCTAATGCTTTAGGACACAGGCTGATCCACCTATCTAACGCTTTAGGACACAGGTTGATCCACCTATCTAACGCTTTAGGACACAGGCTGATCCACCTATCTAATGCTCTAGGACACAGGCTGATCTACCTATCTAATGCTTTAGGACACAGGCTGATCCACCTATCTAACGCTTTAGGACACAGGCTGATCCACCTATCTAACGCTTTAGGACACAGGCTGATCTACCTATCTAATGCTTTAGGACACAGGCTGATCTACCTATCTAATGCTTTAGGACACAGGCTGATCCACCTATCTAACGCTTTAGGACACAGGCTGATCCACCTATCTAATGCTCTAGGACACAGGCTGATCCACCTATCTAATGCTCTAGGACACAGGCTGATCTACCTATCTAATGCTTTAGGACACAGGCTGATCCACCTATCTAATGCTCTAGGACACAGGCTGAACTACCTATCTAATGCTTTAGGACACAGGCTGATCCACCTATCTAACGCTTTAGGACACAGGCTGATCCACCTATCTAATGCTCTAGGACACAGGCTGATCCACCTATCTAATGCTCTAGGACACAGGCTGATCCACCTATCTAATGCTCTAGGACACAGGCTGATCTACCTATCTAATGCTCTAGGACACAGGCTGATCTACCTATCTAACGCTTTAGGACACAGGCTGATCCACCTATCTAACGCTTTAGGACACAGGCTGATCCACCTATCTAACGCTTTAGGACACAGGTTGATCCACCTATCTAATGCTTTAGGACACAGGCTGATACACCTATCTAATGCTTTAGGACACAGGCTGATACACCTATCTAATGCTTTAGAACACAGCCTGATACACCTATCTAATGCTTTAGGACACAGCCTGATACACCTATCTAATGCTTTAGGACACAGGCTGATACACCTATCTAATGCTTTAGGACACAGCCTGATACACCTATCTAACGCTTTAGGACACAGGCTGATACACCTATCGCATGCTTTAGGACACAGGCTGATACACCTATCTAATGCTTTAGGACACAGCCTGATACACCTATCTAATGCTTTCAAATCCTTGCGTGGAGTGATCGGATGCACCCTTCAGGGAGAAAAGGAGAGAACTGGAATTTGGATCCAGTATTCCATGAACTGTGCACTTCTTTGGACAGAACAAACCGTAAAGAAAGTAAATGGAGAAGCATTAATACGAATATTGTGTGCCTGTGTGAAGGGGCGTCTCTGGTGAGCATCGAGGACCCTGCGGAACTCGACTTCATAAAGAGCAACCTGGAGTTTCTGAAAGACAGCTACTCTTCCTTCTGGATAGGCCTGTACAGAACACACCTAGGTAACTATCAATCCTTCTAGATAGGCCTGTACAAAACATACCTTGGTAACTACCAATCCTTCTAGATAGGCCTGTACAGAACACACCTAAGTAACTACCAATCCTTCTAGATAGGCCTGTTCAAAACACACCTAGGTAACTACCACTCCTTCTAGATAAGCCTGTACAAAACAAACCTACACTTTTAGAATAAAAGGGTTCCAAAATGGTTCTTTGTCTGTCACCATGAGAGAACCCTGGTGACATCCGAATAACCTTTTTAGGTTCTAGTTATAACCTTTTTCTGTAAGAGTGTAGATAACTACATGACTAACAACAGACCCTGTTGCAGGTCAGTGGAAGTGGCTGGACCAAACAGTGTCGGACTTCATTAACTGGGCAGAGGGACAACCTCAGGGTTCTTTCCACTATAGCTATGGATATATGCTATCCTCCGATGGGACCTGGGGCACTGCCCCCAGGTGGGCTGATAAACCATACATCTGTAAGAAGCCCAAAGGTGAGACAGACCATACATGTGCAAGAAGCCCAAAATTGAGACAGACCATACATCTGTAAGAAAGACGAGGGTGAGACAGACCATACATCTGTAAGAAAGACGAGGGTGAGACAGACCATACATCTGTAAGAAAGACGAGGGTGAGACAGACCATACATCTGTAAGAAAGACGAGGGTGAGACAGACCATACATCTGCAGGAAAGACGAGGGTGAGACAGACCATACACCTGCAGGAAAGACGAGGGTGAGACAGACCATACAACTGCAGGAAAGACGAGGGTGAGACAGACCATACACCTGCAGGAAAGACGAGGGTGAGACAGACCATACATCTGCAGTAATGACGAGGGTGAGACAGACCATAGGCCTGCAGGAAAGACGAGGGTCAGACAGACCATACACCTGCAGGAAAGACGAGGGTGAGACAGACCATACATCTGCAGGAAAGACGAGGGTGAGACAGACCATACATCTGCAGGAAAGACGAGGGTGAGACAGACCATACACCTGCAGGAAATACGAGGGTGAGACAGACCATACACCTGCAGGAAAGACGAGGGTGAGACAGACCATACACCTGCAGGAAAGACGAGGGGGAGACAGACCATACACCTGCAGGAAAGACGAGGGGGAGACAGACCATACACCTGCAGGAAAGACGAGGGTCAGACAGACCATACATCTGCAGGAAAGACGAGGGTGAGACAGACCATACACCTGCAGGAAAGACGAGGGTGAGACAGACCATACACCTGCAGGAAAGACGAGGGTGAGACAGACCATACATCTGTAAGAAAGACGAGGGTGAGACAGACCATACATCTGTAAGAAAGACGAGGGTGAGACAGACCATACATCTGTAAGAAAGACGAGGGTGAGACAGACCATACACCTGCAGGAAAGACGAGGTGAGACAGACCATACACCTGCAGGAAAGACGAGGGTGAGACAGACCATACATCTGTAAGAAAGACGAGGGTGAGACAGACCATACATCTGTAAGAAAGACGAGGGTGAGACAGACCATACATCTGTAAGAAAGACGAGGGTGAGACAGACCATACACCTGCAGGAAAGACGAGGGTGAGACAGACCATACATCTGTAAGAAAGACGAGGGTGAGACAGACCATACATCTGTAAGAAAGACGAGGGTGAGACAGACCATACATCTGCAGGAAAGACGAGGGTGAGACAGACCATACATCTGCAGGAAAGACGAGGGTGAGACAGACCATACATCTGCAGGAAAGACGAGGGTGAGACAGACCATACACCTGCAGGAAAGACGAGGGTGAGACAGACCATACATCTGTAAGAAAGACGAGGGTGAGACAGACCATACACCTGCAGGAAAGACGAGGGTGAGACAGACCATACATCTGTAAGAAAGACGAGGGTGAGACAGACCATACACCTGCAGGAAAGACGAGGGTGAGACAGACCATACATCTGCAGGAAAGACGAGGGTGAGACAGACCATACACCTGCAGGAAAGACGAGGGTGAGACAGACCATACCTCTGTAAGAAAGACGAGGGTGAGACAGACCATACATCTGCAGGAAAGACGAGGGTGAGACAGACCATACACCTGCAGGAAAGACGAGGGTGAGACAGACCATACATCTGCAGGAAAGACGAGGGTGAGACAGACCATACATCTGCAGGAAAGACGAGGGTGAGACAGACCATACATCTGCAGGAAAGACGAGGGTGAGAGGGGACCATACATCTGCAGGAAAGACGAGGGTGAGAGGGTAGCACCGTGGCTCTATTGCAATATCCACACAACTTTCTTTCTCACTCCATCGTGTAGTACTCATATGAATGTCAATAGAACTATAGGAAATTAAGGCCGTGATGAAGAATTATTTCAGCAATTAGGATAATAGACAGCGTTGGACCTCTTAATAATACCTTGTTAGTAATCCCCTGTTTCACCTTCAGTTCTACCAGAAACCCCACCAACACATGGTGAGTCATGAATGAATGA
The DNA here is from genome assembly GCA_030435695.1 of Brachymystax lenok tsinlingensis. Taxonomy (NCBI): domain Eukaryota; kingdom Metazoa; phylum Chordata; class Actinopteri; order Salmoniformes; family Salmonidae; genus Brachymystax; species Brachymystax lenok. The sequence continues at coordinate 40,734,602 of CM059801.1, forward strand.
GCCGATCAACCAACCAACCCACCCACCCATCTGTTAACCCATCATCTATCCTTCAATCAACTAATCAATCAATCAATCAGTCAATGAATCATCAGTCTATTAACCACTCAGTCAATTAACCACTCAGTCAATTAACCACTCAGTCAATTAACCACTCAGTCAATTAACCACTAGTCGTTTAACCACTCGGTCGATTAACCACTCGGTTAATTAACCAATCAATCAGTTAATGAATGATCAGTCAATTAACCATGCAGTCGATTAACCACTCGGTCGATTAACCACTCGGTCGGTTAACCACTCGGTTAATTAACCAATCAGTCAATCAGTCAACCCATAGCCATACTGTAATATTTATCCCTGTGGTCCTGCAGTGTCTCTGAAGACAGATCAGAGGCGTGTGTATTCAGGCCTGGCAGTGGTGGTGGTACTGGCTGCCATGTGTCTGATGGGCCTCACAGCCTTAATGCTGTACAAGAAGACCGGCCGTCCCCTGCCCTCCTTCACCAAACCCCTGGTCTTCAGCGCAGGCCGGAGAGCCTTCGACAACCCCCTCTACACGGATCCCGTCACCGAGGTCGACCCCAGCATGGTGGACACTAGCCAACTGGTCAACCCTGTGGAGGCTCAGCCAATGATCACTTTGTGATTGGAGAGAGTCAAGGGGGGGGGTCAGGTTAAAGATCCAACCCAGGTTAGGACAAGTCATATTTACGTGCACAAGCTTTTGAAAATAATCAACAAATTCATTGCACCAGCGCCGTTGCTAACTAGCTTAGCTGATGTTTAGAATTTTTCTCCATTTATGCAAAGCGTTCTGGGATATTAGAATCCTCTTGTCTCTACCCGCACATTTTGGACCTAGGAATCAGGGGACGTGCGGTGAGGTCTGAGGCCGGTTAGAACCAGCTGCAGTAACTCACCTGTGTCAGGTCATTCTGGAACAAGAAGCTGAGAAGCTGTCTAGGTCATTTGTCTCGGAACGTTTGTGAACTGTACAATCCCACAAGATCAGCCTTAAAGGGATCCTTCAGGATTTTGGCAATGATGTACACCATGTTAATGTCTCTATGTCCAGGATGAAGGAAGTTAAAGGTAGTTTTGTGAGTCTATGGGTATCTGCTATCTAGAACGATTGGTAATTGCGCTAATGCATGATACCCATAGACTTCCAGTCATTGCGCTAGCGCTAGTTAGCAACTTTCTTCAAACTGCACGCAGAGACATTAAAATGGTATCCATTTATCAGTAGATAAAGGGCCTCATCTGACTCTGGGTCAGTAGATAAAGGGCCTCATCTGACTCTGGGTCAGTAGATAAAGGGCCTCATCTGACTCTGGGTCAGTAGATAAAGGGCCTCATCTGACTCTGGGTCAGTAGATAAAGGGCCTCATCTGACTCTGGGTCAGTAGATAAAGGGCCTCATCTGACTCTGGGTCAGTAGATAAAGGGCCTCATCTGACTCTGGGTCAGTAGATAAAGGGCCTCATCTGACTCTGGGTCAGTAGATAAAGGGCCTCATCTGACTCTGGGCCAGTAGATAAAGGGCCTCATCTGACTCTGGGCCAGTAGATAAAGGGCCTCATCTGACTCTGGGTCAGTAAATTAAGGGCCTCATCTGACTCTGGGTCAGTAGATAAAGGGCCTCATCTGACTCTGGGTCAGTAGATAAAGGGCCTCATCTGACTCTGGGTTAGTAGATAAAGGGCCTCATCTGACTCTGGGTCAGTAGATAAAGGGCCTCATCTGACTCTGGGTCAGTAGATAAAGGGCCTCATCTGACTCTGGGTCAGTAGATAAAGGGCCTCATCCTGACTCTGGGCCAGTAGATAAAGGGCCTCATCTGACTCTGGGTCAGTAAATTAAGGGCCTCATCTGACTCTGGGTCAGTAGATAAAGGGCCTCATCTGACTCTGGGTCAGTAGATAAAGGGCCTCATCTGACTCTGGGTCAGTAGATAAAGGGCCTCATCTGACTTTGGGTCAGTAGATAAAGGGCCTCATTGCCAAAATCCCTAAGTATCCCTTTAAGTGTGAAGAAATCTTTGTATATTTTGACAGGCTCTCGTTTACTTGCAGTCCACTAAGCCAAGGAAGGTGGTCAAACCTGGCTGTCATCTGAACATTGATATTGTCCAGTATGTTGTAGTACATAATGCACTTCTGCTTGAATCTGATGGATTCTGTTCACATGTAACGTTTCAAGTTAAACTGTAGTTTTATTCTATCCTGTTTAGTGAATGATTACTGTGCGTATTAATGGAGTTTAGGCCACGAAACTGTGTGTATGCTAACTTAGAAACCATGACCTAAATCAGTGAAGAGGAAATTGCCCAGGATCAGAGAGCAGGGTCAGGCCCAGAACAGAAGATGGACAAGGTGTGATTCTGACGTCTAGCTAAACAAAGAGAGGACCATGGACATTCCTCAGGGGGAAAGGAGGGAAATTAATTGGGGTCATAAAATGTATAGCTGGGGAGGTGACGCCTACAAGGGGATGGTGACCAAAAGGAGGGAAGAGAATAAGATGTTTTGTGAGATTTCTAAATGTATACACTGACTGTATCCTTGGTATTAAAACACTTGAAACTTCTCTGGAGCGTTTGGTCTCAATTCCTTATTGCAGAGGAGGAGCAATAACATTTTCCTTCTGAACAAGTCGCTGATAGAAAGTATCAGCATTCTTGTCTCTGCCGTTCCAGGGTTCCAGGGCTTTCATTGTTTCATTTCATTGTTGTTGGTACGGCATAGACACATATCCATCACGTTGTTCTTGTGGGACATGGAAGAGCGCATTAGTTAAAAAAGTTAAATAAATCCATAATGCGCAAAAAAGCTTTCACGATGGCGGTCTCTAAATGTGTTGCTAACTGCTCATTGTTTTCAGCCAAGTCATGTAGTAGTTCCACATAGTGGAACTGCCTGTCCTGCCTGTCTGTCCTGCCTGCCTGTCCTGCCTGTCCTCTTGACTGATTGTCCTCCTGCCTGTCCAGCCTGTCCTCTTGACTGCCTGTCCTCCTACCTCTCCTGCCTGTCCTCCTGCCTGTCCTGCTTGTCCTCTTGACTGCCTGTCCTCCTGCCTGTCCTCCTGCCTGTCCTCTTGACTGCCTGTCCTCCTACCTGTCCTGCCTGTCCTCTTGACTGCCTGTCCTCCTGCCTGTCCTCCTGCCTGTCCTCTTGACTGCCAGTCCTCCTGCCTGTCCTGCCTGTCCTCCTGCCAGTCCTCCTGCCTGTCCTCTTGACTGCCTGTCCTCCTGCCTGTCCTGCCTGTCCTCCTACCTGTCCTAACTGTCCTCTTGACTGCCTGTCCTCCTGCCTGTCCTAACTGTCCTCTTGACTGCCTGTCCTCCTACCTGTCCTCCTCCTTTAGTTTATAATCAAAATTGGTCTGGCTAGGCTTTCTATACGTTTTCAACCCACAACTATGAAGTGGGATTAATTAATCAACATATACTGATGACAGATGTGAGTACATTTTTGTAAGGCCTACAGTTGCAATTGGATATGCCTGCATGATGAAAACATGCATAAATCAAGCTCAGCCCTGTGAGTTCTATTGTCTATCAGTTATGTCTGGGTAGAGAAAATCTTCCTCCTAATCTATTATAAATATAATTCAGTTTGACAGGTTTTCACCCCCCCCAGAGGATGATATAACCATGTGACCTGATTAGTAAAAACTGGTCCCATCATAGCCCTTATAAAACCTTTTTACAACTGATTAATCACTGCCATACCTTATAAGGTCAGAGTTTTTCTGGTTAGGTTAACAGATAAGGAAAAACTCTGGGCCCCAGACTGTAAAAATTGCCCCACCGCTCTGGGACCAGTCTGACCGCTCTGGGACCTACGGTGCCACCAGTCTGGCCGCTCTGGGACCTACGGTGCCACCAGTCTGGCCGCTCTGGGACCTACGGTGCCACCAGTCTGGCCGCTCTGGGACCTACGGTGCCACCAGTCTGACCATTCTGGGACCTACGGTGCCACCAGTCTGGCCACTCTGGGACCTACGGTGCCACCAGTCTGACCGCTCTGGGACCTACGGAGCCACCAGTCTGGCCGCTCTGGGACCTACGGTGCCACCAGTCTGACCATTCTGGGACCTACGGTGCCACCAGTCTGACCGCTCTGGGACCTACGGAGCCACCAGTCTGCTCACAGTTGTCAGTTATCGTCAGGTATGTAGATGGTCAGGACTTTATTCAGGAACGTTTGTTGGGCTACTTTGATGTGTCAAGTGGGGCGAGATGTGCAGTCTGTGTCCAAGTGGGGCGAGATGTGCAGTCTGTGTCCAAGTGGGGCGAGATGTGCAGTCTGTGTCCAGACACAGTTACAAACAAAGCACTTGTGTTTACTGAATCCGCCAGATCAAATCAAACTTTATTTGTCACATGCGCCAAATACAACAGGTGTAGACCTTACCGTGAAATGCTGAATACAACAGGTGTAGATCTTACAGTGAAATGCTGAATACAACAGGTGTAGACCTTACCGTGAAATGCTGAATACAACAGGTGTAGACCTTACCGTGAAATGCTGACTGACCAGCCCTTAACCAACAGGTGTAGACCTTACCGTGAAATGCTTACTTACAAGCCCTTAACCAACAGGTGTAGACCTTACCGTGAAATGCTGACTGACCAGCCCTTAACCAACAGGTGTAGACCTCACCGTGAAATGCTTACTGACCAGCCCTTAACCAACAGGTGTAGACCTTACCGTGAAATGCTTACTTACAAGCCCTTAACCAACAGGTGTAGACCTTACCGTGAAATGCTTACTTACAAGCCCTTAACCAACAGGTGTAGACCTCACCGTGAAATGCTTACTGACCAGCCCTTAACCAACAGGTGTAGACCTTACCGTGAAATGCTTACTGACAAGCCCTTAACCAACAGGTGTAGACCTTACCGTGAAATGCTTACTTACAAGCCCTTAACCAACAGGTGTAGACCTTACCGTGAAATGCTTACTGACAAGCCCTTAACCAACAGGTGTAGACCTTACCGTGAAATGCTTACTTACAAGCCCTTAACCAACAGGTGTAGACCTTACCGTGAAATACTTACTTACAAGCCCTTAACCAACAGGTGTAGACCTTACCGTGAAATGCTTACTTACAAGCCCTTAACCAACAGGTGTAGACCTCACCGTGAAATGCTGACTGACCAGCCCTTAACCAACAATGCAGTTCAAGAAAATATTTACTAAATAAACTAAAATTTAGTAAAGTAAAAAAAATATGAATTAACACAATGAAATAACAATAACGAGGCTATATACAGGGAGTACCGGTACCCGGTCCATGTGCAGGGGTACAGGTTAGTCAAGGTAATTTGTACATGTAGGTATGAGTAAGTGACTAGCAGCAGTGTACAAGAGGGGGAGTGTCAATTTTCCGGTGGTGATTTTTATGAATTGTTCAGCAGTCTAATGGCTTGGGGGTAGAAGCTGTTGAGGAGCCTTTTGGTCCTACACTTGGTGCTTCGGTACCGCTTGCCGTGCGGTAGCAGAGAAAAGTCTATAACTTGGGTGCCTGGAGTCTCTGACAATTTTATGGGCTTTCCTCTGACACCGCCTGGTATATAGGTCCTGGATGGCAGGAAGCTTGGCCCCAGTGATGTACTGGGCCGTTCGCACTACCCTCTGTAGCGCCTTACGGTCAGATGCCGAGCAGTTACCATACCAGGCGGTGATGCAACGAGACAGGATGCTCTCGATGGTGCAGCTGTAGAACCTTTTGAGGATCTGGGGGCCCATGCCAAATCTTTTCAGTCTCCTGAGGGGGAATAGGTTTTGTTATGCCCTCTTCACAACCATGATAGTTCGTTGGTAATGTGGACACCAAGGAACTTGAAACTCTCGACCCACTCCACTACAGCCTCGTCGATGTTAATGAGGGCCTGTTCAGCCCGCCTTTTTCTGTAGTCCACGATCAGCTCCTTTGTCTTGCTCACATTGAGGGAGAGGTTGTTGTCCTGGCACCACACTGTCAGTTGTCTGCAAACATAATGATGGTGTTGGAGTCGTGTTTGGCCAAGCAGTCGTGGGTGAACAGGGAGTACAGGAGGGGACTAAGTACACACCCCTGAGGGGCCCCAGTGTTGAGGATCAGCATGGCAGACGTGTTGTTGCCTACTCTTACCACCTGGGGGCGGCCCGTCAGGAAGACCAGGATCCAGTTACAGAGTGAGGTGTTTAGCCCCAGAGTCCATAGCTCGTGGACACTAGTCTGACCATCTGAGCTAGTCTGAACTGTAGTCAATGAACAGCATTCTCACATAGGTGTTCCTTTTGTCCAGGTGAGAAAGGACAGTGTGGAGTGCGATTAAGATATATGAATCGGTATATGAATTGGTATATGAATTGGAGTGAGTCTAGGGTGTCCGGGAGGATGCTGTTGATGTGAGCCATGACAAGCCTTTCAAAGCACTTCATGGCTACCGATGTGAGTGCCACGGGGCGGTAATCATTTAGGCAGGTTACCTTCGCTTCCTTGGGCACAGGGACTATGATGGTCTGCTTGAAACATGTAGGTATTACAGACTCGGTCAGGGAGGAGTTGAAAATGTCAGGGAAGATACTTGACAGTTGGTCCACGCATGCTTTCAGTACACGTCCAGGTAATCTGTCTGGCCCACCGGTTGACCTGTTTAAAGGTTTTATTCACATCGGCTACCGAGAGCGTTATCACACAGTCATCCAGAACAGCTGGTGCTCTCATGCATGCTTCAGTGTTTCTTGCCTCGAAGCGAGCATAAATGGCGTTTAGCTCGTCTTGTAGGCTCACGTCACTGGGCAGCTTGCGTCTGGGTTTCCCTTTGTAGTCCGTAATAGTTTTCAAGCCCTGCCACATCCGACGAGCGTCAGAGCCAGTGTAGTAGTATTCAATCTTAATCCTGTATTGACACTTTGCTTGTTTGATGGTTCGTCTAAGGGCATAGATGGATTTCTTATAAGTGTCCGGATTAGTCTCCCACTCCTTGAAATAGGCAGCTCTAGCCTTAGCTCGATGTGGATGTTGCCTGTAATCCATGGCTTCTGGTTGGGATATGTACGTGCAGTTACTGTGGGGACACTGTCATCGATGCACTTAGTGATGAAGCCGATGACTGAGGTGGTGTATTCCTCAATGAATCCCGGAACATATTCCAGTCTGGGCTACCCAAACAGTCTGACCACTTCCGTATTGAGTGAGTCACTGTTACTTCCTGCTTTCGTTTTTGCTTGTAAGCAAAAACAGTACTGGTATGAAGGATGATATAACTATTATACAGTACTGGTAGGAAGGATGATATAACTATTATACAGTACTGGTAGGAAGGAGGATATAACTATTATACAGTACTGGTAGGGAGGATGATATAACTATTATACAGTACTGGTAGGGAGGATGATATAACTATTATACAGTACTGGTAGGAAGGATGATATAACTATTATACAGTACTGGTAGGGAGGATGATATAACTATTATACAGTACTGGTAGGGAGGATGATATAACTATTATACAGTACTGGTAGAAAGGATGATATAACTATTATACAGTACTGGTAGGGAGGATGATATAACTATTATACAGTACTGGTAGGGAGGATGATATAACTATTATACAGTACTGGTAGGAAGGATGATATAACTATTATACAGTACTGGTAGGGAGGATGATATAACTATTATACAGTACTGGTAGGGAGGATGATATAACTATTATACAGTACTGGTAGGAAGGATGATATAACTATTATACAGTACTGGTAGGGAGGATGATATAACTATTATACAGTACTGGTAGGGAGGATGATATAACTATTATACAGTACTGGTAGGGAGGATGATATAACTATTATACAGTACTGGTAGGAAGGATGATATAACTATTATACAGTACTGGTAGGAAGGATGATATAACTATTATACAGTACTGGTAGGGAGGATGATATAACTATTATACAGTACTGGTAGGAAGGATGATGTAACTATTATACAGTACTGGTAGGGAGGATGATGTAACTATTATACAGTACTGGTAGGAAGGATGATATAACTATTATACAGTACTGGTAGGGAGGATGATATAACTATTATACAGTACTGGTAGGGAGGATGATATAACTATTATACAGTACTGGTAGGGAGGATGATGTAACTATTATACAGTACTGGTAGGGAGGATGATATAACTATTATACAGTACTGGTAGGAAGGATGATATAACTATTATACAGTACTGGTAGGGAGGAGGATATAACTATTATACAGTACTGGTAGGGAGGATGATATAACTATTATACAGTACTGGTAGGAAGGATGATATAACTATTATACAGTACTGGTAGGAAGGATGATATAACTATTATACAGTACTGGTAGGAAGGATGATGTAACTATTATACAGTACTGGTAGGGAGGATGATGTAACTATTATACAGTACTGGTAGGGAGGATGATGTAACTATTATACAGTACTGGTAGGAAGGATGATGTAACTATTATACAGTACTGGTAGGGAGGATGATGTAACTATTATACAGTACTGGTAGGAAGGATGATATAACTATTATACAGTACTGGTAGGAAGGATGATATAACTATTATACAGTACTGGTAGGAAGGATGATATAACTATTATACAGTACTGGTAGGAAGGATGATATAACTATTATACAGTACTGGTAGGAAGGATGATATAACTATTATACAGTACTGGTAGGAAGGATGATATAACTATTATACAGTACTGGTAGGAAGGATGATATAACTATTATACAGTACTGGTAGGAAGGATGATATAACTATTATACAGTACTGGTAGGGAGGATGATATAACTATTATACAGTACTGGTAGGGAGGATGATATAACTATTATACAGTACTGGTAGGAAGGATGATATAACTATTATACAGTACTGGTAGGGAGGATGATATAACTATTATACAGTACTGGTAGGGAGGAGGATATAACTATTATACAGTACTGGTAGGGAGGATGATATAACTATTATACAGTACTGGTAGGGAGGATGATATAACTATTATACAGTACTGGTAGGAAGGATGATGTAACTATTATACAGTACTGGTAGGAAGGATGATGTAACTATTATACAGTACTGGTAGGGAGGATGATATAACTATTATACAGTACTGGTAGGAAGGATGATATAACTATTATACAGTACTGGTAGGAAGGATGATATAACTATTATACAGTACTGGTAGGGAGGATGATATAACTATTATACAGTACTGGTAGGGAGGATGATATAACTATTATACAGTACTGGTAGGGAGGATGATGTAACTATTATACAGTACTGGTAGGGAGGATGATGTAACTATTATACAGTACTGGTAGGGAGGATGATATAACTATTATACAGTACTGGTAGGGAGGATGATATAACTATTATACAGTACTGGTAGGGAGGATGATATAACTATTATACAGTACTGGTAGGGAGGATGATATAACTATTATACAGTACTGGTAGGGAGGATGATGTAACTATTATACAGTACTGGTAGGGAGGATGATGTAACTATTATACAGTACTGGTAGGAAGGATGATATAACTATTATACAGTACTGGTAGGGAGGATGATATAACTATTATACAGTACTGGTAGGGAGGATGATATAACTATTATACAGTACTGGTAGGGAGGATGATATAACTATTATACAGTACTGGTAGGAAGGATGATATAACTATTATACAGTACTGGTAGGGAGGATGATATAACTATTATACAGTACTGGTAGGAAGGATGATGTAACTATTATACAGTACTGGTAGGGAGGATGATATAACTATTATACAGTACTGGTAGGAAGGATGATATAACTATTATACAGTACTGGTAGGGAGGATGATATAACTATTATACAGTACTGGTAGGGAGGATGATATAACTATTATACAGTACTGGTAGGGAGGATGATATAACTATTATACAGTACTGGTAGGGAGGATGATATAACTATTATACAGTACTGGTAGGAAGGATGATGTAACTATTATACAGTACTGGTAGGGAGGATGATATAACTATTATACAGTACTGGTAGGAAGGATGATATAACTATTATACAGTACTGGTAGGGAGGATGATATAACTATTATACAGTACTGGTAGGGAGGATGATATAACTATTATACAGTACTGGTAGGGAGGATGATATAACTATTATACAGTACTGGTAGGGAGGATGATATAACTATTATACAGTACTGGTAGGGAGGATGATATAACTATTATACAGTACTGGTAGGGAGGATGATATAACTATTATACAGTACTGGTAGGAAGGATGATATAACTATTATACAGTACTGGTAGGGAGGATGATATAACTATTATACAGTACTGGTAGGGAGGATGATATAACTATTATACAGTACTGGTAGGGAGGATGATATAACTATTATACAGTACTGGTAGGGAGGATGATATAACTATTATACAGTACTGGTAGGGAGGATGATATAACTATTATACAGTACTGGTAGGAAGGATGATATAACTATTATACAGTACTGGTAGGGAGGATGATATAACTATTATACAGTACTGGTAGGAAGGATGATGTAACTATTATACAGTACTGGTAGGGAGGATGATGTAACTATTATACAGTACTGGTAGGAAGGATGATATAACTATTATACAGTACTGGTAGGAAGGATGATATAACTATTATACAGTACTGGTAGGAAGGATGATAGAACTATTATACAGTACTGGTAGGAAGGATGATATAACTATTATACAGTACCGGTAGGAAGGATGATATAACTATTATACAGTACTGGTAGGAAGGAGGACCACCATCAGACCCCAACCAAGGATCAGCGGTTCTATAAATTCTCGGACAACCCAAAGATTCCTAGATGCCCTTCCAGACTCCCTCCACCTACCCAAGGACGTCGGAGTACAAAAATCAGTTAACCACCTGAGGAACTACATTTAACCTTGCGTAATACCCTAGATGGAAGAAAAAATAACATTGAAATTAGCTCCCTGGTGTACAGAAAATACCTGAAGAAAGCTTCCAGAAAATTGGAACTGAAATGTTAGTCTTCCAACTAGCTTGGAAAGACAGTACCGATATCAAATATAACATATATATATAATATAATATCAATACCGTGCAATATCAAAGAGCCCTCACTGCTTTTTATTAAATATTTAAATAAGCTGACTGAGAACACATTTTCATTTACAGCAACAACCTGGGGAATAGGAATGAATGAGCCAATTGTAAGCTGGGGATGATTAGGTGACCGCATTGGTATGAGGGCCAGACTGGGAATTTAGCCAGGACTGCAGGGTTGAACACCACTACTCTTACAATAAGCACCATGGGATCTTTAGTGATCACAGAGAGTCAGGATAACCAATTAACATCCCATCTGAAAGACTTCACCCTACACAGGGTAATGTCCCCAATCACTGCCCTGGGTCATTTTTTTAGACCAGAGGAAAGGGTGCCTCCTATTGGTCCTCCAGCACCACCTCCAGCAGCATCTGGTCTCCCATCCAGGGACCAACCCTGCTTAGCTTCAGAAGCAAGCCAGCAGTGGAATGCAGGGTGCTGTGCTGCTGGCTGCTTCTGAATTTTATAAACTTTGAATCTGCGAATATCTCCAAGTTGTCCTGAGACTGCACAGAACTGCCAGGACCTCGGTTTTTATATCTCTTGACACATTCATGAAAATAATCATGGCCTCTAAACCGGCAAGCTGCCTACTGGACCCTATTCCAAGTAAACTAGTGAAAGAGCTGCTTCCTGTGCTTGGCCCTCCTATGTTGAACATAATAAATGGCTCCCTATCCACCGGATGTGAACCAAACTCACTAAAAGTGGCAGTAATAAAGCCTCTCTTGAAAAAGCCAAACCTTGACCCGGAAAATGTAAAAAAACGAATCGGCCGATATTGAATCTGTTCATGTTAATCATATCACAAGGCTAATATTACAAGGAGATTCGGTCAAAGACAAAATAATGTTTATGAAAAGCTCCAGTCATGTTTTAGACCATCATAGTACTGGGACTGCATTTGTTAATTGGTAAATTACCTTTAAGAATCACATCCTCAATTTTTTGCATAAAACAACCTTCCACAAATCAAACTGTCTGTAGCTCAGGATCTGAAGCAAGGATATGCATATTGTTGACACCATTTGAAATTTTGAACGTTGTGAAAATGTGAAATTAATGAAGGAGAATATAACACATTAGATCTGGTAAAACAACAAAAAATGTATAATCTTTTTATATGACTTAGTGTCACGACTTCCCTCTCCTTGTTCGGCGGTCGACGTCACCGGTCTTCTAGCTACCGCCGATCCACTTTTCAATTTCCATTAGTTTTGTCTTCATTATACACACCTGGTTTCTATTCCCATAATTACATGTTCCTTATTTAAACCCTCTGTTTGATTTTGTGTGCGTTTGTTATTGTAAAGTTGGTCTGTATTTGTGAGCGTGTTATTATTTTACTACTTGGAATTTGTAGTTGATTGAGTAAAGATACATGACTACTCATCTCTGTTGTCCTGCGCCTGACTCCGCTTTAACTGCTACGCTGAGACCCTTGACACTTAGGACTCTAGGTGCAATTTAGATTTTGGCCACTAGATGGCAACAGTGTATGTGCAAAGTTTTAGACTGATCCAATGATCCATTGTATTACTGTTCAAAATGTTGTATCAAATCTGCTGAAATGTGCCTAATTGGTTTATTGAATCATTTTCAAGTTCATAACTGTGCACTCTCCTCAAACAATAGCATGGTATTCTTTCACTGTAATAGCTACAGTAAATTGGACAGTGCAGTGAGATTAACAAGATTTTAAGCTTTCTGCCCATATAAGACATGTAAATGTCACGT
>CM059801.1:40752500-40770000 GCA_030435695.1 Brachymystax lenok tsinlingensis
TGCGGACTGCAGTATACTGTAGTACTTGCTGTAGTGTTTTTGCAGACTGCAGTATACTGTAGTACTTGCTGTAGTGTTTTTGCAGACTGCAGTATACTGTAGTACTTGCTGTAGTGTTTTTTGCAGACTGCAGTATACTGTAGTACTTGCTGTAGTGTTTTTGCAGACTGCAGTATACTGTAGTACTTGCTGTAGTGTTTTGCAGACTGCAATATACTGTAGTACTTGCTGTAGTGTTTTTGCAGACTGCAGTATACTGTAGTACTTGCTGTAGTGTTTTTGCAGACTGCAGTATACTGTAGTACTTGCTGTAGTGTTTTTGCAGACTGCAGTATACTGTAGTACTTGCTGTAGTGTTTTTGCAGACTGCAGTATACTGTAGTACTTGCTGTAGTGTTTTTGCAGACTGCAGTATACTGTAGTACTTGCTGTAGTGTTTTTGCAGACTGCAGTATACTGTAGTACTTGCTGTAGTGTTTTTTTGCGGACTGCAGTATACTGTAGTACTTGCTGTAGTGTTTTTGCAGACTGCAGTATACTGTAGTACTTGCTGTAGTGTTTTTGCAGACTGCAGTATACTGTAGTACTTGCTGTAGTGTTTTTGCGGACTGCAGTATACTGTAGTACTTGCTGTAGTGTTTTTGCAGACTGCAGTATACTGTAGTACTTGCTGTAGTGTTTTTGCAGACTGCAGTATACTGTAGTACTTGCTGTAGTGTTTTAGGACTGCAGTATACTGTAGTACTTGCTGTAGTGTTTTTGCAGACTGCAGTATACTGTAGTACTTGCTGTAGTGTTTTGCAGACTGCAGTATACTGTAGTACTTGCTGTAGTGTTTTATGACTGCAGTATACTGTAGTACTTGCTGTAGTGTTTTTTGCAGACTGCAGTATACTGTAGTACTTGCTGTAGTGTTTTTGCAGACTGCAGTATACTGTAGTACTTGCTGTAGTGTTTTGCAGACTGCAGTATACTGTAGTACTTGCTGTAGTGTTTTTGCAGACTGCAGTATACTGTAGTACTTGCTGTAGTGTTTTGCAGACTGCAGTATACTGTAGTACTTGCTGTAGTGTTTTTATGGACTGCAGTATACTGTAGTACTTGCTGTAGTGTTTTTGCAGACTGCAGTATACTGTAGTACTTGCTGTAGTGTTTTTGCGGACTGCAGTATACTGTAGTACTTGCTGTAGTGTTTTGCAGACTGCAGTATACTGTAGTACTTGCTGTAGTGTTTTTGCAGACTGCAGTATACTGTAGTACTTGCTGTAGTGTTTTTGCAGACTGCAGTATACTGTAGTACTTGCTGTAGTGTTTTTTGCGGACTGCTGTATACTTTAGTATTTGCTGTAGTGTTTTTTGCAGACTGCAGTATACTGTAGTACTTGCTGTAGTGTTTTTGCAGACTGCAGTATACTGTAGTACTTGCTGTAGTGTTTTTGCGGACTGCGGTATACTGTAGTACTTGCTGTAGTGTTTTGCGGACTGCGGTATACTGTAGTATTTACTGTAGTGTTTACTGCTCTTGTCTATAACCTGTAGGGAACACAATCATGGTCTACACTTTAACATAGAAAGGTGCTATCTAGAACCTAAAAGGGTACTTCGGCTGTCCCCATAGGACAACCCTTTGAAGAACCCTTTTTGGTTCCAGGTCCATATCCCATTTGAGTTCTAAATAGAACTCTTTACTCAGAGGGTTCAACATGGAATCCAAAAGAGTTCTACCTGGAAAAAAGGTTATCCTATGGGGACAGCTGAAGTACCCTTTTTTCTAAGAGTGTATGCTTGGCTTGTAGGTTTATCACTTATGGATAACACAAATTGGGATATGGGGGAAGGGAATGGGCAGGGTATATGAAAATTAAATAATATAGTATTACTATACTTAAAAAAAGGATTGTATTTGCAGACTGTAGTGTTTTTGTGGACATTACTGTATTTTCTACAGTGTTTTTTTGTGGATAATACTGTACTGTACTGTATGTAGTATTAACTATAGTGTTCTACAGTATACTACACAATTATATAGTAAGTACTACACATGGTTGAGGGGTACTACAGTGTGTAGTATAGTATTCTACACTTTACTACAGTTTACTACATCATTCTATAGTAAGTACTACACACGGTTGAGGGGTACTACAGTGTGTAGTATAGTATTCTACACTTTACTACAGTTTACTACATCATTCTATAGTAAGTACTACACACGGTTGAGGGGTACTACAGTGTGTAGTATAGTATTCTACACTTTACTACAGTTTACTACATCATTCTATAGTAAGTACTGTAGTATTCTATAGCAAACCATCTTTTTTGTTTTATGTGGGCACTGTTAGGTTTTACGCAGTCCAATGTAACAAATAACTACATGTTTTAATGTAATAAATAAATAAATAATAAAGAACTATACCAATTATACATTTGGGACTTTAATATTTAAAAAATATTTCAATACAGTAACATGAGATCTGTACGTAAAACATTTACATTTGACATTTTAGTAATTTAGCAGTAAGTTAATTACTCTTCAGATAGCTAAGTGAGACACCCACATATCACAGTCAAATATACAGAATACAAAACATTCCATTACAGCTAATCAATGGATATATGGCATTTTGCAAAAAAAAGAATCACATTTTCATACACATCTAATATCTATTAATAAATAAAACTGAAAACAGTCATATTTTATACACACATGAAGGCAATAATTTCTGATGAATAAAACACAACTGTGAAAAGTTGGTGGATATAGCGTTTTGTAAATAACCTCTCCAGGTGTTTGTTTCTGCTGAACATATTCCCTCTGTTTATGTTTACATCGGTGTCTGTGTCTGTGTGTGTGTCTGTGTCTGTGTGTGTGTGTGTGTCTGTGTGTGTGTCTCTGTGTGTGTGTGTGTGTGTGTGTGTGTGTGTGTGTGTGTCTGTGTGTGTGTCTGTGTGTGTGTCTGTGTGTGTGTCTCTGTGTGTGTGTGTGTGTGTGTCTGTGTGTCTGTGTGTGTGTCTGTGTGTCTGTGTGTGTGTCTGTGTGTGTGTGTGTGTGTGTGTGTGTCTGTGTGTGTGTCTGTGTGTGTGTCTCTGTGTGTGTGTCTCTGTGTGTGTGTGTGTGTCTGTGTGTGTGTCTGTGTGTGTGTGTGTGTGTGTGTGTGTCTGTGTGTGTGTCTGTGTGTGTGTGTGTGTGTGTGTGTCTGTGTGTGTGTGTGTGTGTGTGTGTGTGTCTGTGTGTGTGTGTCTGTGTGTCTGTGTGTGTGTGTGTGTGTGTCTGTGTGTCTGTGTGTCTGTGTGTGTGTGTGTGTGTGTGTGTGTGTGTGTGTGTGTGTGTGTGTGTTTGCAGAGTGTCCGGTGGACCTGTTCTTCGTGCTGGACACGTCCGAGAGTGTTGCTCTCAGGGCCAAGCCTCCTAACTTCTACATCGACCAGATCAAGAGCTTTACTGAACGCTTCATCATGGAGCTCAAAGAGATGTAAGACACACACACACACACACACACACACACACACACACACACACTATGACTGTCCATTACAGAACACTGATGCTACTTGATGAGTACACAATATTGTTCATTGTGAGCGTTTACCAAAATGCTGTGTTGTTTGGATGACCTAACTGCAGCCAATGGGACACTTAGATGGGTTGTTGTTTTTTTTTAAAAGAGCAAGGGTGGGTTATTGACCCTGGGTTATTAAGATATGACCCGACGGGTCAGATCAGAAGACTTAACAAATGTTAAACAAGTGTATGAGTTCCTCAAAAGCTCAAAAGCTAATGTTAGGAGAGTTACGACGTTGTTACGAAATGTAATCAGCAATGTAAAATTATTCATATTGTATTAGAGTATGTAATAGGCACAAATATTCAGGAGGTTTTAAATTTGCAATGTCAAACTTAACATGATAAGTCCTGTAGGTCCTAGTATAGGTAGGTCCTGTAGGTCCTGTTATAGGTAGGTCCTGTTATAGGTAGGTCCTGTTATAGGTAGGTCCTGTTATAGGTAGGTCCTGTAGGTCCTGTTATAGGTAGGTCCTATAGGTCCTGTTATAGGTAGGTCCTGTTATAGGTAGGTGCTGTTATAGGTAGGTGCTGTTATAGGTAGGTCCTGTTATAGGTAGGTCCTGTTGTAGGTAGGTCCTGTTATAGGTAGGTCCTGTTATAGGTAGGTCCTGTAGGTCCTGCTATAGGTAGGTCCTGTTATAGGTAGGTCCTGTTATAGGTAGGTCCTGTTGTAGGTAGGTCCTGTTATAGGTAGGTACTGTTATAGGTAGGTCCTGTTGTAGGTAGGTCCTGTTATAGGTAGGTCATGTTATAGGTAGGTCCTGTAGGTCCTGCTATAGGTAGGTCCTGTTATAGGTAGGTACTGTTATAGGTAGGTCCTGTTGTAGGTAGGTCCTGTAGGTCCTGCTATAGGTAGGTCCTGTTATAGGTAAGTCCTGTTATAGGTAAGTCCTGTTATAGGTAGGTCCTGTTAGAGGTAGGTCCTGTAGGTCCTGTTGTAGGTAGGTCCTGTTATAGGTAGGTTCTGTAGGTCCTCTTATAGGTAGGTCCTCTTATAGGTAGGTACTCTTATAGGTAGGTCCTCTTATAGGTAGGTCCTGTTATAGGTAGGTCCTGTTATAGGTAGGTCCTGTTGTAGGTAGGTCCTGTTATAGGTAGGTCCTCTTATAGGTAGGTCCTCTTATAGGTAGGTCCTGTTGTAGGTAGGTCCTCTTATAGGTAGGTCCTCTTATAGGTAGGTACTCTTATAGGTAGGTCCTCTTATAGGTAGGTACTCTTATAGGTAGGTACACTTATAGGTAGGTCCTCTTATAGGTAGGTCCTGCTATAGGTAGGTCCTGTTATAGGTAGGTCCTGTTATAGGTAGGTCCTGTTGTAGGTAGGTCCTGTTATAGGTAGGTCCTGTTATAGGTAGGTCCTGTAGGTCCTGTTATAGGTAGGTCCTGTTATAGGTAGGTACTGTAGGTCCTCTTATAGGTAGGTACTCTTATAGGTAGGTACTCTTATAGGTAGGTCCTGTTGTAGGTAGGTCCTGTTATAGGTAGGTCCTGTTATAGGTAGGTCCTCTTATAGGTAGGTCCTCTTATAGGTAGGTCCTCTTATAGGTAGGTCCTCTTATAGGTAGGTACTCTTATAGGTAGGTCCTCTTATAGGTAGGTCCTCTTATAGGTAGGTCCTGTAGGTCCTGTTATAGGTAGGTCCTGTTATAGGTAGGTCCTGTTATAGGTAGGTCCTTTTGTAGGTAGGTCCTGTTATAGGTAGGTCCTGTTATAGGTAGGTCCTGTTATAGGTAGGTCCTGTTGTAGTTAGGTCCTGTTATAGGTAGGTACTGTTATAGGTAGGTCCGTTAGGTCGTCTTATAGGTAGGTCCTGTTGTAGGTAGGTACTGCTATAGGTAGGTCCTGTTATAGGTAGGTCCTGTTGTAGGTAGGTCCTGTTATAGGTAGGTACTGTTATTGGTAGGTCCTGTTGTAGGTAGGTCCTGTTGTAGGTAGGTCCTGTAGGTCCTGCTATAGGTAGGTCCTGTTATAGGTAAGTCCTGTTATAGGTAAGTCCTGTTATAGGTAGGTCCTGTTAGAGGTAGGTCCTGTAGGTCCTGTTGTAGGTAGGTCCTGTTATAGGTAGGTTCTGTAGGTCCTCTTATAGGTAGGTCCTGTTGTAGGTAGGTACTCTTATAGGTAGGTCCTCTTATAGGTAGGTACTCTTATAGGTAGGTCCTCTTATAGGTAGGTCCTGTTGTAGGTAGGTCCTGTTGTAGGTAGGTCCTCTTATAGGTAGGTCCTCTTATAGGTAGGTCCTGTAGGTCCTGTTATAGGTAGGTCCTGTTATAGGTAGGTCCTTTTGTAGGTAGGTCCTGTTATAGGTAGGTCCTGTTATAGGTAGGTCCTGTTATAGGTAGGTCCTGTTGTAGGTAGGTCCTGTTATAGGTAGGTCCGTTAGGTCGTCTTATAGGTAGGTCCTGTAGGTCCTGTTATAGGTAGGTCCTGTTATAGGTAGGTCCTGTTATAGGTAGGTCCTTTTGTAGGTAGGTCCTTTTGTAGGTAGGTCCTGTTATAGGTAGGTCCTGTTATAGGTAGGTCCTGCTATAGGTAGGTCCTGTTATAGGTAGGTCCTGTTATAGGTAGGTCCTGCTATAGGTAGGTCCTGTTATAGGTAGGTCCTGTTATAGGTAGGTCCTGTTGTAGGTAGGTCCTGTTATAGGTAGGTCCTGTTATAGGTAGGTCCTGTAGGTCCTGTTATAGGTAGGTCCTGTTATAGGTAGGTACTGTAGGTCCTCTTATAGGTAGGTCCTGTTGTAGGTAGGTACTCTTATAGGTAGGTACTCTTATAGGTAGGTCCTGTTGTAGGTAGGTCCTGTTATAGGTAGGTCCTGTTATAGGTAGGTCCTCTTATAGGTAGGTACTCTTATAGGTAGATACTCTTATAGGTAGGTCCTCTTATAGGTAGGTCCTCTTATAGGTAGGTACTCTTATAGGTAGGTCCTCTTATAGGTAGGTCCTCTTATAGGTAGGTCCTCTTATAGGTAGGTACTCTTATAGGTAGGTACTCTTATAGGTAGGTCCTCTTATAGGTAGGTCCTGTAGGTCCTGTTATAGGTAGGTCCTGTTATAGGTAGATCCTGTTATAGGTAGGTCCTTTTGTAGGTAGGTCCTGTTATAGGTAGGTCCTGTTATAGGTAGGTCCTTTTATAGGTAGGTCCTGTTGTAGTTAGGTCCTGTTATAGGTAGGTACTGTTATAGGTAGGTCCGTTAGGTCGTCTTATAGGTAGGTCCTGTTGTAGGTAGGTACTGCTATAGGTAGGTCCTGTTATAGGTAGGTCCTGTTATAGGTAGGTCCTGTAGGTCCTGCTATAGGTAGGTCCTGTTATAGGTAGGTCCTGTTATAGGTAGGTACTGTTATTGGTAGGTCCTGTTGTAGGTAGGTCCTGTTGTAGGTAGGTCCTGTAGGTCCTGCTATAGGTAGGTCCTGTTATAGGTAAGTCCTGTTATAGGTAAGTCGTGTTATAGGTAGGTCCTGTTAGAGGTAGGTCCTGTAGGTCCTGTTGTAGGTAGGTCCTGTTATAGGTAGGTTCTGTAGGTCCTCTTATAGGTAGGTCCTGTTGTAGGTAGGTACTCTTATAGGTAGGTCCTCTTATATGTAGGTCCTCTTATAGGTAGGTACTCTTATAGGTAGGTCCTCTTATAGGTAGGTCCTGTTATAGGTAGGTCCTGTTATAGGTAGGTACTCTTATAGGTAGGTCCTCTTATAGGTAGGTACTCTTATAGGTAGGTACTCTTATAGGTAGGTCCTCTTATAGGTAGGTCCTCTTATAGGTAGGTCCTGTTATAGGTAGGTCCTGTTATAGGTAGGTCCTTTTGTAGGTAGGTCCTGTTATAGGTAGGTCCTGTTATAGGTAGGTCCTGTTATAGGTAGGTCCTGTTGTAGGTAGGTCCTGTTATAGGTAGGTCCGTTAGGTCGTCTTATAGGTAGGTCCTGTAGGTCCTGTTATAGGTAGGTCCTGTTATAGGTAGGTCCTTTTGTAGGTAGGTCCTTTTGTAGGTAGGTCCTGTTATAGGTAGGTCCTGTTATAGGTAGGTCCTGTAGGTCCTCTTATATGTAGGTCCTGTAGGTCCTGTTATAGGTAGGTCCTGTTATAAGTAGGTCCTTTTGTAGGTAGGTCCTGTTATAGGTAGGTCCTGTTATAGGTAGGTCCTGTTATAGGTAGGTCCTGTAGGTCCTGCTATAGGTAGGTCCTGTTATAGGTAGGTCCTGTTATAGGTAGGTCCTGTTGTAGGTAGGTCCTGTTGTAGGTAGGTCCTGTTGTAGGTAGGTCCTGTTGTAGGTAGGTCCTGTTATAGGTAGGTCCTGTAGGTCCTGTTATAGGTAGGTCCTGTTATAGGTAGGTCCTGTTATAGGTAGGTCCTCTTATAGGTAGGTACTCTTATAGGTAGGTCCTCTTATAGGTAGGTCCTCTTATAGGTATGTACTCTTATAGGTAGGTCCTCTTATAGGTAGGTCCTCTTATAGGTAGGTACTCTTATAGGTAGGTCCTCTTATAGGTAGGTCCTCTTATAGGTAGGTCCTGTAGGTCCTGTTATAGGTAGGTCCTGTTATAGGTAGGTCCTGTTATAGGTAGGTCCTTTTGTAGGTAGGTCCTGTTATAGGTAGGTCCTGTAGGTCCTGTTATAGGTAGGTCCTGCTATAGGTAGGTCCTGTAGGTCCTGTTATAGGTAGGTCCTGCTATAGGTAGGTCCTGTAGGTCCTGTTATAGGTAGGTCCTGCTATAGGTAGGTCCTGTTATAGGTAGGTCCTGTTATAGGTAGGTCCTGTTATAGGTAGGTCCTGCTATAGGTAGGTCCTGTAGGTCCTGTTATAGGTAGGTCCTGTTATAGGTAGGTCCTGCTATAGGTAGGTCCTGTAGGTCCTGTTATAGGTAGGTCCTGTTGTAGGTAGGTCCTGTTGTAGGTTGGTCCTGTTATAGGTAGGTCCTGTAGGTTCTGTTGTAGGTAGGTCCTGTTGTAGGTTGGTCCTGTTATAGGTAGGTCCTGTAGGTTCTGTTGTAGGTTGGTCCTGTTGTAGGTAGGTCCTGTAGGTCCACTATAAGACTTACTTTAATGGTGAATGTAATGTAGCTGTAGTTTTGTGTGATATGACAAACCTACTTCTCTCTCTGTCTAATGTCTTTGCCAGGCGCCAGCCATGTGACCGATCCCTGACGTGGAACTCTGGAGCGCTGCATTACTCTGATGAGATCATCTTAGTGCGCCAGCTGAGTGACGTCGCCACCGAGCGCCAGGCGCTCATCAGTGACATCAAGGGCATCAGCTACATCGGCAAGGGAACTCACACTGACTGTGCCATCAAGAGAGGCATCGCTGAGCTGCTCATAGGGTAACACACACACACTCTCACTCACACACACAGGCACACACACACACACACATACACACACACACACACACACTCTCACACACACACACACTCTCACTCACACGCACGCACACACACACACAGACACACACACACACACACTCTCACGCACACGCACACACACACACACACACTCTCACTCTCACGCACCCGCACACACGCACACGCACACGCTCACGCACACGCTCACGCACACGCTCACGCTCACGCTCACGCTCACTCTCACTCTCACTCTCACACACACACACACACACACACACACACACACACACACACACACACACACACACACACACACACACACACTCACACACGTTGGTAGAAATGTTCATGTCACCATGAAGACTCTCTAATTGCCCTCTGATCAAACCCCTTCCCCTGTTCCCATTTCCCAGTGGTTTTTCATGTTCTCTCCTTTACTGTGTGCAGCGGCTCCCACTACCAGGAGAATAAGTACATCGTGGTGGTGACGGACGGGCATCCTCTAACTGGTTACAAGGAGCCATGTGGTGGGTTACAGGATGCTGCCAGTGAGGCCAGGCAACACGGGGTTAAAGTCTTCTCCGTCGCCATATCACCTGACCAGGAGGTACGACACACACACACACACACACACGCGCGCGCGCACACACACGAGCGCGCACACACACACACACACACACACACACACACACACACACACACACATAGACCTAACCCTTTTAACCTGACCATGAGGTATGATATCATTGTAACAGAGGTAGGTAACCTCGTCTGACTCCTGAAGACTTGCGTTGGCTCTCTGAGCTGTAAGGTCGAGGCTTTAGCTCAGTGGAGTAACACGTGTCTTGTGGCACTCAGGATACCTACGTTTCTAAATCTGCCATCTGCTGGGTGGCAGGTAGCCATCTGTTTACAGAGGACCAGTAGCCAGAGGGTTGTTTGTTCATTTCCCAGATATGGTGATAGAAAGAAGGACATGAAGTGGCTGGCAACCGTCCATAGGTCTGCTGGTTTAATATCTCTACTGTTAATATCTCTGCTGTTAACATCTCTGCTGGTTCAACATCTCTGCTGGTTTAACATCTCTGCTGTTAATATCTCTGCTGGTTTAACATCTCTGCTGTTAATATCTCTGCTGGTTTAATATCTCTGCTGTTAACATCTCTGCTGGTTTAACATCTCTGCTGTTAACATCTCTGCTGGTTTAACATCTCTGCTGTTAATATCTCTGCTGGTTTAATATCTCTGCTGGTTTAAGATCTCTGCTGGTTTAACATCTCTGCTGGTTTAATATCTCTGCTGGTTTAACATCTCTGCTGGTTTAACATCTCTGCTGGTTTAACATCTCTGCTGGTTTAACATCTCTGCTGGTTTAACATCTCTGCTGTTAATATCTCTGCTGGTTTAACATCTCTGCTGGTTTAACATCTCTGCTGGTTTAACATCTCTGCTGGTTTAATATCTCTGCTGGTTTAACATCTCTGCTGGTTTAATATCTCTGCTGGTTTAACATCTCTGCTGGTTTAACATCTCTGCTGTTAATATCTCTGCTGGTTTAACATCTCTGCTGGTTTAACATCTCTGCTGGTTTAACATCTCTGCTGGTTTAATATCTCTGCTGGTTTAACATCTCTGCTGGTTTAACATCTCTGCTGTTAATATCTCTGCTGGTTTAACATCTCTGCTGTTAACATCTCTGCTGTTAATATCTCTGCTGTTAATATCTCTGCTGTTAATATCTCTGCTGGTTTATCATCTCTGCTGTTAATATCTCTGCTGGTTTAATATCTCTGCTGGTTTAACATCTCTGCTGGTTTAACATCTCTGCTGGTTTAACATCTCTGCTGTTAATATCTCTGCTGGATTAACATCTCTGCTGGTTTAACATCTCTGCTGGTTTAATATCTCTGCTGTTAACATCTCTGCTGCTTTAACATCTCTGCTGGTTTAATATCTCTGCTGTTAACATCTCTGCTGGTTTAACATCTCTGCTGGTTTAATATCTCTGCTGTTAACATCTCTGCTGGTTTAACATCTCTGCTGTTAATATCTCTGCTGGTTTAACATCTCTGCTGGTTTAACATCTCTGCTGGTTTAACATCTCTGCTGGTTTAATATCTCTGCTGGTTTAACATCTCTGCTGGTTTAACATATCTGCTGTTAATATCTCTGCTGGTTTAACATCTCTGCTGGTTTAACATCTCTGCTGGTTTAATATCTCTGCTGGTTTAACATCTCTGCTGGATTAATATCTCTGCTGGTTTAACATCTCTGCTGTTAATATCTCTGCTGGATTAACATCTCTGCTGGTTTAACATCTCTGCTGGTTTAATATCTCTGCTGTTAACATCTCTGCTGCTTTAACATCTCTGCTGGTTTAATATCTCTGCTGTTAATATCTCTGCTGGTTTAATATCTCTGCTGTTAACATCTCTGCTGGTTTAACATCTCTGCTGGTTTAATATCTCTGCTGTTAACATCTCTGCTGGTTTAATATCTCTGCTGGTTTAACATCTCTGCTGGTTTAATATCGCTGCTGGTTTAACATCTCTGCTGGTTTAACATCTCTGCTGTTAATATCTCTGCTGGTTTAACATCTCTGCTGGTTTAACATCTCTGCTGTTAACATCTCTGCTGGTTTAATATCTCTGCTGGTTTAATATCTCTGCTGGTTTAACATCTCTGCTGGTTTAACATCTCTGCTGGATTAACATCTCTGCTGGTTCAACATCTCTGCTGGTTTAATATCTCTGCTGGTTTAACATCTCTGCTGGTTTAACATCTCTGCTGGTTTAATATCTCTGCTGGTTTAATATCGCTGCTGGTTTAACATCTCTGCTGGTTTAACATCTCTGCTGGTTTAATATATCTGCTGGTTTAATATCACGGCTGGTTTAACATCTCTGCTGGTTTAACATCTCTGCTGGTTTAACATCTCTGCTGGTTTAATATCTCTGCTGGATTAACATCTCTGCTGGTTTAACATCTCTGCTGGTTTAATATCTCTGCTGGTTTAACATCTCTGTGGGTTTAACATCTCTGCTGGTTTAATATCTCTGCTGGTTTAATATCGCTGCTGGTTTAACATCTCTGCTGGTTTAACATCTCTGCTGGTTTAATATTTTTGCTGGTTTAATATCACTGCTGGTTTAACATCTCTGCTGGTTTAACATCTCTGCTGGTTTAACATCACTGCTGGTTTAACATCTCTGCTGGTTTAACATCTCTGCTGATTTAATATCTCTGCTGATTTAATATCTCTGCTGGTTTAACATCTCTGCTGGTTTAACATCTCTGCTGGTTTAACATCTCTGCTGGTTTAACATCCCTGCTGGTTTAACATCCCTGCTGGTTTAATATCTCTGGTGGTTTAATATCTCTGCTGGTTTAACATCTCTGCTGGTTTAACATCTCTGCTGGTTTAACATCTCTGCTGGTTTAATATCTCTGCTGTTAACATCTCTGCTGGTTTAATATCTCTGCTGGTTTAACATCTCTGCTGGTTTAATATCGCTGCTGGTTTAACATCTCTGCTGGTTTAACATCTCTGCTGTTAATATCTCTGCTGGTTTAACATCTCTGCTGGTTTAACATCTCTGCTGTTAACATCTCTGCTGGTTTAATATCTCTGCTGGTTTAATATCTCTGCTGGTTTAACATCTCTGCTGGTTTAACATCTCTGCTGGATTAACATCTCTGCTGGTTCAACATCTCTGCTGGTTTAATATCTCTGCTGGTTTAACATCTCTGCTGGTTTAACATCTCTGCTGGTTTAATATCTCTGCTGGTTTAATATCGCTGCTGGTTTAACATCTCTGCTGGTTTAACATCTCTGCTGGTTTAATATATCTGCTGGTTTAATATCACGGCTGGTTTAACATCTCTGCTGGTTTAACATCTCTGCTGGTTTAACATCTCTGCTGGTTTAATATCTCTGCTGGATTAACATCTCTGCTGGTTTAACATCTCTGCTGGTTTAATATCTCTGCTGGTTTAACATCTCTGTGGGTTTAACATCTCTGCTGGTTTAATATCTCTGCTGGTTTAATATCGCTGCTGGTTTAACATCTCTGCTGGTTTAACATCTCTGCTGGTTTAATATTTTTGCTGGTTTAATATCACTGCTGGTTTAACATCTCTGCTGGTTTAACATCTCTGCTGGTTTAACATCACTGCTGGTTTAACATCTCTGCTGGTTTAACATCTCTGCTGATTTAATATCTCTGCTGATTTAATATCTCTGCTGGTTTAACATCTCTGCTGGTTTAACATCTCTGCTGGTTTAACATCTCTGCTGGTTTAACATCCCTGCTGGTTTAACATCCCTGCTGGTTTAATATCTCTGGTGGTTTAATATCTCTGCTGGTTTAACATCTCTGCTGGTTTAACATCTCTGCTGGTTTAACATCTCTGCTGGTTTAATATCTCTGCTGTTAACATCTCTGCTGGTTTAATATCTCTGCTGGTTTAACATCTCTGCTGGTTTAATATCGCTGCTGGTTTAACATCTCTGCTGGTTTAACATCTCTGCTGTTAATATCTCTGCTGGTTTAACATCTCTGCTGGTTTAACATCTCTGCTGTTAACATCTCTGCTGGTTTAATATCTCTGCTGGTTTAATATCTCTGCTGGTTTAACATCTCTGCTGGTTTAACATCTCTGCTGGATTAACATCTCTGCTGGTTCAACATCTCTGCTGGTTTAATATCTCTGCTGGTTTAACATCTCTGCTGGTTTAACATCTCTGCTGGTTTAATATCTCTGCTGGTTTAATATCGCTGCTGGTTTAACATCTCTGCTGGTTTAACATCTCTGCTGGTTTAATATATCTGCTGGTTTAATATCACGGCTGGTTTAACATCTCTGCTGGTTTAACATCTCTGCTGGTTTAACATCTCTGCTGGTTTAATATCTCTGCTGGATTAACATCTCTGCTGGTTTAACATCTCTGCTGGTTTAATATCTCTGCTGGTTTAACATCTCTGTGGGTTTAACATCTCTGCTGGTTTAATATCTCTGCTGGTTTAATATCGCTGCTGGTTTAACATCTCTGCTGGTTTAACATCTCTGCTGGTTTAATATTTTTGCTGGTTTAATATCACTGCTGGTTTAACATCTCTGCTGGTTTAACATCTCTGCTGGTTTAACATCACTGCTGGTTTAACATCTCTGCTGGTTTAACATCTCTGCTGATTTAATATCTCTGCTGATTTAATATCTCTGCTGGTTTAACATCTCTGCTGGTTTAACATCTCTGCTGGTTTAACATCTCTGCTGGTTTAACATCCCTGCTGGTTTAACATCCCTGCTGGTTTAATATCTCTGGTGGTTTAATATCTCTGCTGGTTTAACATCTCTGCTGGTTTAACATCTCTGCTGGTTTAATATCTCTGCTGGTTTAACATCTCTAATGGTTTAACATCTCTGCTGGTTTAACATCTCTGCTGTTAATATCTCTGCTGTTAATATCTCTGCTGGTTTAACATCTCTGCTGGTTTAACATCTCTGCTGGTTTAACATCCCTGCTGGTTTAATTTCTCTGCTGGTTTAACATCCCTGCTGGTTTAATATCTCTGGTGGTTTAATATCTCTGCTGGTTTAACATCTCTGCTGGTTTAACATCTCTGCTGGTTTAACATCTCTGCTGGTTTAATATCTCTGCTGTTAACATCTCTGCTGGTTTAATATCTCTGCTGGTTTAACATCTCTGCTGGTTTAATATCGCTGCTGGTTTAACATCTCTGCTGGTTTAACATCTCTGCTGGTTTAATATCTCTGCTGGTTTAACATCTCTAATGGTTTAACATCTCTGCTGGTTTAACATCTCTGCTGTTAATATCTCTGCTGTTAATATCTCTGCTGGTTTAACATCTCTGCTGGTTTAACATCTCTGCTGGTTTAACATCCCTGCTGGTTTAATTTCTCTGCTGGTTTAATATCTCTGCTGGTTTAATATCTCTGCTGGTTTAAGATCTCTGCTGGTTTAAGATCTCTGCTGGTTTAACATCTCTGCTGGTTTAACATCTCTGCTGGTTTAATATCTCTGCTGTTAACATCTCTGCTGGTTTAATATCTCTGCTGGTTTAACATCTCTGCTGGTTTAATATCGCTGCTGGTTTAACATCTCTGCTGGTTTAACATCTCTGCTGTTAATATCTCTGCTGGTTTAACATCTCTGCTGGTTTAACATCTCTGCTGTTAACATCTCTGCTGGTTTAATATCTCTGCTGGTTTAATATCTCTGCTGGTTTAACATCTCTGCTGGTTTAACATCTCTGCTGGATTAACATCTCTGCTGGTTCAACATCTCTGCTGGTTTAATATCTCTGCTGGTTTAACATCTCTGCTGGTTTAACATCTCTGCTGGTTTAATATCTCTGCTGGTTTAATATCGCTGCTGGTTTAACATCTCTGCTGGTTTAACATCTCTGCTGGTTTAATATATCTGCTGGTTTAATATCACGGCTGGTTTAACATCTCTGCTGGTTTAACATCTCTGCTGGTTTAACATCTCTGCTGGTTTAATATCTCTGCTGGATTAACATCTCTGCTGGTTTAACATCTCTGCTGGTTTAATATCTCTGCTGGTTTAACATCTCTGTGGGTTTAACATCTCTGCTGGTTTAATATCTCTGCTGGTTTAATATCGCTGCTGGTTTAACATCTCTGCTGGTTTAACATCTCTGCTGGTTTAATATTTTTGCTGGTTTAATATCACTGCTGGTTTAACATCTCTGCTGGTTTAACATCTCTGCTGGTTTAACATCACTGCTGGTTTAACATCTCTGCTGGTTTAACATCTCTGCTGATTTAATATCTCTGCTGATTTAATATCTCTGCTGGTTTAACATCTCTGCTGGTTTAACATCTCTGCTGGTTTAACATCTCTGCTGGTTTAACATCCCTGCTGGTTTAACATCCCTGCTGGTTTAATATCTCTGGTGGTTTAATATCTCTGCTGGTTTAACATCTCTGCTGGTTTAACATCTCTGCTGGTTTAATATCTCTGCTGGTTTAACATCTCTAATGGTTTAACATCTCTGCTGGTTTAACATCTCTGCTGTTAATATCTCTGCTGTTAATATCTCTGCTGGTTTAACATCTCTGCTGGTTTAACATCTCTGCTGGTTTAACATCCCTGCTGGTTTAATTTCTCTGCTGGTTTAATATCTCTGCTGGTTTAACTTCTCTGCTGGTTTAAGATCTCTGCTGGTTTAAGATCTCTGCTGTTAATATCTCTGCTGGTTTAACATCTCTGCTGGTTTAACATCTCTGCTGTTAACATCTCTGCTGGTTTAACATCTCTGCTGGTTTAACATCTCTGCTGGTTTAACATCTCTGCTGTTAATATCTCTGCTGGTTTAACATCTCTGCTGGTTTAACATCCCTGCTGGTTTAATATCACTGCTGGTTTAATATATCTGCTGGTTTAACATCTCTAATGGTTTAACATCTCTGCTGGTTTAACATCTCTGCTGTTAACATCTCTGCTGGTTTAATATCTCTGCTGGTTTAACATCTCTAATGGTTTAACATCTCTGCTGGTTTAACATCTCTGCTGTTAATATCTCTCCTGGTTTAATATCTCTGCTGTTAACATCTCTGCTGTTAACATCTCTGCTGGTTTAACATCTCTGATGGTTTAATATCGCTGCTGGTTTAACATCTCTGCTGGTTTAACATCTCTGCTGTTAATATCTCTGCTGGTTTAACATCTCTGCTGGTTTAACATCTCTGCTGTTAATATCTCTGCTGGTTTAACATCTCTGCTGGTTTAACATCTCTGCTGTTAACATCTCTGCTGGTTTAATATCTCTGCTGGTTTAATATCTCTGCTGGTTTAACATCTCTGCTGGTTTAACATCTCTGCTGGATTAACATCTCTGCTGGTTCAACATCTCTGCTGGTTTAATATCTCTGCTGGTTTAACATCTCTGCTGGTTTAACATCTCTGCTGGTTTAATATCTCTGCTGGTTTAATATCGCTGCTGGTTTAACATCTCTGCTGGTTTAACATCTCTGCTGGTTTAATATCACGGCTGGTTTAATATCACGGCTGGTTTAACATCTCTGCTGGTTTAACATCTCTGCTGGTTTAACATCTCTGCTGGTTTAATATCTCTGCTGGATTAACATCTCTGCTGGTTTAACATCTCTGCTGGTTTAATATCTCTGCTGGTTTAACATCTCTGTGGGTTTAACATCTCTGCTGGTTTAATATCTCTGCTGGTTTAATATCGCTGCTGGTTTAACATCGCTGCTGGTTTAACATCTCTGCTGGTTTAATATTTTTGCTGGTTTAATATCACTGCTGGTTTAACATCTCTGCTGGTTTAACATCTCTGCTGGTTTAACATCACTGCTGGTTTAACATCTCTGCTGGTTTAACATCTCTGCTGATTTAATATCTCTGCTGATTTAATATCTCTGCTGGTTTAACATCTCTGCTGGTTTAACATCTCTGCTGGTTTAACATCCCTGCTGGTTTAACATCCCTGCTGGTTTAATATCTCTGGTGGTTTAATATCTCTGCTGGTTTAACATCTCTGCTGGTTTAACATCTCTGCTGGTTTAATATCTCTGCTGGTTTAACATCTCTAATGGTTT
>CM059801.1:40775000-40785000 GCA_030435695.1 Brachymystax lenok tsinlingensis
GCTCTGGAGTAGGTCTTCATCAAGGATCTCTCTGTACTTTGCTCCGTTCATCTTTCCTTCGATCCTGACTGGTCTCCCAGTCCCTGCCACAAAAACACCCCACAGCATGATGCTGCCACCACCATGCTTCACCTTAGGGATGGTGCCAGGTTTCCTCCAGACGTGACGCTTGGCATTTAGTTCAAAGAATTCAATATTGGTTTCATCAGACCAGAGAATCTTGTTTCTCATGGTCTGAGAGTCCTTTAGGTGCCTTTTGGAAAACTACAAGAGGGCCGTCATGTGCCTTTTACTGAGGAGTGGCTTCCGTCAGGCCACTACCATAAAGGCCTGATTGGTGGAGTGCTGCAGAGATAGTTGTCCTTCTGGAATCTTTTCCCATCTCCAGAGAGGAAATCTGGAGCTCTGTCAGAGTGACCATCAGGTTCTTGGTCACCTCCCTGACCAAGGCCCTTCTCCCCCGATTGCTCAGTTTGGCCGGGGTGCCAGCTCTAGGAAGAGTCTTGGTGGTCCCAATGTCTCTGACCTCTACGAACAATTCCTTCGCCTCCTAGCTTGGTTTTTGCTCTGACATGCACTGTCAACTGTGGGACCTTATATAGACAGGTGTGTGCCTTTCCAAATCATGTCCAATCAATTGAATTTACCACAGGTGGACTCCAATCAAGTTGCAGAAACATCTCATGGATGATCGATGGAAACAGGAAGCACCTGAGCTCAATTTTAAGTCTCATAGCAAAGGATACTTTGAAGACTTTTAAATGTTTATACATTTTGTCATTATGTGGTATTGTGATGTCATTATGGGGTATTGTGATGTCATTATGGGGTATTGTGATGTCATTATGGGGTATTGTGATGTCATTATGGAGTATTGTAATGTCATTATGGGGTATTGTGATGTCATTATGGGGTATTGTGATGTCATTATGGAGTATTGTAATGTCATTATGGGGTATTGTGTGTAGATTGATGAAGATTTGTTTCAATTTAATCCATTTTAGAATAAAGCTGTAACGTAACAAACTGTGGAAAAAGTCAAGGGGTCTGAATACTTTTTGAATGCATTGTATGTATATATATATATATATATATATATATGTATTTGTATATGTGTGTGTGTTTTCAGTGTGCTATTCCCAGGGGTTAGTTTATAAACATGCTGCTAACGGAGAATGTAAACACAGTTATTCTGATTAAGTAGCTTGGTCCACGATACACACACACATTTCAGCCACATGTAGTAATGGGTGTAGGGGCCACTCACTGGGGCTGTATGGTCTGGTGATAATAAGTAGTAGAACTCTGTGATGTGGTGAAGCTCTGCTGTTTTTAATCAGGAAACCTCAGGGGCTCTAGAACACTTTGATGTTTGGCTTCTATTGTTCCGTGTTCTATATTCTGACTTTTGTGTTCTATTGGTCTATGTTCCATTGTTCCGTGTTCTATATTCTGACTTCTGTGTTCTATTGTTCTATATTCTGACTTCTGTGTTCTATTGTTCTATATTCTGACTTCTGTGTTCTATTGTTCTATGTTCTGTGTTCTATATTCTGACTTCTGTGTTCTATTGGTCCATGTTCCATTGTTCCGTGTTTAAAGTAGTGTGTTCTGGTTGTAGGGCTCACAGGGAGACGGAGGTCCTAAGGGAGATCCTGGTCCATACGGAACCAAAGGAGCTAAGGTACAGTAATGACTTCCTGTTGTACTGTTGTTACCATGGTGACGTGGGCTGGGCGACATAGTTGTTAACATGATGATGTTGACAGTGTATTTCCTGTTTCAGGGAGATCAGGGGAAAGATGGAGAATCAGGACGACCCGGCAACTATGGACCGCCGGGAACCAAGGTACAGCTCTTCATTTGAGCCAGGTTGCTACAGCAACAGGACATGTCAATTATTATGGATTATAATTCATGGGCATTTTTGTAGGGGTTAATACATTTTTCGTTAGGGCCAGTGTGTGTACATGAGTTAGTGTGTGTGTACATGAGTTAGTGTGTGTGTGTGAGGACTACTGTGTATCAAGTCATATGTCATGTGATAACATTACATAACATGTTGTCTTCTGATAGGGTACACCGGGCCCAAAAGGAGCCAATGGGGACAAAGGACAGCGGGGGATGATGTAAGTGATTCTAACTCCTGAGAATTATGGGAAGGTTCTGTTTACATTGAGGTGTTGATGACATCATGTCACATCTCTGTTGTGCGTTTCAGGGTGCACCTGGACCGGACGGCCTGCGGGGAGACAAAGTACTACACTACTACTACACTACTACTACTACTACTACTACACTTTACTACTACACTACTACTACACTACTACACTTTACTACTACACTTTACTACTACACTACTACTACACTTTACTACTACACTACTACTACACTACTACACTTTACTACTACACTTTACTACTACACTACTACTACACTTTACTACTACACTACTACTACACTACTACTACTACTACTACACTTTACTACTACACTTTACTACTACACTACTACTACACTTTACTACTACACTACTACTACTACACTACTACTACACTACTACTACACTACTACTATCACACTACTACTACACTACTACTACACTACTACTACTACACTACTACTACTACACTACTACTACTACACTACTACTACACTACTACTACACTACTACACTACTACTACTACACTACTACTACACTACTACTACTACACTACTACTACTACACTTTACTACTACACTACTACTACACTACTACTACACTACTACTACACTGCTACTACACTACTACTACTACACTTTACTACTACACTACTACTACTTCACTACTACTACACTACTACTACACTACTACTACACTACTACTACTACACTACTACTACACTCCTACTACTACACTTTACTACTGCACTACTACTACACTACTACTACTACACTTTACTACTACACTACTACTACACTACTACTACACTACTACTTCTACACTTTGCTACTACACTACTACTACACTACTACTACTACACTACTACTACACTACTACTACACTACTACTACTACACTTTACTACTACACTACTACTACTACACTTTACTACTACACTACTACTACCACACTTTACTACTACACTACTACTACTACACTACTACTACTACACTACTACTACTACTACACTTTACTACTACACTACTACTACTACACTACTACTACTACTACTACTACTACACTTTACTACTACACTACTACTACTACACTACTACTACTACTACTACTACACTTTACTACTACACTACTACTACACTTTACTACTACTACACTTTACTACTACACTACTACTACACTTTACTACTACACTACTACTACTACTACTACTACTACACTTTACTACTACACTTTACTACTACACTACTACTACACTTTACTACTACACTACTACTACACTTTACTACTACACTTTACTACTACACTACTACTACACTTTACTACTACACTACTACTACACTTTACTACTATTACACTTTACTACTATTACACTGTGTGTCTGTGTGTCTGTGTGTGTGTGTGTGTGTGTGTGGTGTGTGGGGTCTGTGTGTGTGTGTGGTGTGTGTGTGTCTGTGTCTGTGTCTGTGTCTGTGTCTGTCTGTCTGTCTGTGTGTGTGTGTGTGTGTGTGTGTGTGTGTGTGTGTGTGTGTGTCTGTGTGTGTGTGTGTGTGTGTGTATGTGTCTGTGTGTGTGTGTGTGTGTGTGTGTGTGTTTGTGTGTGTTTGTGTGTGTGTGTGTGGTGTGTGTGGTCTGTGTGTGGTCCATGTGGTCTGTGTGTGTGTGGTCTGTGTGTGTGTGTGGTCTGTGTGTTGTGTGGTCTGTGTGTTGTGTGTGTGGTCTGTGTGTGTGTGTGTGTGTGTGGTGTGTGTGGTCTGTGTGTGGTGTGTGTGTTTGTGTGTGGTCCGTGTGTGTTTGTGTGTGGTCCGTGTGTGTGTGTGTGTGTGGGTGTGTGTGTGTGTGGTGTGTGTGGTCTGTGTGTGTGTGTGGTGTGTGTGTTTGTGTGTGGTCCATGTGGTCTGTGTGTTGTGTGTGTGGTCTGTGTGTTGTGTGTGTGGTCTGTGTGTGTGTGTGTGTGTGTGTGTGGTCTGTGTGTGTGTGTGTGTGTGTGTGTGGTCTGGTTCATCTGACCTGAAATCCCCAAATGTCCCCACTAGGGTAGTAAAAACAAGGAACATTCTGACTCGTGATGACATTTCCCACTTCCTCATGAGGACAAAGGCTATTTTAAATGTAGTATTTAGGTTTAGGGTTACAATTAGGGTCAGGTTTAGGTTTAGGGTTACAATTAGGGTCAGGTTTAGGTTTAGGGTTACAATTAGGGTCAGGTTTAGGTTTAGGGTTACAATTAGGGTCAGGTTTAAGATTTGTGTGTGTTGACTTCTGTCCATTCTCCTTCAGGGCGCCCCGGGAGAGAAAGGAGAACAAGGAACCCGTGGAAACAGAGGACCAAGAGGAGATTTGGTGAGTGATGGTGATGATGATGATGATGAAGGTGATGATATTGATGATGATGATGA
This sequence comes from Brachymystax lenok tsinlingensis, assembly GCA_030435695.1. Lineage (NCBI taxonomy): Eukaryota > Metazoa > Chordata > Actinopteri > Salmoniformes > Salmonidae > Brachymystax > Brachymystax lenok. The sequence continues at coordinate 40,779,558 of CM059801.1, forward strand.
TGATGGTTAGGGTGGTGATGATGATGATGATGGTGGTGATGGTGATGATGATGATGATGATGAAGGTGATGATATTGATGATGATGATGATGATGATGATGGTGATGGTTAGGGTGGTGATGATGGTGATGATGAAGGTGATGATATTGATGATGATGATGGTGATGGTTAGGGTGGTGATGATGGTGTGTGTGTTTGTTGACGGATGTCTTCTGTCCCTTCAGGGTGACCCAGGACCTCGTGGAGATCAGGGCAGAGAGGGTTCATCTGGAGCCAATGGAGAGCCTGTACGTACCCGAATTCTGGACCTCTGAAATTACACAACATTGAAAACTCTTCAGCAAGCATTCATACTTGATACCCTTCATACCAGAATTCAATCATCAATTTACTATTTCATATTTTAATTAGATCCCCATTAGATAAAGCAGTAGCTACTAATTAGATCCCCATTAGATAAAGCAGTAGCTACTAATTAGATCCCCCATTAGATAAAGCAGTAGCTACTAATTAGATCCCCATTAGATAAAGCAGTAGCTACTAATTAGATCCCCATTAGATAAAGCAGTAGCTACTAATTAGATCCCCATTAGATAAAGCAGTAGCTACTAATTAGATCCCCATTAGATAAAGCAGCAGCTACTAATTAGATCCCCATTAGATAAAGCAGCAGCTACTAATTAGATCCCCATTAGATAAAGCAGTAGCTACTAATTAGATCCCCATTAGATAAAGCAGTAGCTACTAATTAGATCCCCATTAGATAAAGCAGCAGCTACTAATTAGATCCCCATTAGATAAAGCAGTAGCTACTAATTCGATCCCCATTAGATAAAGCAGTAGCTACTAATTAGATCCCCATTAGATAAAGCAGTAGCTACTAATTAGATCCCCATTAGATAAAGCAGTAGCTACTAATTCGATCCCCATTAGATAAAGCAGTAGCTACTAATTAGATCCCCATTAGATAAAGCAGTAGCTACTAATTAGATCCCCATTAGATAAAGCAGTAGCTACTAATTAGATCCCCCATTAGATAAAGCAGTAGCTACTAATTAGATCCCCCATTAGATAAAGCAGCAGCTACTCTTCCTGGGATCCACACTATAGTAGCTAACTTAGCTAACTCTAAGGCCGCGAGGTCAGACAGAGCCGCATGAAAACATATGAAGTCGGGTATACACATTCATTATTGTCCGTTTTTGTTAGTCAAAGGTGTAATTTATGTTGCATACGCACAAAGGCAGACATTTAGGCTGTAACAACAACAAAATGTGGAAAAAGTCCCGGGGTGTGAATACTTTCTGAAGGCCCTGTATGTTGAAGAGGGTGGGCCTCAAGCTGCATCCTTGTCTCACCCCCCGGCCCTGAGGAAAGAAATCTGGGTGTTTATTTGCAGACTTGTTGTTTGTGTACATTGATTTTATAATGTCATATGTTTTTCCCCCGACACCACTTTCCTTCCATTTGTATAGCTGACCCTCATGCCAAATTGAGTCCAAAGCTTTTTTTGAAATCAACAAAGCATGAGAAGACTTTGTCCGTTTTGGTTTGTTTGTCGGTAAGGGTGTGCAGGGTGTATATTACGTGGTCTGTCGTTCGGTATTTTGGTAAGAAGCCAAATTGACATTTGCTCAGGACATTGTTTTCGCTGAGGAAATGTTGGAGTCTGCTGTTGACGATACTGCAGAGGATTTGTCTGAGGTTGCTGTTGACGCACATTCCTGAGTAATTATTGTGATCAAATTTGTCTCAGTTTTGTGGATGGCGGTGGTCAGACTTTGATTCCAAATATTGGGGAAGATGCCAGAGCTGAGGATAATGTTGAAGAGTTTAAGAATAGCCAATTGTAATTTGTGGTCTGTATATTTTATCATTTAGTTTAGACCAAAGGTATGTGGACAGCTGCTCGTCCAACATCACATTCCAAAATCATGGGTATTAATATGGAGTTTGTCCCCCTTTTGCTGCTATAAAAGCCTCCACTCTTCTGGGTAGTTCCACTAGATGTTGGAACATTGCTGCGGGGACTTGCTTCCATTCAGCCACAAGAACAATAGTGAGGTCGGGCACTGATGTTGGGAGATTAGGCCTGGCTCGCAGTCGCTCCCGACAAATAGTTATTGTGTTAACGTTGCTTCCAGAGGCAGTTTGGAACTCGGTAGTGAATGTTGCAATGCAAACACTATCAGGCGCTGTGATGAAACTGGCTCTCATGAGGACCGCCACAGGAAAGGAAGACCCAGAGTTACCAGCCTCAGAAATGGCAGCCAAAATAAATGCTTCACACAGTTCAAGTAACAGACACATCTCGACTTTAACTGTTCAGAGGAGACTGCGTGAATCAGGCCTTCATGGTCGAATTTCTGCAAAGAATCCACTAAAAAAGGACACCAATAAGAAGAAGAGACTTGCTTGGGCCAAGAAACAGGAGCAATGGACATTAGTCCGGTGGAAATCTGTCCTTTGTTCTGATGAGTCCAAATTTTAAATATTTGGTTCCAACTGCCGTTTCTTTGTGAGACGCAGAGCAGGTGAACGGATGATCTCTGCATGTGTGAACCACATCCGTTCACCTACTCTACGTCTCACAAAGAATTGGCGGTTGGAACCAAAAATCTAAAATGTGGACTGTGAAGCATGGAGGCGGTGGTGTGGGGGGAGCTTTGATGGTGACACTGTCAGTGATTTCTTTAGAAGTCAAGGCACACTTAATCAGCATGGCTACCACAGCACTCTGCAGCAACACGCCATCCCATCTGGTTTGCGCTTAGTGGGACTATCATTTGTTTTTCAACAGGATAATGACCCAACACCCCTCCAGGCTGTGTAAGGGCTATTTGACCAAGAAGGAGAGTGATGGAGTGCTGCATCAGATGACCTGGCCTCCACAATCACCCAACCTCAACCCAATTGAGATGGTTTGGGATGAGTTGGACAGCAGAGTGAAGGAAAAGCAGCCAACAAGTGCTCAGCATATGTGGGAACTTCTTCAAGAGTGTTAGAAAAGCATTCCAGGTGAAGCTGGTTAAGAGAATGCCAAGAGTGTGCAAAGCTGTCATCAACTCTATTGCATTCCACATTGAAGAATCTAAAATATAAAACACTTTTTTTGGTTACTACATGATTCCATATGTGTTATTTCATAGTTTTGATGTCTTTACTGTTATTCTACAATTTATAAAATAGTCAAAAATAAAGAAAAACCCTTGAATGAGCTGCAGCTTTCAAGGAGCGGGACTCTAACCCGGACGCTCTATTCCCTCCGACGAACCATCAAAGAAGCAAAGTGTCAATACAGGACTAAGATCGAATCGGACTACACCGGATCCAATGCTCGTCGGATGTGGCAGGGCTTGCAAACTATTACGGACTGCAAAGGGAAGCACAGCCACGAGCTGCCCAGTGACACGAGCCTACCAGACGAGCTACATGACTTCTATGCTCGCTTCCCGGCAATCAACACTGAAACATGCATGAGAGCACCACCATATTGCCCTCAAAGCTCATCACTAAGCTAAGGACCCTGGGACTAAACACCTCCCTTTGCAACTGGATCCTAGACTTCCTGACGGGCCGCCCCCAGGTGGTGAGGGTAGGTAGCAACACATCTACCACGCTGATCCTCAACACGGGGCCCCTCAGGGGTGCGTGCTCAGTCCCCTCCTGTGCTCCCTGTTCACCCATGACTGCATGGCCAGGCACGACATTAAGTTTGCCAACGACACAAAAGTGGTAGGCCTGATCACCGACAACGATGAGACAGCCTATAGGGAGGAGGTTAGAGACCTTGCCGTGTGGTGCCAGGACAACAACCTCTCCCTCAACGTGATCAAGACAAAGGAGATGATTGTGGACTACAGGAAAAGGAGGACTGAGCATGCCCCCATTCTCATAGACGGGGCTGTAGTGGAGCAGGTTGAGAGCTTCAAGTTCCTTGGTGTCCACATCACCAACAAACTATCATGGTCCAAGCACACCAAGACAGTCATGAAGAGGGCACGACAACACCTTTACCCCCTCAGGAGACTGAAAAGATTTGGCATGGGTCCTGAGATCCTCAAAAAGTTCTACAGCTGCACCATCGAGAGCATCCTGACCAGTTGCATCACCGCCTGGTACGGAAACTGCTCGGCATCTGACCGTAAGGCACTACAGAGGGTAGTGCGTACGGCCCAGTACATCACTGGGGCCAAGCTTCCTGACATCCAGGACCTCTATAACAGGCGGTGTCAGAATTGGCAAAGACTCCATCCACCCTAGTCATAGACTGTTCCGGCATAGACTTGGCGCTCCGGCAAGCGGTACCAGAGCGCCAAAAGGTCCAAAAGGCTTCTTAACAGCTTCTACCCCCAAGCCATAAAACTCCTGAACAGCTAATCAAATGGCTACCCGGACTATTTGCATAGACAACAACCCCCCCCCAACACCCATTTTATACTGCTGCTACTCTCTGTTTATTATCTATGCATAGTCACATTACTTCTACCTACATGTACACTGCTGCTACTGTCTGTTTATTATCTATACATAGTCACTTTACCCCTACCTACATGTACACTGCTGCTACTGTCTGTTTATTATCTATACATAGTCACTTTACCCCTACCTACATGTACACTGCTGCTACTGTCTGTTTATTATCTATACATAGTCACTTCACCCCTACCTACATGTACACTGCTGCTACTGTCTGTTTATTATCTATACATAGTCACTTTACCCTACCTACATGTACACTGCTGCTACTGTCTGTTTATTATCTATACATAGTCACTTTACCCCTACCTACATGTACACTGCTGCTACTGTCTGTTTATTATCTATACATAGTCACATTACTTCTACCTACATGTACACTGCTGCTACTGTCTGTTTATTATCTATACATAGTCACTTTACCCCTACCTACATGTACACTGCTGCTACTGTCTGTTTATTATCTATACATAGTCACTTTACCCCTACCTACATGTACACTGCTGCTACTGTCTGTTTATTATCTATACATAGTCACTTTACCCCTACCTACATGTACACTGCTGCTACTGTCTGTTTATTATCTATACATAGTCACTTTACCTCTACCTACATGTACACTGCTGCTACTGTCTGTTTATTATCTATACATAGTCACTTCACCCCTACCTACATGTACACTGCTGCTACTGTCTGTTTATTATCTATACATAGTCACTTCACCCCTACCTACATGTACACTGCTGCTACTGTCTGTTTATTATCTATACATAGTCACTTTACCCTACCTACATGTACACTGCTGCTACTGTCTGTTTATTATCTATACATAGTCACTTCAACCCTACCTACATGTACACTGCTGCTTCTCTCTGTTTATTATCTATACATAGTCACTTTACCCCTACCTACATGTACACTGCTGCTACTGGCTGTTTATTATCTATACATAGTCACTTTACCC
>CM059801.1:40790000-40820000 GCA_030435695.1 Brachymystax lenok tsinlingensis
TTGATCTGGGTTTTAGAGTAGATGTATTGATCTGGGTTTTAGAGTAGATGTTTTAATATGGGTTTTAGAGTAGATGTATTCATCTGGGTTTTAGAGTAGATGTATTCATCTAGGTTTTAGAGTAGATGTATTCGTCTGGGTTTTAGAGTAGATGTATTGATCTGGGTTTTAGAGTAGATGTATTGATCTGGGTTTTAGAGTAGATGTTTTAATCTGGGTTTTAGAGTAGATGTATTCATCTGGGCTTTAGAGTAGATGTATTGATCTGGGTTTTAGAGTAGATGTATTCATCTAGGTTTTAGAGTAGATGTATTCGTCTGGGTTTTAGAGTAGATGTATTGATCTGGGTTTTAGAGTAGATGTATTGATCTGGGTTTTAGAGTAGATGTTTTAATCTGGGTTTTAGAGTAGATGTATTCATCTGGGTTTTAGAGTAGATGTTTTCATCTGGGTTTTAGAGTAGATGTATTCATCTGGGTTTTAGAGTAAATGTATTCATCTGGGCTTTTCTGGGTTTTAGAGTAGGGTTTGGTGAGAAACAAATGTCAAGCCAAGGTTGTTTCCCAAATGGCACCCTGTATAGTGTACAGCATTTGACCTGGCCTGTTTAATGACTATATAAGGAATGGGGTGCCATTTGACCTGGCCTATATCATGACTATATAGGGAATGGGGTGCCATTTGACCTGGCGTATATAAAGACTATATAGGGAGTAGGGTGCCATTTGACCTGGCCTATATCATGACTATATATGGAGTAGGGTGCCATTTGACCTGGCCTATATAATGACTATATAGGGAGTAGGGTGCCATTTGACCTGGCCTATATCATGACTATATATGGAGTAGGGTGCCATTTGACCTGGCCTATATCATGACTATATATGGAGTAGGGTGCCATTTGACCTGGCCTATATCATGACTATATAGGGAATGGGGTGCCATTTGACCTGGCCTATATCATGACTGTATAGGGAATGGGGTGCCATTTGACCTGGCCTATATAAAGACTATATAGGGAATGGGGTGCCATTTGACCTGGCGTATATAAAGACTATATAGGGAATGGGGTGCCATTTGACCTGGCCTATATAATGACTATATAGGGAATGGGGTGCCATTTGACCTGGCCTATATCATGACTATATAGGGAATGGGGTGCCATTTGACCTGGCGTATATAAAGACTATATAGGGAATGGGGTGCCATTTGACCTGGCCTATATAATGACTGTATAGGGAATGGGGTGCCATTTGACCTGGCCTATATAAAGACTATATAGGGAATGGGGTGCCATTTGACCTGGCCTATATCATGACTATATATGGAGTAGGGTGCCATTTGACCTGGCCTATATCATGACTATATAGGGAATGGGGTGCCATTTGACCTGGCCTATATAAAGACTATATAGGGAATGGGGTGCCATTTGACCTGGCCTATATCATGACTATATATGGAGTAGGGTGCCATTTGACCTGGCCTATATCATGACTATATATGGAGTAGGGTGCCATTTGACCTGGCCTATATCATGACTATATAGGGAATGGGGTGCCATTTGACCTGGCCTATATCATGACTATATAGGGAATGGGGTGCCATTTGACCTGGCCTATATCATGACTATATATGGAGTAGGGTGCCATTTGACCTGGCCTATATCATGACTATATAGGGAATGGGGTGCCATTTGACCTGGCCTATATCATGACTATATAGGGAATGGGGTGCCATTTGACCTGGCCTATATCATGACTATATAGGGAATGGGGTGCCATTTGACCTGGCCTATATAAAGACTATATAGGGAATGGGGTGCCATTTGACCTGGCCTATATCATGACTATATATGGAGTAGGGTGCCATTTGACCTGGCCTATATCATGACTATATATGGAGTAGGGTGCCATTTGACCTGGCCTATATCATGACTATATAGGGAATGGGGTGCCATTTGACCTGGCCTATATCATGACTATATAGGGAATGGGGTGCCATTTGACCTGGCCTATATCATGACTATATATGGAGTAGGGTGCCATTTGACCTGGCCTATATCATGACTATATAGGGAATGGGGTGCCATTTGACCTGGCCTATATCATGACTATATATGGAGTAGGGTGCCATTTGGGATACAGTCCGTCTATATCTGAGACATGACTATTCGCCAGTTGTATTTGGTCTGGTTCGCACAATGTCTTATTCATCAAGAGATTTCCATGACAACTGTCTCTGACCCCTGACCTGTGACCTTCAGGGCGGGAAGGGAACCCCGGGACCCAAAGGAGATGACGGAGAGCCTGGAAACCCCGGCCTGGACGTGAGTCACACCATCTCTATCTCTCTCTCTCTCTTTATCCCTCTCTCTTTATCCCCCTCTCTCTCTCTCTCTCTCTCTCTCTCTCTCTCTCTCTCTCTCTCTCTCTCTCTCTCTCTCAATCTCTGTCTCTATCTCTCCCCTCTCTCTCTCTCTCTCTCTCTCTCTCTCAATCTCTGTCTCTATCTCTCCCTCTCTCTCTCTCTCTCTCTCTCTCTCTCTCTCTCTCTCTCTCTCTCTCTCTCTCTCTGTCTCTATCTCTCCCTCTCTCTCTCTCTCTCTCTCTCTCTCTCTCTCTCTCTCTCTTTATCCCTCTCTATCCCTCCTTGTCTCCCTCCTTCTCTCCCTCCTTTTTCTCTCCTTCCTTCTTCTCTCCCTCCTTCTTTCAGTCTTGCAGCTGGTAACGCTTTATGTTCTGGACACAGTGTGTGTGTTAAAAGCTGTGAGCTGCTGCAGCTGTGTATATGTCATTGTCATGGAAACACAGGAAATGAGGGGAGAGTATCTGGGTAGCTCATTTCTCTAGTTGAACCCCAGTGATGTGTGTTATAGTTAACCTCTGCTTGGCCGTGGTTCTTTTTTCTTCGGTCCACTGGGGAGGCTGTGGGAACGAGCTCAACTTACAAGTTCACGTTTCTTCACCTAAACATCATTACCCTCCCTGCTCCATTCCCTATACTCCAGCATTTATCCACCTTAACCTCAAACCTCCCCTAGACCTCAGCCCTTCCCTCAGCCCTAGACCTCAGCCCCATACCTCAGCCCTAGACCTCAGCCCTAGACCTCAGCCCTAGACCTCAGCCCTAGACCTCAGCCCTAGACCTCAGCCCTAGACCTCAGCCCTAGACCTCAGCCCTTCCCTCAGCCCTAGACCTCAGCCCCATACCTCAGCCCTAGACCTCAGCCCTAGACCTCAGCCCTAGACCTCAGCCCCATACCTCAGCCCTAGACCTCAGCCCTAGACCTCAGCCCCATACCTCAGCCCTCCCCTCAACCCCATCCCTCAGCCCTTCCCTCAGCCCTAGACCTCAGCCCTAGACCTCAGCCCTAGACCTCAGCCCCATACCTCAGCCCTAGACCTCAGCCCTAGACCTCAGCCCCTAGACCTCAGCCCTTCCCTCAGCCCTAGACCTCAGCCCCATACCTCAGCCCTAGACCTCAGCCCTAGACCTCAGCCCCATACCTCAGCCCTAGACCTCAGCCCCATACCTCAGCCCTAGACCTCAGCCCTAGACCTCAGCCCCATACCTCAGCCCTAGACCTCAGCCCTAGACCTCAGCCCCATACCTCAGCCCTCCCCTCAACCCCATCCCTCAGCCCTTCCCTCAGCCCTAGACCTCAGCCCTAGACCTCAGCCCTAGACCTCAGCCCCATACCTCAGCCCTAGACCTCAGCCCTAGACCTCAGCCCCATACCTCAGCCCTCCCCTCAGCCCTAGACCTCAGCCCTCCCCTCAGCCCTAGACCTCAGCCTCATACCTCAGCCCTCCCCTCAGCCCTAGACCTCAGCCCCATCCCTCAGCCCTAGACCTCAGCCCCCATCCCTCAGCCCCTTACCTCAGCCCTATCCCTCAGCCCTAGACCTCAGCCCCATCCCTCAGCCCTAGACCTCAGCCCTCCCCTCAGCCCCATCCCATCAGCCCCGTCCCCTCAGCCCTAGCTCTATCCCCATACCTCAGCCCTCCCCTCAGCCCTAGACCTCAGCCCCATACCTCAGCCCTCCCCTCAGCCCTAGACCTCAGCCCTCCCCTCAGCCCTAGACCTCAGCCTCATACCTCAGCCCTCCCCTCAGCCCTCCCCTCAGCCCTAGACCTCAGCCCCATCCCTCAGCCCTAGACCTCAGCCCCATCCCTCAGCCCCTTACCTCAGCCCTATCCCTCAGCCCTATCCCTCAGCCCCATCCCTCAGCCCTAGACCTCAGCCCTCCCCTCAGCCCCATCCCATCAGCCCCGTCCCCTCAGCCCTAGCTCTATCCCCCAGCCCCCAGGTCCATACCACTAAAATAACTAAAGCCTTCATAACCTGGCCTGTAGCTTTTTAAGACCAGAAGAGAAGCAGTAGACAGTAGTCAGTGGCAGTAGACAGTAGTCAGTAGTCAGTAGACAGTAGTCATTAGTCATTAGTCAGTAGACAGTAGTCAGTAGTCAGTAGACAGTAGTCAGTAGTCAGTAGTCTGTAGTCAGTAGACAATAGTCAGTAGACAGTAACACAGTCCCAGTCAGAGGCAGTAGTCAGTAGACAGCAGACAGTGGACAGTAGCCAGTAGCCAGTAGTCATTAGACAGTAGTCAGAAGACAGAAGACAGTAGAAAGTAGTCAGTAGACAGTAGACAGTAGCCAGTAGCCAGTAGACAGTAGTCAGTAGCACAGTCCCAGTCAGAGACAGTAGACAGTAGTCAGTAGCACAGTCCCAGTCAGAGACAGTAGACAGTAGTCAGTAGACAGTAACACAGTCCCAGTCAGAGACAGTAGACAGTAGACAGTAGACAGTAGTCATTAGTCAGTAGACAGTAGTCAGTAGACAGAAGACAGTAGAAAGTAGTCAGTAGCCAGTATACAGTAGTCAGTAGATAGTAGTCAGTAGTCAGAAGACAGAAGAAAGTAGAAAGTAGTCAGTAGACAGTAGACAGTAGTCAGTAGACACCAGCTCAGGATATGGTAGACAGTAGTCACTAGTCAGGCAATAGACAGTAGTCAGTAGCACAGTCCCAGTCAGAGACAGTAGACAGTAGTCAGTAGACAGTAACACAGTCCCAGTCAGAGACAGTAGACAGTAGACAGTAGTCATTAGTCAGTAGACAGTAGACAGTAGTCAGTAGACAGAAGACAGTAGAAAGTAGTCAGTAGCCAGTATACAGTAGTCAGTAGATAGTAGTCAGTAGTCAGAAGACAGAAGAAAGTAGAAAGTAGTCAGTAGACAGTAGACAGTAGTCAGTAGACAGCAGCTCAGGATATGGTAGACAGTAGTCACTAGTCAGGCAGTAGACAGTAGTCAGTAGCACAGTCCCAGTCAGAGACAGTAGACAGTAGACAGTAGTCAGTAGTCAGTAGACAGTAGTCAGTAGACAGTAACACAGTCCCAGTCAGAGGCAGTAGACAGTAGACAGTAGTCATTAGTCAGTAGACAGTAGACAGTAGTCAGTAGACAGTAACACAGTCCCAGTCAGAGACAGTAGACAGTAGACAGTAACACAGTCCCAGTCAGAGACAGTAGACAGTAGACAGTAGTCAGTATACAGTAGTCAGTAGACAGTAGACAGTAGACAGTAGTCAGTAGACAGTAACACAGTCCCAGTCAGAGGCAGTAGACAGTAGACAGTAGTCATTAGTCAGTAGACAGTAGACAGTAGACAGTAGTCAGTAGACAGTAGTCTGATGTCAGTAGACAGTAGTCAGTAGTCAGTAGACAGTAGACTGTAGTCAGTAGACAGTAACACAGTCCCAGTCAGAGGCAGTAGACAGTAGTCATTAGTCAGTAGACAGTAGACAGTAACACAGTCCCAGTCAGAGACAGTAGACAGTAGTCAGTAGACAGTAGTCAGTAGACAGTAGTCAGTAGACATTAGACAGTAGACATTAGAAATTAGACAGTAGACAGTAGTCAGTAGACAGTAGACAGTAGTCAGTAGTTAGTAGACAGTAGACAGTAGTCAGTAGACAGTAGACAGTAGTCAGTAGTCAGTAGACAGTAGTCAGTAGTCAGTAGACAGTAGACAGTAGTCAGTAGTCAGAGGCAGTAGACAGTAGTCAGTGGCAGTAGACAGTAGTCACTAGTCATTAGTCAGTAGACAGTAGACAGTAGTCAGTAGACAGTAGACTGTAGTCAGTAGACAGTAGTCAGTAGACAGTAGACATTAGACAGTAGTCAGTAGACAGTAACACTGTCCCAGTCAGGTGTCAGTAGTCAGTAGTCAGTAGACAGTAGTCAGTAGTCAGTAGACAGTAGTCAGTAGACATTAGACAGTAGACATTAGAAATTAGACAGTAGTCAGTAGACAGTAGACAGTAGTCAGTAGTTAGTAGACAGTAGTCAGTAGTCAGTAGACAGTAGTCAGTAGTCAGTAGACAGTAGACAGTAGTCAGTAGACAGTAGTCAGTAGTCAGTAGACAGTAGTCAGTAGTCAGAGGCAGTAGACAGTAGTCAGTGGCAGTAGACAGTAGTCACTAGTCATTAGTCAGTAGACAGTAGTCAGTAGACAGTAGACAGTAGACAGTAGTCAGTAGTCAGTAGTCAGTAGTCTGTAGTCTGTAGACAGTAGTCAGTAGACAGTAACACAGTCCCAGTCAGAGGCAGTAGTCAGTAGACAGCAGACAGTGGACAGTAGCCAGTAGTCATTAGACAGTAGTCAGAAGACAGAAGACAGTAGAAAGTAGTCAGTAGACAGTAGACAGTAGACAGTAGCCAGTAGCCAGTAGACAGTAGTCAGTAGCACAGTCCCAGTCAGAGACAGTAGACAGTAGACAGTAGACAGTAGTCAGTAGCACAGTCCCAGTCAGAGACAGTAGACAGTAGTCAGTAGCACAGTCCCAGTCAGAGACAGTAGACAGTAGACAGTAGTCAGTAGCACAGTCCCAGTCAGAGACAGTAGACAGTAGACAGTAGTCACTAGTCAGGCAGTAGACAGTAGACAATAGTAAGTAGACAGTAGTCAGTAGAGTCCACCTGGTTTGAGTGAACTTTGTCATTATCTCTGAGGTCAAAGGTTACTCATTAGTTGTCTGTCTCACTTTCGCTCACAACACTTTGTCAAAGTTTCATTACCTGTAGTGTGTGTTACTACCTCTCTACCTGTCTCCCCTCTGCAGAACGACTCCCCAGGACTCCCAGGGAACAAAGGAGCCAAAGGTCACCGAGGACCTGAAGGAAACCCGGTAAGACAGAGAGATCAATTAGATGTATTTTACGAAGCCCTATTAACATCAGCAGTTGTCACAAAGTGCTTTACAGATACCCAGCCTTGAACCCCAACGAGCAGGCAATGCAGCGGCAGAAGTGGCACAGTGGCTAGGAGAAACTGTCTAGATGGAAGGAACCTATTGGAAGAAACCGAGACAGGAACCAGGCTCTGAGGGCTGGCCCCATCCTCTTGTATGGATGGAGAGAGGCAGACGGAGAGAGAGAGAGAGAGAGAGAGATAGACAGGCAGAGAGACAGGGACACAGAGATGCACTCCCTGTAGCACTTGGAGATTTGTTTTTTCTTTGTTATAAATTGAAGTTGTTATTATTTAAAGAGAGATGAAGAGATAGTGTGAGAGAGAGGAGTAGCAGTCTCTCCCCCTCTGTTTTTCCCTAGCTAGTAGCTAGGCTGCATATTTCTAGGATAAACAGTTTGAGTTATGTGTTTGTGGGTAGAATGCTAAGCTCAGCCTACAATTAACTGCCGTGTGCGTGCTTGTGTGCGTGTAAGTGCGGTTGTATCCTCTTTGTCAAGAAAAAAATGCTCGTAAATTGAACTTTATCTGCTTGAAACAAACGGATGGGAGTGAGGGAGATGGAAAGAGGAAAAGAGAGATGTAGAACTATTGAAAGACCCTGTTGTTGTAGCAGAGAGAGACGTATAACTATTGAAAGACCCTGTTGTTGTAGCAGAGAGAGACGTAGAACTATTGAAAGACCCTGTTGTTGTAGCAGAGAGAGACGTAGAACTATTGAAAGACCCTGTTGTTGTAGCAGAGAGAGACGTAGAACTATTGAAAGACCCTGTTGTTGTAGAAGAGAGAGACGTAGAACTATTGAAAGACCCTGTTGTTGTAGAAGAGAGAGACGTAGAACTATTGAAAGACCCTGATGTTGTAGCAGAGAGAGACGTAGAACTATTGAAAGACCCTGATGTTGTAGCAGAGAGAGACGTAAGAACTATTGAAAGACCCTGATGTTGTAGAAGAGAGAGACGTAGAACTATTGAAAGAGCCTGATGTTGTAGCAGAGAGAGACGTAGAACTATTGAAAGACCCTGATGTTGTAGCAGAGAGAGACGTAGAACTATTGAAAGACCCTGATGTTGTAGCAGAGAGAGACGTAGAACTATTGAAAGACCCTGATGTTGTAGCAGAGAGAGACGTAGAACTATTGAAAGACCCTGTTGTTGTAGCAGAGAGAGACGTAGAACTATTGAAAGACCCTGTTGTTGTAGCAGAGAGAGACGTAGAACTATTGAAAGACCCTGATGTTGTAGCAGAGAGAGGGATAGTTGACTTAAACGTTTTCATCTGTCGTTCTGCCAGTTGGAGGCTGTGCATTCCACAGAACATCTGTTGTGTTGTTATGTGGAGTATTGTTATAATATCTGCTGTGTTAATGTAACAATACTCCACAGAACATCTGCTGTGTTAATTTAACAATACTCCACAGAACATCTGCTGTGTTAATTTAACAATACTCCACAGAACATCTGCTGTGTTAATTTAACAATACTCCACAGAACATCTGCTGTGTTAATTTAACAATACTCCACAGAACATCTGCTGTGTTAATTTAACAATACTCCACAGAACATCTGCTGTGTTAATTTAACAATACTCCACAGAACATCTGCTGTGTTAATTTAACAATACTCCACAGAACATCTGTGTTCACTATCCCTACTGCACTAGCTAGCCCCATTCATCTGTTACAGTAGGGCTTCTACACTAACTAGCCCCATTCATCTATTACAGTAGGGCTACTACACTAACTAGCCCCATTCATCTGTTACAGTAGGGCTACTACACTAACTAGCCCCATTCATCTATTACAGTAGGGCTACTACACTAACTAGACCCATTCATCTATTACAGTAGGGCTTCTACACTAACTAGCCCCATTCATCTATTACAGTAGGGCTACTACACTAACTAGCCCCATTCATCTATTACAGTAGGGCTTCTACACTAACTAACCCCATTCATCTATTACAGTAGGGCTACTACACTAACTAGCCCCATTCATCTATTACAGTAGGGCTTCTACACTAACTAGCCGTGGCAGTGGGGCTTCTACACTAACTAGCCGTTGCAGTGGGGCTTCTACACTAACTAGCCGTGGCAGTGGGGCTTCTACACCAACTAGCCCCATTCATCTATTACAGTAGGGCTACTACACTAACTAGCCCCATTCATCTATTACAGTAGGGCTTCTACACTAACTAGCCGTGGCAGTGGGGCTTCTACACTAACTAGCCCCATTCATCTATTACAGTAGGGCTACTACACTAACTAGCCCCATTCATCTATTACAGTAGGGCTTCTACACTAACTAGCCGTGGCAGTGGGGCTTCTACACTAACTAGCCGTTGCAGTGGGGCTTCTACACTAACTAGCCGTTGCAGTGGGGCTTCTACACCAACTAGCCCCATTCATCTTTTGCAGTAGGGGCTATTAAACCAGCCTATTAAATCTCTGTCCTGCACACACCAATGAACAATCATCATTATCCTCTTCTGTCCTAGCTTCATGGTTTGAAAGCGACGTGTAGGTACGGTATTGCATTGTAGAGCCTACAAACACCGCTTCCGTTTGCCCCCTGTCGGCTATTCTAAATATTCAATATTCATTGAAATCTTTCTGCTGCAGGATTATGTTCCGCCTGCGACTAAATGGGTCAAATTAAGATGTGGCATTTGATATGTCCCTATAAGGTAATGCATGGCTCACTCCTCTTCTCTCTCTCTCTCTCTCTGTCTCTCTCTCTCTCTCTCTCTCTCTCTCTCTCTCTCTCTCTCTCTCTCTCTCTCTCTCTCTCTCTCTCTCTCTCTCTCTCTCTCTCTCTCTCTCTCTCTCTCTGTCTCTCTCTCTCTCTCTCTCTCTCTCTCTCTCTCTCTCTCTGTCTCTATCTCTCCCTCTCTCTCTCTCTCTCTCTCTCTCTCTCTCTCTCTCTCTCTCTCTCTCTCTCTCTCTCTCTCTCTCTCTCTCTCTCTCTCTCTCTCTCTCTCTCTCTCTCTCTCTCTCTCTCTCTCTCTCTCTCTCTCTCTCTCTCTCTCTCTCTCTCTCTCTCTCTCTCTCTCTGTCTCTGTCTCTGTCTCTCTCTCTCTCTCTCTCTCTCTCTCTCTCTCTCTCTCTCTCTCTCTCTCTCTCTCTCTCTGTCTCTGTCTCTATCTCTCCCCTCTCTCTCTCTCTCTCTCTCTCTGTCTCTCTCTCTCTCTCTCTCTCTCTCTCTCTTTCTCTCTGTCTCTATCTCTCTCTCTCTCTCTCTCTCTCTCTCTCTCTCTCTCTCTCTCTCTCTCTCTCTCTCTCTCTCTCTCTCTCTCTCTCTCTGTCTCTGTCTCTGTCTCTGTCTCTCTGTCTCTCTGTCTCTGTCTCCTGTCTACAGGGACCAGTTGGGCCTCCCGGACCTGCAGGAGTTGATGTGAGTCTAAATTAAGTGTTCCCTCTGACTCATAACTATCCCGCCATTTCAAAGTACTACTATATTAGGAGTCTAAAACACTTCATCAGACTATATACTAATGCTACAGGAGGAGATTAGACTTGGAAAGTATTTTTAAATAAAATATAAATACACTTACTCAAATACACTCCCATTTGAGCCCTTGACGTTTTCCACATTGTGTTAAAGCTACAGAAAAGCTGTATTTTAGAATAAGGCTGTACTGTAACGTAATGTGGAAAAAGGCAAGGGGTCTGAATACTTTCTGAAGGCCCTGTATACACTGTATTCTATTCTACTGTATTCTATTCTACTGTATTCTACTGTATTCTACTCTACTGTATTCTATTCTACTGTATTCTATTCTACTGTATTCTACTCTACTGTATTCTATTCTACTGTATTCTACTCTACTGTATTCTACTCTACTGTATTCTATTCTACTGTATTCTACTCTACTGTATTCTATTCTACTGTATTCTACTCTATTGTATTCTACTCTACTGTATTCTGTTCTACTGTATTCTACTCTACTGTATTCTATTCTACTGTATTCTACTCTAATGTATTCTATTCTACTGCATTCTATTCTACTGTATTCTACTCTACTGTATTCTACTCTACTGTATTCTATTCTACTGCATTCTATTCTACTGTATTCTACTCTACTGTATTCTATTCTACTGTATTATATTCTACTGTATTTTAGTGCCACTTATATAACGTTACTGTTATCAACAGGATTGTGAGATTCTGGACATCATCATGAAGCTTTGCTGTAAGTTCTCCTCCCTCCCTCCCTCCCTCCCTCACACACACACACACACACACACACACACACACACACACACACACACACACACACACACACACACACACACACACACACAGAGACACACACACACACACACACACACACACACAGAGAGACACACACAAACACACACACAGAGACACACACACACACACACACAGAGACACACACACACACACACACACACACACAGAGAGACACACACACAGAGACACACACACACACACAGACACACACACACACACACACACAGAGACACACACACACAGACAGTCACAAACACACACACACACAGACACACACACAGAGACACACACACACACACACACAGAGAGAGACACACACACACAGACAGTCACAAACACACACACACACAGAGACACACACACACACACACAGAGACACACACACAGAGACACACACACACACACAGACAGACAGTCACAGACACACTAGAGTGACTTACATTGTTATTTTGTTGTTGTTTTTCTGCAGCGTGCTGTGGTAAGTCCATCCCATCTTCTCATTGGCTTCTGAGTTTATCACCATACTCTGTCTCCTGGATCTGGCCTTCATCTAATGTGTCTCTGTCCTGGTGTAGAGTGTAAGTGTGGGCCCCTGGACCTGGCCTTCATCTAATGTGTCTCTGTCCTGGTGTAGAGTGTAAGTGTGGGCCCCTGGACCTGGCCTTCATCGTGGACAGTTCTGAGAGTATTGGCTCCACTAACTTCGCTCTAGCTAAAGACTTCATCATCACCGTCATAGACCGCCTTATGAAGGACCAGCAAGTTCGTGTGAGTAACACACGCACAGACATTTGAATCAACAAATCACATTACAGTCAAAAAAGACTCAAATACAGTATTTCAAAGATCACACATACATGAACACTCATGGATACAAAAATGGTGTGTTTGTTTTATTTAACCCATTAATGTTTTTATGAACCCTTATTTTACTGTTTTTATGAACCCTTATTTTAATGTTTTATTTAACCCTTATTTTACTGTTTTATTTAACCCTTATTTTACTGTTTTATT
Source organism: Brachymystax lenok tsinlingensis (assembly GCA_030435695.1). NCBI lineage: Eukaryota > Metazoa > Chordata > Actinopteri > Salmoniformes > Salmonidae > Brachymystax > Brachymystax lenok. The sequence continues at coordinate 40,802,522 of CM059801.1, forward strand.
TAACCCTTATTTTACTGTTTTTATTAACCCTTATTTTAATGTTTTTATTTAACCCTTATTTTAATGTTTTATTTAACCCTTATTTTACTGTTTTTATTAACCCTTATTTTAATGTTTTATTTAACCCTTATATTAATGTTTTATTTAACCCTTATTTTAATGTTTTATTTAACCCGTATTTGTGACTCACCACCTGGATTCGGTCTTATGTAGAAAAATGTGGAATGTTTTCTTTTACATTGGTAAAAAGTAGAGACTCACATTCTCTTTTACAGCAATGACCTGGGGAATAGTTACAGGGGAGAGGAGGGGGATGAATGAGCCAATTGGAAGCTGGGGATGATTAGGTGACCATGATGGTATGACGGCCAGATTGGAAATGTAGCTATGCCACCGGGGTTAACGCCACTACTCTTACGATAAGTGCCATGGGATCTTTAGTGACCACAGAGAGTCAGGACACCTGTTTAACTTCCCATCTTGTGTGTGTGTGTGTGTGTGTGTGTGTGTGTGTGTGTGTGTGTGTGTGTGTGTGTGTGTGTGTGTGTGTGTGTGTGTGTGTGTGTGTGTGTAGTTTGGTTTTAATGAGTCCAGGGTGGGCGTGGTGCAGTACAGTGGGGATGGAGCCCAGGAGGCTGTCAGACTGGGAGACCCCAACATCAACACACTCACTGAGCTCAAACAGTAAGCACACACACACACACACACACACACACACACACACACACACACACACACACACACACACACACACACACACACACACACACATCCGGCGCCGACAGAGATGGCCACCTCGCTTCACGTTCTCAGGAAACCATGCAGTATTTTGTTTTTTTAAGTATTACTTCTTACATTGTTACCCCGGGAAATATTACGTTTTATTACATACAACCAGGAGGAACTATTGGATATAAGAGCAACGTCAACTTACCAACATTACGACCAGGAATACGACTTTCCCGGAGCGGATTCTCTGTTTGGTACCCCAACCAGGACAATAGACTGGATCGCCGGAGGCGACTCAAAACTACGGCGGCGCAGCTACGTCGACGGGCGCATCGTGCACCTCTCCCGAGTATTTTAATTGCCAATGTCCAGTCTCTGGACAACAAAGTGGACGAAATCCGATCGAGGGTTGCCTTCCAGAGAGACATCCGAGACTGCAACGTTCTTTGCTTCACAGAAACATGGCTCACTCAGGACACGTTATCTGAGTCGGTACAGCCACATGGTTTCTCCACGCATCGCGCCGACAGAAACAAACAACTCTCTGGTAAGAAGAAGGGCGGGGGTGTGTGTCTTATGATTAACGAGACGTGGTGTGATCATAACAACATACAGGAACTCAAGTCCTTTTGTTCACCTGACATAGAATTCCTTACAATCAAATGCCGACCGCATTATCTACCAAGAGAATTCTCCTCGATTATAATCACAGCCGTGTACATCCCCCCTCAAGCTGATACATCGACGGCACTGAAAGAAATTCATTGGACTCTATGTAAACTGGAAACCACATATCCTGAGGCTGCATTTATTGTGGCTGGGGATTTTAATAAAGCTAATTTGAAAACAAGGCTCCCAAAATTTTACCAGCATATCGAATGTGCCACCCGGGCTGGTAAAATCCTGGATCATTGTTATTCCAACTTCCGTGATGCATACAAGGCTATTCTCCGCCCTCCTTTCGGCAAGTCTGACCATGACTCCATTTTGTTGCTCCCAGCCTACAGACAGAAACTAAAACAAGAAACGCCCGTTCTCAGGTCTGTTCAACGCTGGTCCGATCCGGACAGCATCTGACAACAACATTGATGTATATGCTGATTCGGTGAGCGAGTTTATTAGCAAGTGCATCAGTGATGTTGTACCCATAGCAACTATTAAAACCTTCCCCAACCAGAAACCGTGGATTGATGGCAGCATTCGCGCAAAACTGAAAACGCGAACCACTGCTTTTAACCAGGGTAAGGCTACTGGAAACATGACTGAATACAAACAGTGTAGCTATTCCCTCCGCAAGGCAATCAAACAAGCTAAGCGTCAATATAGAGACAAAGTAGAGTCACAATTCAACGGCTCAGACACAAGAGGAATGTGGCAGGGTCTACAGTCAATCATGGATTACAAAAAGAAAACCAGCCCCGTCGCAGACCATGATGTCCTGCTCCCAGACAAACTAAACAACTTCTTTGCTCGCTTTGAGGATAATACAGTGCCACCGACACGGCCCGCTACCAAAACCTGCGGGCTCTCCTTCACCGCAGCCAATGTGAGAAAAACATTTAAATGTGTTAACCCTCACAAGGCTGCCGGCCCAGATGGCATCCCTGGCCGTGTCCTCAGAGCATGCGCAGACCAGCTGGCTCGTGTGTTTACGGACATATTCAATCAGTCCCTATCCCAGTCTGCTGTTCCCACATGCTTCAAGAGGGCCACCATTGTTCCTGTTCCCAAGAAAGCTAAGGTGACTGAGCTAAATGACTATCGCCCCGTAGCACTCACTTCCGTCATCATGAAGTGCTTTGAGAGACTAGTCAAGGATCATATCACCTCCATCCTGCCAGACACCCTGGACCCACTCCAATTTGCTTATAGTCCCAATAGGTCCACAGACGACGCAATCGCAATCACACTGCATACTGCCCTAACCCATCTGGACAAGAGGAATACTTATGTAAGAATGGTCTTTTCATCGACTACAGCTCAGCATCTACAGTGAGGGAAAAAAGTATTTGATCCCCTGCTGATTTTGAACGTTTGCCCATTAACAAAGAAATGATCAGTCTATAATTTTAATGGTAGATTTATTTGAACAGTGAGAGACAGAATAACAACAAAGAAATCCAGAAAAACGCATGTGAAGAATTTTATGAATTGATTTGCATTTTAATGAGGGAAATAAGTATTTGACCCCTCTGCAAAACATGACTTAGTACTTGGTGGCAAAACCCTTGTTGGCAATCACATAAGTCAGACGTTTCTTGCAGTTGGCCACCAGGTTTGCACACATCTCAGGAGGGATTTTGTCCCACTCCTCTTTGCAGATCTTCTCCAAGTCATTAAGGTTTTGAGGCTGACGTTTGGCAACTCGAACCTTCAGCTCCCTCCACAGATTTTCTATGGGATTAAGGTCTGGACCTTAATGTGCTTCTTCTTGAGCCACTCCTTTGTTGTCTTGGCCGTGTGTTTTGGGTCATTGTCATGCTGGAATACCCATCCACGACCCATTTTCAATGCCCTGGCTGAGGGAAGGAGGTTCTCACTCAAGATTTGACGGTACATGGCCCTGTCCATCGTCCCTTTGATGCGGTGAAGTTGTCCTGTCCCCTTAGCAGAAAAACACCCCCAAAGCATAATGTTTCCACCTCCATGTTTGACGGTGGGGAGGGTGTTCTTGGGGTCATAGGCAGCATTCCTCCTCCTCCAAACACGGCGAGTTGAGTTGATGCCAAAGAGCTCCATTTTGGTCTCATCTGACCACAACACTTTCACCCAGTTGTCCTCTGAATCATTCAGATGTTCATTGGCAAACTTCAGACGGGCATGTATATGTGCTTTCTTGAGCAGGGGGACCTTGCGGGCGCTGCAGGATTTCAGTCCTTCACGGCGTAGTGTGTTACCAATTGTTTTCTTGATGACTATGGTCCCAGCTGCCTTGAGATCATTGACAAGATCCTCCCGTGTAGTTCTGGGCTGATTCCTCACCGTTCTCATGATCATTGCAACTCCACGAGGTGAGATCTTGCATGGAGCCCCAGGCCGAGGGAAATTGACAGTTCTTTTGTGTTTCTTCCATTTGCAAATAATCGCACCAACTGTTGTCACCTTCTCACCAAGCTGCTTGGCGATGGTCTTGTAGCCCATTCCAGCCTTGTGTAGGTCTACAATCTTGTCCCTGACATCCTTGGAGAGCTCTTTGGTCTTGGCGGAGAGTTTGGAATCTGATTGATTGATTGCTTCTTTTATACAGGTAACAAACTGAGATTAAGAGCACTCCCTTTAAGAGTGTGCTCCTAATCTCAGCTCGTTACCTGTATAAAAAGACACCTGGGAGCCAGAAATCTTTCTGATTGAGAGGGGGTCAAATACTTATTTCCCTCATTAAAATCCAAATCAATTTATAACATTTTTCACATGCATTTTCTGTTTTTTTGTTGTTGTTATTCTGTCTCTCACTATTCAAATAAACCTGCCATTAAAATTATAGACTGATCATTTCTTTGTCAGTGGGCAAACGTACAAAATCAGCAGGGGATCAAATACTTTTTTCCCTCACTGTAATACCATAGTTCCCTCCAAGCTTGTCATTAAGCTCGAAACCCTAGGTCTCGACCCAGACCTGTGCAACTGGGTCCTGGACTTCCTGACGGGCCGGCCCCAGGTGGTGAGGGTAGGAAACAACATCTCCACCCCGCTGATCCTCAACACTGGGGCCCCACAAGGGTGCGTTCTCAGCCCTCTCCTGTACTCCTTGTTTACCCATGACTGCGTGGCCAAGCACGCCTCCAACTCAATCATCAAGTTTGCAGACGACACTACAGTGGTAGGCTTGATTACCAACCACGACGAGACAGCCTACAGGGAGGAGGTGAGGGCCCTCGGAGGGTGGTGTCAGGAAAATAACCTCTCACTCAATGTCAACAAAACAAAGGAGATGATCGTGGACTTCAGGAGAGGGAGCACCCCCCTATCCACATCGATAGAAAGTGTTAAGTTCCTCGGCGTACACATCACGGACAAACTGAATTGGTCCACCCACACAGACAGCGTGGTGAAGAAGGCCCAACAACCAAAATCACTCACAAACTTCTAGATGCACAATCGAGAGCATCCTGTCGGGCTGTATCACCGCCTGGTATGGCAACTGCTCCGCCCACAACCGTAAGGCTCTCCAGAGGGTAGTGAGGACTGCACAACGCATCACCGGGGGTAAACTACCTGCCCTTCAGGACACCTACACCACCCGATGTCACAGGAAGGCCAAGAAGATCATCAAGGACAACAACCACCCGAGCCACTGCCTGTTCACCCCGCTATCATCCAGAAGGCGAGGTCAGTACAGGTGCATCAAAGCTGGGACCGAGAGACTGAAAAACAGCTTCTACCTCAAGGCCATCAGACTGTTAAACGGCCATCACTAACATTGAGTGGCTGCTGCCAACATACTGACTCAAATCTCTAGCCACTTTAAACATAGCATTTTGCTACACTCGCATTAACATCTGCTAACCATGTGTATGTGACAAATAAAATTTGATTTGATTTGACACACACAATCATCGCTCTGTACATTGTATGTAGGGCAGTACAGGACTTGCAGTGGCTGAGGCCCACGATACAGGAGAGGCTCTTCAGTACTTAACATACGTGCCTGTCTCTGTGCCTGTGCCTGGCTCTGTGTCTGTGTGTGTGTGTGTGTGTGTCCCTCTGTCTGTCTGTGTGTGTGTGTGTGTGTGTGTGCCTGTCTATGGGTATGTGTCTGTGTCTCTGTCTGTGTCTCTGTCTGTGTCTGTGTCTCTGTCTGTGCCTGTCTCTGTGTCTGTGCCTGTGCCTGTCTCTGTGTCTGTGTGTGTGTGTGTCACTCTGTCTGTCTGTCTGTGTCTGTCTGGATTGTGTCTGTCTGTGTGTGTGTGTCTGTGTGTGTGTCTGTCTGTGTGTGCCTGTCTCTGTGTCTGTTTCTGTGCCTGTGTCTGTGTCTGTGCCTTTCTCTGTGTCTGTGCCTGTCTCTGTGTCTGTGTCTGTGTATGTGTGTGTGTGTGTGTGTGTGTCTGTCTGTCTGTGTATCTGTGTGTGTGTGTGTGTGTGTATCTGTGTGTGTGTCTGTGTGTGTGTGTATCTGTGTGTGTGTGTAGGGCGGTGCGGGACCTGCGCTGGCTGGCTGAGGCCACCTATACAGGGGAGGCTCTGCAGTACTCTCTGACCAACATGATTGACCGTCTGCAGCAGGAGAACCGCGTGGTCCTAGTGCTCACCGACGGACGCTCTGATATCACCAGAGATAAAACGCCGCTCAACACACTCTGTGGGAAGGGCATCAAGGTGAGGCTCAACACACTGTGGGAAGCCTCCCCGTCTGCTTCATTCCAGTAACTGGGTGCTATCCAGTTATTTCCAGTTCTGAGCAATCCGACTCGAAGGATTGAGGCCAGCTTTAGTACGGCCAGCCACATCATATCACAATGCACACGCTGACCCTGTCCTCTCTCTGTTAGGTGGGTGGTCTGGGGGTGAAGGACTACTCTGGCCGTCAGCCCAACCATGAACAACTGAGTGCTGTGGTCTGTAAGAGCGACCCTAAACCCGGCTTCTCCTTCGTACTGGAGAACTTCGCTGAGCTGCTGGAAGACACCTTCCTACAGAACCTCACCACACGCATCTGTGAAGGTACACGCACGCTAGTGAACCCCTTGGTGCTGGTACAGACTCTAACATTACATCTGTGAAGGTACATGCACGCTAGTGAACCCCTTGGTGCTGATACAGACTCTAACATTACATCTGTGAAGGTACATGCACGCTAGTGAACCCCTTGGTGATACAGACTCTAACATTACATCTGTGAAGGTACACGCTAGTGAACCCCTTGGTGATACAGACTCTAACATTACATCTGTGAAGGTACACGCTAGTGAACCCCTTGGTGATACAGACTCTAACATTACATCTGTGAAGGTACACGCTAGTGAACCCCTTGGTGATACAGACTCTAACATTACATCTGTGAAGGTACACGCTAGTGAACCCCTTGGTGATACAGACTCTAACATTACATCTGTGAAGGTACACGCTAGTGAACCCCTTGGTGATACAGACTCTAACATTACATTTGTGAAGGTACACGCTAGTGAACCCCTTGGTGATACAGACTCTAACATTACATCTGTGAAGGTACACGCTAGTGAACCCCTTGGTGCTGGTACAGACTCTAACATTACATCTGTGTAAATCATTGACTTGATTTTTGGTTTCTCTATTTCCTTCAACAGATAAGAAGTGTCCCAACTACAAATGTCCCAGTAAGTCCACTGCTTGTTACCATGTGGTTAATCTCTGTCCTCATCTCTCCAGTCTCGTTGTCTTCAGACATGTACATGGGTTAGGATCAGGGTTTCTCTGTGTAGTCTTCCTCTTGGATGTCGTTGTTTATCCTGTGGTGTCTCTCCTCCAGTCTCGTTCTCAGGGGACACAGACATCGTGCTGATGATGGACAGCTCAGCCAGTGTGGGACAGAGGAACTTTGACTCAAGCAAGACCTTCGTCAAGCGTCTGGCTGAGCGCTTCCTGTCTGCCGAGAGGTCTGGCCGGGCTGCCGTGCGTGTCGGCGTGGGCCAGTACAGCCGCGAACGCCGCATGGAGGCGGAGCTGACCTCCAACCTCACCCTGCTGACCAGTAAGATCGATGCCGCCACCTTCCAGAACGACGGTACTGACGTTACCAAGGCGATGGCCTTCGCCATGGAGCAATTAAAGACATCAGGGGGCGGGAACAGGAAGAGGAAGCTGGTGCTGTTCTCTGACGGGAGGTCGCAGGGCGTTACCGAGGCGATGCTGGAGAAGCGCGTGCGGCTGGTGTCGGAGGCGGGAGTGGAGCTGTACGTTATCACCGTGGGCAACCAGGTGAGCGAGGCCAACCTGCGCTCGCTGGTCAGCAGGGGGAGGAGTTACGATGTCACCTACGCCCAGCGCCACCTGTTCCGCGTCCCAGACTACCCGTCTCTGCTGCGTGGCGTGTTCTACCAGACCGTGTCCCGCAGGGTCTCCCAGGCCTGAGTGCAGGGGTCAGGGCTGGGACCACATGCTTTAGAGTTTAGTCTCCCTCATTATGAATGTCCATTCGTATTTCGTCGCTCATTTACAATCACTGTGTTTCAGTTGTGTTTTTATGTCCGATAATGACAGAAGACGATTGTGTGTCAGACTGTGTAAGAGATTGTGTTAAACTGCGTTCATGTGCTCTCTGAATTACCAGGACCTTCCAACCGGGAAACTCCTGAAAAACTCCCATAACAGAAACTAGTTTCAGATGTCTAAAACAGTTTGTTATGAGCTTCTAAGTTGAAACTTCTTCCAGTCAGACTGTTCCCAGTTCCATAATTCCCAGTCAGAATGTTCCCAGTTCCATAATTCCCAGTCAGACTGTTCCCAGTTCCATAATTCCCAGTCAGACTGTTCCCAGTTTCATAATTCCCAGTCAGACTGTTCCCAGTTCCATAATTCCCAGTCAGAATGTTCCCAGTTCCATAATTCCCAGTCAGACTGTTCCCAGTTTCATAATTCCCAGTCAGACTGTTCCCAGTTCCATAATTCCCAGTCAGAATGTTCCCAGTTCCATAATTCCCAGTCAGACTGTTCCCAGTTTCATAATTCCCAGTCAGACTGTTCCCAGTTCCATAATTCCCAGTCAGACTGTTCCCAGTTTCATAATTCCCAGTCAGACTGTTCCCAGTTCCATAATTCCCAGTCAGAATGTTCCCAGTTCCATAATTCCCAGTCAGACTGTTCCCAGTTTCATAATTCCCAGTCAGACTGTTCCCAGTTCCATAATTCCCAGTCAGACTGTTCCCAGTTCCATAATTCCAAGCAGCACATGAACACAGCATTAAACAGGAAGGTTATTGTAAAATAATGTTTTTTTGTGTGTGTGTTTTTTTTATACAAACTTATGTTATGTTGTTTGTAGATCAGAGACAGAACAGGATATGACATCACTACATATTTTCTTTTTTACATCAAAGTTAAACATTAAACATCCTCCCTCTAGACAACCAAATGAAGATACTGAACAGCTGGACACAGACTGTTAGCGTGTGTGTGTGTGTGTGTGTGTTTAGGGGAATGGTCTCTAATGTCCAGTATATCATGTAGGATTTTCTCTGTAAACAGTTTGTCTGGGTTCACTTGTTCAGATGATGACACACACACACACACACACACACACTCCTCTCTGTATCAGCCTCATTAACCCTTGAAGGCTACGAACTGTCAACTTTGTTTTTGCTGGATTTCTCAGTCCTTCAACGTTCCTGGGTAACAGATGTGTGTGTGTGTTGTCAGGCAGGGAATTCCCTCTGTGTAATAAATCATTCGTCCTTGGTGCTATCGGTCAGAGCAAGTGTCTCCGTGTCAGATGACCTCTGTAGCAGTAGACAGACTTCTACATGTAAAAATGATGTCTGGTTCTGAAAGCAAACCTGCCGCCAGACAGTCTGTTTGGGCCAAGCAGGCTGCTCCATTAAATGCCGCTTCACCCGATAAATGTTTCTGTAGTGTCTATTTTCTGTATGTCCAACACACACACACACACACACACACACACACACACACACACACACACACACACACACACACACACACACACACACACACACACACACACACACACACACACACACACACACACACACACACACACACACACACACACACACCACACACACACACACCACACACACACACACACACACACACAACACACACACACACACATCTCTCTTCTTTCTCATTGACCTAAACAAACAACAACAAAAAAGGTATTTGACCGCAAGGGGCCTTCTGTGTTAACAGGGTGACTGCATATCCTGTTTTGGCCTCGTTTTTCATCAATGCTCATTAAGAAATGCTAGCGGCCATGACTGAAGGCAAACGTGAGGAAGTCTTGGGGCTGTCTTTGGATGTGGGTGTGTCTTTACCGTTCAATCTAACAAACAAGGGCAGTAGTGAGTACAGCTAGCTTGGCTATGGAGAGAAATACATTTTGAAGTTGAGTTCTCCCCTTCTGACTCGCCATCTCCAGATGGTCTGCTAATTCAGTTCTGTGTGCTAAAGCCCGTGCTGACCTTTTCATAGCCAGGTGCAGCTGGCTATCCTATCTATCCAATAAAATACAATTGTATTTGTCACGTGCGCCCCGAATACAACAGGTGTAGACCTTACAGTGAAATGCTGAATACAACAGGTGTAGACTTTACAGTGAAATGCTGAATACAACAGGTGTAGACCTTACAGTGGAATGCTGAATACAACAGGTGTAGACCTTACAGTGAAATGCTGAATACAACAGGTGGAGACCTTACAGTGAAATGCTGAATACAACAGGTGTAGACCTCACAGTGAAATGCTGAATACAACAGGTGTAGACCTCACAGTGAAATGCTGAATACAACAGGTGTAGACCTTACAGTGAAATGCTGAATACAACAGGTGTAGACCTCACAGTGAAATGCTGAATACAACAGGTGTAGACCTCACAGTGAAATGCTGAATACAACAGGTGTAGACCTCACAGTGAAATGCTGAATACAACAGGTGTAGACCTTACAGTGAAATGCTGAATACAACAGGTGTAGACCTTACAGTGAAATGCTGAATACAACAGGTGTAGACCTTACAGTGAAATGCTGAATACAACAGGTGTAGACCTCACAGTGAAATGCTGAATACAACAGGTGTAGACCTCACAGTGAAATGCTGAATACAACAGGTGTAGACCTCACAGTGAAATGCTGAATACAACAGGTGTAGACCTTACAGTGAAATGCCCTGAATACAACAGGTGTAGACCTTACAGTGAGATGCTGAATACAACAGGTGTAGACCTCACAGTGAAATGCTGAATACAACAGGTGTAGACCTTACAGTGAAATGCCCTGAATACAACAGGTGTAGACCTTACAGTGAAATGCCCTGAATACAACAGGTGTAGACCTTACAGTGAAATGCCCTGAATACAACAGGTGTAGATCTTACAGTGAAATGCTGAATACAACAGGTGTAGACCTTACAGTGAAATGCTGAATACAACAGGTGTAGACCTTACAGTGAAATGCCCAGAATACAACAGGTGTAGACCTTACAGTGAAATGCTGAATACAACAGGTGTAGACCTTACAGTGAAATGCTGAATACAACAGGTGTAGACCTCACAGTGAAATGCTGAATACAACAGGTGTAGACCTTACAGTGAAATGCTGAATACAACAGGTGTAGACCTCACAGTGAAATGCTGAATACAACAGGTGTAGACCTCACAGTGAAATGCTGAATACAACAGGTGTAGACCTCACAGTGAAATGCTGAATACAACAGGTGTAGACCTTACAGTGAAATGCTGAATACAACAGGTGTAGACCTTACAGTGAAATGTGTTGCCCAGCGACAGCCCCAAAACATGCTTCTTACGAAGCCACTCCTTCGTTGCCCGGGCGGTGTGTTTGGGATCATTGTCATGCTGAAAGACCCAGCCACGTTTGATCTTCAATGCCCTTGCTGATGGAAGGAGGTTTTCACTCAAAATCTCACGATACATGGCCCCATTCATTCTTTCCTTTACACGGATCAGTCGTCCTGGTCCCTTTGCAGAAAAACAGCCCCAAAGCATGATGTTTCCACCCCCATGCTTCACAGTAGGTATGGTGTTCTTTGGATGCAACTCAGCATTCTTTGTCCTCCAAACACGACGAGTTGAGTTTTTACCAAAAAATTATATTTTGGTTTCATCTGACATTCTCCCAATCCTCATCTGGATCATCCAAATGCTCTCTAGCAAACTTTAGACTTGCCTGAACATGTACTGGCTTAAGCAGGGGGACACGTCTGGCACTGCAGGATTTGAGTCCCTGGCGGCGTAGTGTGTTACTGATGGTAGGCTTTGTTACTTTGGTCCCAGCTCTCTGCAGGTCATTCACTAGGTCCCCGTGTGGTTCTGGGATTTTTGCTCACCGTTCTTGTGATCATTTTGACCCCACGGGTGAGATCTTGCGTGGAGCCCCAGATCAAGGAAGATTATCAGTGGTCTTGTATGTCTTCCATTTCCTAATAATTGCTCCCACAGTTGATTTCTTCAAACCAAGCTGCTTACCTATTGCAGATTCAGTCTTCCCAACCTGGTGCAGGTCTACAATTTTGTTTCTGGTGTCCTTTGACAGCTCTTTGGTCTTGGCCATAGTGGCGTTTGGAGTGTGACTGTTTGAGGTTGTGGACAGGTGTCTTTTATACTGATAACAAGTTCAAACAGGTGCCATTAATACAGGTAACGAGTGGAGGACAGAGGAGCCTCTTAAAGAAGAAGTTACAGGTATGTGAGAGCCAGAAATCTTGCTTGTTTGTATGTGACCAAATACTTATTTTCCACCATAATTTGCAAATAAATTCATAAAAAATCCTACAATGTGATTTTCTAGATTTTTTTTCCTCATTTTGTCTGTCATAGTTGAAGTGTACCTATGATGAAAATTACAGGCCTCTCTCATCTTTTTAAGTGAGAGAACTTGCACAATTGGTGGCTGACTAAATACTTTTTTTCCCCACTGTAAATATTCAGACGCTTCACTCAGTACTTTGTTGAAGCACCTTTGGCAGTGATTACAGTCTCGAATCTTCTTGGGTATGAAGCTACAAGCTTGACACACCTGTATTTGGGGAGTTTCTCCCATTCTTCTCTTCAGATCCTCTCAAGCTCTGTCAGGTTGGATGGGAAAAGTTGCTGCACAGCTATATTCAGGTCTCTCCAGACATATTCGATCGAGTTCAAGTCTGGACTCTGGCTGGGCCACTCAAGGACATTCAGAGACTTGTCCCGAAGCCAGTCCTGCGTTGTCTTGGCTGTGTGCTTAGGGTCGTTGTCTTGTTGGAAGGTGAACCTTCACTCTGGAGCAGGTTTTCATCAAGGATCTCTCTTTACTTTGCTCCGTTCATCTTTCCTTCGATCCTGACTAGTCTCCCAGTCCTGCCCCTGAAAAACATCCCCACAGCATGATGCTGCCACCACCATGCTTCACCGTAGGGAGGGTGCCAGGTTTCCTCCAGACGTGACGCTTGGCATTCAGGCCAAAGAGTTCAATTTTGGTTTCATCAGACCAGAGAATCTTGTTTCTCATGGTCTGAGAGTCTTTAGGGTCCTTTTGGCTAACTCCAAGTGGCCTGTCATGTGCCTTTTACTGAGGAGTGGCTTCCATCTGGTCACTCTACCATAAAGGCCTGATTGGTGGAGTGCTGCAGAGATGGTTGTCCTTCTGGAAGGTTCTCCCATCTACACAGAGGAACTCTGGAGCTCTGTCAACGTGACCATCGGGTTCTTGCTCACTTCCCTGACCAAGACCCTTCTCCCCTGATTGCTCAGTTTGGCCGGGTGGCAAGCTCCAGGAAGAGTTTTGGTGGTTCCAAACTATTTCCATTTAAGAATGATGGAGGCCACTGTGTTCCTGGGGATCTTCAATGCTGCATAAATGATTTGCTACCCTTCCCCAGATCTGTGCCTCGACACAATTCTGTCTCGGAGCTCGACCTCATGGCTTGTTTTTGGCTCTGGCATGCACTGTCAACTGTGGGACCTTATATAGACAGGTGTATGTCTCATGTCCAATCAATTGAATTTACCACAGGTGGACTGCAATCAATTTGTTGAAACATCTCAAAGATGATCGATGGAAACAGGATGCACCTGAGCTCAATTTCGAATCTCATAGTAAAGGGTCTGAATACTTATGTAAATAAGTTATTTACGTTTTGTGTATTTGCAAAACAATCTAAAATCTGTTTTTGCTTTGTCATTATGGGGTATTGTGATGTCATTATGGGGTATTGTGATGTCATTATGGGGTATTGTGATGTCCTCATGGGGTATTGTGATGTCCTCATGGGGTATTGTGATGTCATTATGGGGTATTGTGATGTCATTATGGGGTATTGTGATGTCATTATGGGGTATTGTGATGTCCTCATGGGGTATTGTGATGACCTCATGGGGTATTGTGATGTCATTTTGGGGTATTGTGATGTCATTATGGGGTAATGTGATGTCATTATGGGGTATTGTGATGTCATTATGGGGTATTGTGATGTCCTCATGGGGTATTGTGATGTCATTATGGGGTATTGTGATGTCATTATGGGGTAATGTGATGTCATTATGGGGTATTGTGTGTAGATTGCTGAGGATTTTTTATTTATTTAATCCATTTTAGAATAAGGCTGTAACGTAACAAAATGTGGAAAAAGTCAAGGGGTCTGAATACTTTCCAAAGGGAGTATGGCAGTCATGCCATAGTCAATGTTTCATCCAATATTTTTTTAATATATTTTTTTAATACCTTAAGAGGTCTTAAAATTCCAAATCAAAAAGCTAAATAATCCTTGATATGACCATCTTAAAACAATTCCATAAATTCCCCCCTCAGAACTTAGACTCTAGAAGGTTAACAGGTTGTAGTTATCTAATATGTCAGGTAATTTTAGTGTAGAAGGGCTGTTATAACGTTTTGAAAACGTGTGTGATGATTTATGCGCCCTATTCATGTTAGTGGCAAATGATGTCCTTACTGCGAAGGTTCACAATACGGGGATATCCAACCAGCGTAGGGTGCCGCCTTGGAGTCTGAGGGCACAGCCCCTTCATTATCTACGCTTCGTGCCGACACATCAAAGTAGCCGTTCCAGACTCTCAAGTCAGGAGGATGGTGTCAGCCAGACTGTGATGAAGTCCCTTCCGTCTTCCATCTATGTAATGTATTCCAGGTTATGGACAGGAGGGGTGGAGTCTTCCATCTATGTAATGTATTTCAGGTTACGGACAGGAGGGTGGAGTCTTCCATCTATGTAATGTATTTCAGGTTACGTACAGGAGGGGTGGAGTCTTCCATCTATGTAATGTATTTCAGGTTACGGACAGGAGGGGTGGAGTCTTCCATCTATGTAATGTATTCCAGGTTACGGACAGGAGGGGTGGAGTGTATGACACTCCATCCTGGATATGACCGGGCTTGCCTCAACCCATTGGCCCAGCAGGCAGGGTTCAATAACTCCAAGCAGATGTTAGATGGATGAGGATGGAACTCTTCTCTTACCACTCTGTAGGAGTAATATGAGAAGAACATATGCAGATACTTTACATAAGGGACAGATCTAAATATACTAGGGTGGAGGGTTGTCAAACCTTTGGGGAGGGTTGTCAAACCTTTGGGGAGGGTTGTCAAACCTTTGGGGAGGGTTGTCAAACCTTTGGGGAGGGTTGTCAAACCTTTGGGGAGGGTTATCAAACCTTTGGGGAGGGTTGTCAAACCTTTGGGGAGGGTTGTCAAACCTTTGGGGAGGGTTATCAAACCTTTGGGAGGGTTGTCAAACCTTTGGGGAGGGTTGTCAAACCTTTGGGGAGGGTTGTCAAACCTTTGGGGAGGGTTATCAAACCTTTGGGGAGGGTTGTCAAACCTTTGGGGAGGGTTGTCAAACCTTTGGGGAGGGTTGTCAAACCTTTGGGGAGGGTTGTCAAACCTTTGGGGAGGGTTGTCAAACCTTTGGGGAGGATTGTCAAACCTTTGGGGAGGGTTGTCAAACCTTTGGGGAGGATTGTCAAACCTTTGGGGAGGGTTGTCAAACCTTTGGGGAGGATTGTTAAACCTTTGGGGAGGGTTATCAAACCTTTGGGGAGGATTGTCAAACCTTTGGGGAGGGTTGTCAAACCTTTGGGGAGGGTTGTCAAACCTTTGGGGAGGATTGTCAAACCTTTGGGGAGGGTTGTCAAACCTTTGGGGAGGGTTGTCAAACCTTTGGGGAGGATTGTCAAACCTTTGGGGAGGGTTGTCAAACCTTTGGGGAGGGTTGTCAAACCTTTGGGGAGGGTTGTCAAACCTTTGGGGAGGGTTGTCAAACCTTTGGGGAGGATTGTCAAACCTTTGGGGAGGGTTGTCAAACCTTTGGGGAGGGTTGTCAAACCTTTGGGGAGGATTGTCAAACCTTTGGGGAGGGTTGTCAAACCTTTGGGGAGGGTTGTCAAACCTTTGGGGAGGGTTGTCAAACCTTTGGGGAGGGTTGTCAAACCTTTGGGGAGGGTTGTCAAACCTTTGGGGAGGATTGTCAAAGATTCTTCAAAGTAGACACCCTTTGACTTGATGACAGCTTTGCACACTCTTGGCATTCTCTCAACCAGCTTCACTTGGAATGCTTTTCCAACAGAGTTCCCACATATGTTGAGCACTTGTTGGCTGCTTTTCCTTCACTCTGCGGTCCGACTCATCCCAAACCATCTCAATTTGGTTGAGGTCGGGGGATTGTGGAGGACAGGTCATCTGATGCAGCACTCCATCACTCTCCTTCTCTGTAAAATAGCCCTTACACAGCCTGGAGGTATTTTGGGGCAATGTCCTGTTGAAAAACAAATGATAGTCCCACTAAGCCCAAACCAGCTGGGATGGCGTATTGCTGCAGAATGCTGTGGTGACCATGCTGGTTAAGTGTGCCTTGACTTCTAAATAAATCACAGACAGTGTCACCAGCAAAGCACCCCCACACCATAACACCTCCTCCTCCATGCTTTACGGTTAGAAATACACATGCAGAGGTTATTCGTTCACCCACACCGCGTCTCACGAAGACATGGTGGTTGGAACCAAAAATCTACAATTTGGACTCCAGACCAAAGGACACATTTCCACCGGTCTAATGTCCATTGCCCATGTTTCTTGGCCCAAGCAAGTCTCTTATTGGTGTCCTTTAGAAGTGGTTTATGTGCAGCAATTCGACCATGAAGGCTTGATTCACACAGGTCTCTTCTGAACAGTTGATGTTGAGATGTGTCTGTTACTTGAACACTGAAGCATTTATTTGGGATGCAATTTCTGAGGCTGGTAACTCTAATAAACATATCCTTTGCAGCAGAGGTAACTCTGGGTCTTTCTTTCGTGTGGCGGTCCTCATGAGAGACAGTTTCGACATAGCGCTTTATGGTTTTTACGACTGCACTTGAAGAAACTTTAAAAGTTCTTGAAATGTCCATATTGACTGACCTTCATGTTTTCAAGTAATGATACTATGTACTATAACAGTGAGTCTCTTGCAGGACATATACTATGTCGTTTCTCTTCGCTTGTTTGAGCTGTTCTTGCCATAATATGGACTTGGTATCTTACCAAATAGGGCTATCTTCTGTATACCACCCATACCTTATCACAACACAACTGATTGGCTCAAACGCATTAAGAAGGAAAGAAATTCCACAAATTAACTTCTAACAAGGCACACCTGTTAATTGAAAAAGCATTCCAGGTGACTACCTCATGAAGCTGGTTGAGAGAACGCCAAATGTGTGCAAAGCTGTCATCAAGGTGAAGGGTGGCTATTTAAAGAATCTCAAATATAAAATATATTTTGATTTGTTTAAAATTTTTTGGTTACTATATTATTCCATATGTGTTATTTCATAGTTTTGATGTCTTCACTATTATTCTACAATGTAGAAAATAGTCAAAATAAAGAAAAACCCTTGAATGAGTAGGTGTTCTAAAATCGTTGACCGGTAGTGTGTGTATTTATGTAAAAAATAGGACCACAATAGAAATAAGTCCCCGACTTTATTCTGCTTTCCTGGTCACTTTAAACAATCTTTGTGTACAAATTATTATTTTTTCTTCTGACAAATCAAATCGATCAATCCAAACTGTTCAGCGGCCAATTGATGAATGGAAAGAGACATCTGTTACAAAAC
>CM059801.1:40825000-40835000 GCA_030435695.1 Brachymystax lenok tsinlingensis
TTACATCTCTACCACTAGTTACCTCCTGGTTACATCTCTACCACTAGTTACCTCCTGGTTACATCTCTACCACTAGTTACCTCCTGGTTACATCTCTACCACTAGTTACCTCCTGGTTACAGCTCTACCACTAGTTTCCTCCTGGTTACATCTCTACCACTAGTTACCTCCTGGTTACATCTCTACCACTAGTTACCTCCTGGTTACATCTCTACCACTAGTTACCTCCTGGTTACATCACTACCACTAGTTACCTCCTGGTTACATCTCTACCACTAGTTACCTCCTGGTTACATCTCTACCACTAGTTACCTCCTGGTTACATCTCTACCACTAGTTACCTCCTGGTTACATCTCTACCACTAGTTACCTCCTGGTTACAGCTCTACCACTAGTTACCTCCTGGTTACAGCTCTACCACTAGTTACCTCCTGGTTACATCTCTACCACTAGTTACCTCCTGGTTACATCTCTACCACTAGTTACCTCCTGGTTACGTCTCTACCACTAGTTACCTCCTGGTTACATCTCTACCACTAGTTACCTCCTGGTTACATCTCTACCACTAGTTACCTCCTGGTTACATCTCTACCGCTAGTTACCTCCTGGTTACATCTCTACCACTAGTTACCTCCTGGTTACATCTCTACCACTAGTTTCCTCAAGGTTAAGTCTCTACCACTAGTTACCTCCTGGTTAAGTCTCTACCACTAGTTACCTCCTGGTTACATCACTACCACTAGTTACCTCCTGGTTACATCTCTACCACTAGTTACCTCCTGGTTACAGCTCTACCACTAGTTACCTCCTGGTTACATCTCTACCACTAGTTACCTCCTGGTTACATCTCTACCACTAGTTACCTCCTGGTTACATCTCTACCACTAGTTACCTCCTGGTTACAGCTCTACCACTAGTTACCTCCTGGTTACATCTCTACCACTAGTTACCTCCTGGTTACATCTCTACCACTAGTTACCTCCTGGTTACATCTCTACCGCTAGTTACCTCCTGGTTACAGCTCTACCACTAGTTACCTCCTGGTTACAGCTCTACCACTAGTTACCTCCTGGTTACATCTCTACCACTAGTTACCTCCTGGTTACATCTCTACCGCTAGTTACCTCCTGGTTACAGCTGTACCGCTAGTTACCTCCTGGTTACAGCTCTACCACTAGTTACCTCCTGGTTAAGTCTCTACCACTAGTTACCTCCTGGTTACATCTCTACCACTAGTTACCTCCTGGTTACATCTCTACCACTAGTTACCTCCTGGTTACATCTCTACCACTAGTTACCTCCTGGTTACATCTCTACCGCTAGTTACCTCCTGGTTACATCTCTACCGCTAGTTACCTCCTGGTTACATCTCTACCACTAGTTACCTCCTGGTTACAGCTCTACCACTAGTTACCTCCTGGTTACATCTCTACCACTAGTTACCTCCTGGTTACAGCTCTACCACTAGTTACCTCCTGGTTACATCTCTACCACTAATTACCTCCTGGTTAAGTCTCTACCACTAGTTACCTCCTGGTTACAGCTCTACCACTAGCTACCTCCTGGTTACATCTCTACCACTAGTTACCTCCTGGTTACATCTCTACCGCTAGTTACCTCCTGGTTACATCTCTACCACTAGTTACCTCCTGGTTACATCTCTACCACTAGTTACCTCCTGGTTACATCTCTACCACTAGTTACCTCCTGGTTACAGCTCTACCACTAGTTACCTCCTGGTTACATCTCTACCACTAGTTACCTCCTGGTTACATCTCTACCGCTAGTTACCTCCTGGTTACATCTCTACCACTAGTTACCTCCTGGTTACATCTCTACCACTAGTTACCTCCTGGTTACAGCTCTACCACTAGTTACCTCCTGGTTACATCTCTACCACTAGTTACCTCCTGGTTACATCTCTACCACTAGTTACCTCCTGGTTACATCTCTACCGCTAGTTACCTCCTGGTTACATCACTACCACTAGTTACCTCCTGGTTACAGCTCTACCACTAGTTACCTCCTGGTTACAGCTCTACCACTAGTTACCTCCTGGTTACAGCTCTACCACTAGTTACCTCCTGGTTACAGCTCTACCGCTAGTTACCTCCTGGTTACAGCTCTACCACTAGTTACCTCCTGGTTACATCTCTACCACTAATTACCTCCTGGTTACATCTCTACCACTAGTTACCTCCTGGTTACATCTCTACCACTAGTTACCTCCTGGTTACATCTCTACCACTAGTTACCTCCTGGTTACATCTCTACCGCTAGTTACCTCCTGGTTACAGCTCTACCACTAGTTACCTCCTGGTTACAGCTCTACCACTAGTTACCTCCTGGTTACAGCTCTACCACTAGTTACCTCCTGGTTACAGCTCTACCGCTAGTTACCTCCTGGTTACATCTCTACCACTAGTTACCTCCTGGTTACATCTCTACCACTAGTTACCTCCTGGTTACAGCTCTACCACTAGTTACCTCCTGGTTACATCTCTACCACTAGTTACCTCCTGGTTACATCTCTACCGCTAGTTACCTCCTGGTTACATCTCTACCACTAGTTACCTCCTGGTTACATCTCTACCGCTAGTTACCTCCTGGTTAAGTCTCTACCACTAGTTACCTCCTGGTTACAGCTCTACCACTAGTTACCTCCTGGTTACATCTCTACCACTAGTTACCTCCTGGTTACATCTCTACCACTAGTTACCTCCTGGTTACATCTCTACCACTAGTTACCTCCTGGTTACAGCTCTACCACTAGGTACCTCCTGGTTACATCTCTACCACTAGTTACCTCCTGGTTACATCTCTACCGCTAGTTACCTCCTGGTTAAGTCTCTACCACTAGTTACCTCCTGGTTACATCACTACCACTAGTTACCTCCTGGTTACATCACTACCACTAGTTACCTCCTGGTTACGTCTCTACCACTAGTTACCTCCTGGTTACAGCTCTACCACTAGTTACCTCCTGGTTACATCACTACCACTAGTTACCTCCTGGTTACATCACTACCACTAGTTACCTCCTGGTTACGTCTCTACCACTAGTTACCTCCTGGTTACAGCTCTACCACTAGTTACCTCCTGGTTACATCTCTACCACTAATTACCTCCTGGTTACAGCTCTACCGCTAGTTACCTCCTGGTTACAGCTCTACCACTAGTTACCTCCTGGTTAAGTCTCTACCACTAGTTACCTCCTGGTTACATCTCTACCACTAGTTACCTCCTGGTTAAGTCTCTACCACTAGTTACCTCCTGGTTAAGTCTCTACCACTAGTTACCTCCTGGTTACAGCTCTACCACTAGTTACCTCCTGGTTACATCTCTACCACTAGTTACCTCCTGGTTACATCTCTACCGCTAGTTACCTCCTGGTTACATCTCTACCACTAGTTACCTCCTGGTTACATCTCTACCGCTAGTTACCTCCTGGTTAAGTCTCTACCACTAGTTACCTCCTGGTTACAGCTCTACCACTAGTTACCTCCTGGTTACAGCTCTACCACTAGTTACCTCCTGGTTAAGTCTCTACCACTAGTTACCTCCTGGTTACATCTCTACCACTAGTTACCTCCTGGTTACAGCTCTACCAGTAGTTACCTCCTGGTTACATCTCTACCACTAGTTACCTCCTGGTTACATCTCTACCGCTAGTTACCTCCTGGTTAAGTCTCTACCACTAGTTACCTCCTGGTTACATCACTACCACTAGTTACCTCCTGGTTACATCACTACCACTAGTTACCTCCTGGTTACGTCTCTACCACTAGTTACCTCCTGGTTAAGTCTCTACCACTAGTTACCTCCTGGTTAAGTCTCTACCACTAGTTACCTCCTGGTTACGTCTCTACCACTAGTTACTGTTAGAGGAATGAGCACTGTGTTCAACAATGACTGGTTAAATACAGTCAGTGTATTTTGAGAATTTTCAAATTCATGCTTATTCTTTTCAAGTGTATTTCCAATTACACTCCAATATTCAACTATTTGTCTTTTCAATCTTAACATATCTGAATACTTACTTTAAATTGTATGTGGAATACTATTTGAAGCCAGGTCCTGGTGACTCACGCAGGGACACAAGCGCTGTAAGGACACAGACCATCCCACCCACCCTCACACCGGAGTACAGTAAAGTTTCTGTTCTGCAGTTTATTTACAGACTGATTCAGTGGAACAGTCAGATCTGTACAACTCTCAGTGTGTGTGTGTGTGTGTGTGTGTGTGTGTGCGCGTGTGTGCGTTCGCGTCTCTGAGAATTTCTTTTCTGGACGCAGAATGAGAGAGAGAGAAACACACACATTTTCCTCCCACACAGCACTCACACACCCACACACTCCCACATATCACTTTTGGGAATGAGCAGTTTCCATACAAGTGGGTTTGTAATTTTCTCCGTACCCTATGGACCACAAACAGTCTTCCTGGGAACTATGTGAATCACTACCATCAGTTCTTACTGTTGTTTCTGAAGAACTTTGTGGACCATTCCAGTCACAATGAAGACGCCAGGCCCAGGATTCTCCTACAGCCAATGATAGGGTGGGGGCAACAATTGATGAGTGTGAAGTAGCGTAGACCAAAATTGACCTTCCCTCACAGAAACGACCCAAGACTTTTATTCAGGGAAATCAATAACAGAATGCGCCAAAGCACCGGGTAACAATTAAACCAAACCAACACCTAGCTTGTCTTTGAGCCTTTCTACACAGGTCTTCTGGTCCCTCTCTGCTACCGTACAGCTAAGCTGTCTACCGGCGTATCCAACAAAGGAAAACAGAAATTCAACTGGCTGTCCTACGGCAAGGTAACGTCCAGTAGGTTCCTGTCCAGTTGTGTTCGACATCCCTCTCAGTGTCGGAGGGTCAGGTCTTGCTGCTCCGGACCAAAGCCAGGTTACCACAGCAACGGTCTCCTTGTTCCTGGACATCCAGACTAGAGGAGCATGGTCCGTGTCCAGAGTGAAGGGTCATCCCAGAAGGGTAGTACTTTAACCTCTTAAATGCCCAAATGCACCACTAGGCACTCTTTCTCCACTGCAACAGCTGATGTATAGGATGGGATGCCCCCCCACCCCTGTGCCGGAGGCATCAGTCTGGACCACCATCTCTCTCCCAAAGGCTGGCATCACCAGGAACGGTCCGGAGCACAGTGCCTCCTTCAGCTCCTGTGGTGGCTACTACCTTACGGAGCATGCCCTTTCAGGTTTTATTCAACCTTTCAACAAGCCACTCTGTAAGGGTGGTACACAGAAGTGCGTATTTGTTTTAACCTTCAGGAGCTTGCGAGTCCTGCATGATCCCGGGGACGTGATAGGGGGTCCCCTGGTCGGTGAGGATCTCCTTGGGCTGAAGAACATCACCAGCTCTTTGGCAATACCTTTCGAGGTCATAGTTCTCTTAGGGGAATGGCCTCTGGGTAGCGGGTGGCATAGTCTAGAATCACCAGGAAATATTGGTGGCGTTTTAGGCGGACCTCACCAGGGGATCCACCAGGTCCAGGGCAGTTCTCTCAAAGGGAGCGTCTATGATAGGCAGAGGGATAAGAGGTTTAGGTCAATTTAGTAAATTGGCATTCGGGACATGAACGGCAATAATCCTCCACGGCTCTTACCACTCCTGGACCCCCAGAGAGGGGTAGGGGTAAGGGGGGAAGAAGGTAGGGTAGGTGGTAGGAGGTAAGCTGGTCAGGGGTAGGGGTAGGGAGAAAGGGTTGGGGGTAGGCTGAAAGGGCGTAGGGGTACGGGTTAGGCTGAAAGGGCGTAGGGGTTAGGGTTAGGGGAAAGGGCGTAGGGGTTAGGGTTAGGGGGAAAGGGGTTAGGGTTAAGGGGTAATGGTTCATTTTGGATTTAGAGAGAGAGGAAAATACACGAGGAGAGGAGGGTCATTCTTGCTTCATGAGTCACATTGAAACAGAGGAGAGCAAAGCACCCCCCCCACACACACACACACACACACACACACACACACACTTCTCTCTGTTCTCTTTTTAAGGAAAAACGCACCCCTCGCCAGAAACATCTGGCGTGTGTGTGTGTGTGCGTGTTCGTGTTTGCCTGTGTGTGTGTGTTTGTGTGTGTGCGTGTGTGTGTGTGTGTGTGTGTGTGTGTGTGTGTGTGTGTGTGTGTGTGTGTGTGTGTGTGTGTGTGTGTGTGTGTGTGTGTGTGTGTGTGTGTGTGTGTGTGTGTGTGTTTGCCTGTGTGTGTGTGTTGTTGTGTGTGTGTGTGTGCGTGTGTGTGTGTTCGTGTTTGCCTGTGTGCGTTTGCCTGTGTGTGTGTGTGCAAGGAGTGTTGACAGCAATTGATTAAACCGACCCTCCGCAGGTACCCGTCCACACACACTTAGCACCATATATAAACACACATACCACACACCCAGACACACACACCCCACACACATACATACACACTCCACACACACAAACCACACACACACCACAAATACACACACACACACACCGCATACACATACACACACATACCACAAACACACACACACACATGCAGAACACAAACATACACATCAGGCCATTACAGTGTTGTTTAATGTGTGTGTGTGTGCTATAGTTCTAAAATGTCCATAGTTTTATCCTAGTCATTTCCCTGTGAATCCATCCATGTGTGTTCCATTACCAACCAGATGACATCCAATAAGACTTAAAAGCATTGATGCCAAAGCCCCGCCCTGTCTCGCCCCGTCTCGCCCCGGCCCGCCCCGGCCTGTGTCTGTGTCTGTGTCTGTGCCTGTGCCTGTGCCTGTGTCTGTGCCTGTGTCTGTGTCTGTGCCTGTGCCTGTGTCTGTGTATGAGCTAAGCCCACTCCCCAGGCCTCGCTATAAGCACTCATATGGTCAATTCAGATCCTGCTGAACTCTCTCTCAAGCCCTGCTGCTAGGCACAATCAAAACAAGTCACATCACTGAATGTTGAAAGGAGATTAACAGGCGTACTGGCACACGCCAACACAAGTGCACGCACACACACATTTACAGACACACACACACCTCCTGTAGACCCAGGGCGCCTCCTCGTGGACGCATGTGGGAGAACAGGAGGAGGGATCAAAACAGCTCGAGCTCAACCGAGAGAGAAACGGGAGACCGAGCCTCTCTTCTTCTTCGGGACGGCCGAAGTTCACGCGCGTCCAGAACATTACTTTCCTGTCTTTGTCCCCACGAGAGACTGATCCAGTGACGGTTCCTGTTGAGTTTTTCTATAGTTTTGGGTGAGTTTATAATCTCTCTCTCTGCCTTTAGTTCACCCATCTCTGCTGTTTTTATTTATCCTTTATTTAACCGGGCAAGTCAGTTAAGAACAAATTCTTATTTTTAATGACTGCCTAGGAACAGAGGGTTAACTGCCTTGTTCAGGGGCAGAACGACAGATTTGTCTGCTTGGGGAATTGAACTTGCAACCTTTCGGGTTACTAGTCCAACGCTCTGACCACTAGGCTACCTTTCCGCTCCCGTTAGTTCGCCCACCAATATGCGTTAGGGTCTATGTAATTTTAAAGCCTGGTAAATGTGTGTGTGGAGTATTTGAATACAATACACTGTTCTGTGGTGACTGGGTGCTTTCCAGTTCAGATGGACACTGTTCTGTGGTGACTGGGTGCTTTCCAGTTCAGATGGACACTGTTCTGTGGTGACTGGGTGCTTTCCAGTTCAGATGGACACTGTTCTGTGGTGACTGGGTGCTTTCCAGTTCAGATGGACACTGTTCTGTGGTGACTGGGTGCTTTCCAGTTCAGATGGACACTGTTCTGTGCTAAGTGGGTGCGTCCCAGATCTAGGCATGCGCAGATTACTAATCCATTATCGCTTTATCGTGGTGGTTCCTGAGACACATTTATTGGGAAGATATGATATTCTGCTCAGATAATGTGTGTATAATTCTGGAACACATTCCTCCCTGTTCCTCCCTGTTAAACCCTGTGTTACCGGATCTTACCGTTAGAGGAGGCCAAGCCGGAGCCAGAACGAATCCGTCACGGGAAAGTGCTGGCTTCTCCATTAGTCATAGGCCTATGCACTTGTGATTTGAAGCAAATCCACAGCTATTTAAAAATCTAAATAAGCGAATGCTCCTCTGTGGCTAAGTCACTCTCTCTGGTGAAGTATTTTGAATGGTTTTATTTTAGACAGGAGTAGTTATATAGCGCCCCCTCTGTCTTACTGTACGTAGCCCACTCATCTGATGCTGTCTGGACAGAGAAACAGCGCCCCCTCTGTCTTACTGTACATAGCCCACGCATCTGATGCTGTCTGGACAGAGAAACAGCGTCCCCTCTGTCTTACTATAACAGAACATGGACAAGATTTTAAAATATTAATAAAACAGGCAGAACAGTTGAAACTGGAGCTGCAGCACGGCCAGGTGGACTCGGGAAATCAAGGAGTCATCAGACCATGTAGGCCTTGAGGAATGGTCCTAATGCTCAGGTCCTCCGAGAGAGAGAGAGAGAGAGAGAGAGAGAGAGAGAGAGAGAGAGAGAGAGAGAGATGCTGTCTGGACTGTCTGGAGAGAGATGCTGTCTGGACAGAGAAACAGCGCCCCCTCTGTCTTACTGTACGTAGCCCACGCATCTGATGCTGTCTGGACAGAGAAACAGTGTCCCCTCTGTCTTACTGTACGTAGCCCACGCATCTGATGCTGTCTGGACAGAGAAACAGCGTCCCCTCTGTCTTACTGTACGTAGCCCACTCATCTGATGCTGTCTGGACAGAGAAACAGCGCCCCCTCTGTCTTACTGTACATAGCCCACGCATCTGATGCTGTCTGGACAGAGAAACAGCGTCCCCTCTGTCTTACTATAACAGAACATGGACAAGATTTTAAAATATTAATAAAACAGGCAGAACAGTTGAAACTGGAGCTGCAGCACGGCCAGGTGGACTCGGGACATCAAGGAGTCATCAGACCATGTAGGCCTTGAGGAATGGTCCTAATGCTCAGGTCCTCCGAGAGAGAGAGAGAGAGAGAGAGAGAGAGAGAGAGAGAGAGAGAGAGAGAGAGAGAGAGAGAGAGAGAGAGAGAGAGAGAGAGAGAGAGAGAAAGAGAGAGAGAGAGAGAGAGAGATAGGCCTTAGTCATTGGCCTATGCACTTGTGATTTGAAGCAAATCCACAGCTATTTAAAAATCTAAATAAGTGAATGCTCCTCTGTGGCTAAGTCACTCTCTCTGGTGAAGTATTTTGAATGGTTTTATTTTAGACAGGAGTAGTTATATAGTTTTGGCAAAACATCAGTTTACTTTAGGGAAGCCAGCATCCGCACTGCACTCGCCAACTTTCCTTTCCAATTTGCAAGTGGCTGAAAACAGAGATCTGTATATAACGAGAAACAGCGCCCCGTCTGTCTTACTGTACGTAGCCCATACATCTGATGCTGTCTGGACAGAGAAACAGCGCCCTCTGTCTTACTGTACGTAGCCCACGCATCTGATGCTGTCTGGACAGAGAAACAGCGCCCCCTCTGTCTTACTGTACGTAGCCCACGCATCTGATGCTGTCTGGACAGAGAAACAGCGTCCCCTCTGTCTTACTGTACGTAGCCCACGCATCTGATGCTGTCTGGACAGAGAAACAGCGCCCCCTCTGTCTTACTGTACGTAGCCCACGATCTGATGCTGTCTGGACAGAGAAACAGCCCACTCTGTCTTACTGTACGTAGCCCACGCATCTGATGCTGTCTGGACAGAGAAACAGCGCCCCCTCTGTCTTACTGTACGTAGCTCCACGCATCTGATGCTGTCTGGACAGAGAAACAGCGCCCCCTCTGTCTTACTGTACGTAGCCCACTCATCTGATGCTGTCTGGACAGAGAAACAGCGCCCCCTCTGTCTTACTGTACATAGCCCACGCATCTGATGCTGTCTGGACAGAGAAACAGCGTCCCCTCTGTCTTACTATAACAGAACATGGAAAGATTTTAAAATATTAATAAAACAGGCAGAACAGTTGAAACTGGAGCTGCAGCACGGCCAG
>CM059801.1:40840000-40885000 GCA_030435695.1 Brachymystax lenok tsinlingensis
TATAACAGAACATGGACAAGATTTTAAAATATTAATAAAACAGGCAGAACAGTTGAAACTGGAGCTGCAGCACGGCCAGGTGGACTCGGGACATCAAGGAGTCATCAGACCATGTAGGCCTTGAGGAATGGTCCTAATGCTCAGGTCCTCCGAGAGTGAGAGAGAGAGAGAGAGAGAGAGAGAGAGAGAGAGAGAGAGAGAGAGAGAGAGAGAGAGAGAGAGAGAGAGAGAGATAATTAGAGAGAGCATACTTAAATTCACACAGGACACCAGATAAGAGAAGAAATACTCCAGATATAACAGACGGACCCTAGCCCCCCGACACACAAACTACTGCAGCATAATACTGGAGGCTGAGACAGGAGGGGTCGGGAGACACTGTGGCCCCGTCCGACGATACCCCCGGACAGGGCCAAACAGGCAGGATATAACCCCACCCACTCTGCCGAAGCACATCCCCCACACCACTAGAGGGATATCTTCGATATCCGCCACGGCACGAACCCGAGAGGGGGCAAACCGGACAGGAAGATCACGTCAGTGACTCAACCCACTCAAGCGACCCCCAGGGACGGCATGGAAGAGCACCAGTAAGCCAGTGACTCAGCCCCTGTACTAGGGGTAGAGGCAGAGAATCACAGTGGAGGGGAACCGGCCAGGCAGAAACAAGGGTGGTTCGTTGCTCCAGTGCCTTTCCGTTCACCTTCACACTCCTGGGCCAGACTACACTCAATCATAGGACCTACTGAAGAGATGAGTCTTCAATAAAGACTTAAAGGTTGAGACCGAGTCTACGTCTCTCACATGGATAGGCAGACCATTCCATAAAAATGGAGCTCTATAGGAAAAAGCCCTGCCTCCAGCTGTTTGCTTAGAAATTCTAGGGACAGTAAGGAGGCCTGCGTCTTGTGACCGTAGCGTACGTGTAGGTATGTACGGCAGGACCAAATCGGAGAGATGGCAGCTTGGATAATTTTAGTCAATTGGAGGTGTACCTGTGGATGAATTTCAAAGCCTACCTTCAAACTCAGTGCCTCTTTGCTTGAAATCATGGGAAAATCAAAAGAAATTAGCCAAGACCTCAGAAAAGAAATTGGAGACCTCCACACCATGAGACCACGCAGCCGTCATACCGCTCAGGAAGGAGACGCGTTTTGTCTCCTAGAGATGAACGTACTTTGGTGCAAATCAATCCCAGAACAACAGCAAAGGACCTTGTGAAGATGCTGGAGGAAACAGGTACAAAGGTATCTATATCCACAGTAAAACGAGGCCTATATCGACATAACCTGAAAGGCCGCTCAGCAAGGAAGAAGCCACTGCTCCAAAACCGCCATAAAGAAGCCAGACTACGGTTTTCAACTGCACATAGGGACAAAGATCGTACTTTTTGGAGAAATGTCCTCTGGTCTGATGAAACAAAAATATAACTGTTTTGCCATAATGACCATCGTTGTGTTTGGAGGAAAAAGGGGGAGGCTTGCAAGCCGAAGAACACCATCCCAACCGTGAAGAACGGGGGTGGCAGCATCATGTTGTGGGGGTGCTTTGCTGCAGGAGGGACTGGTGCACTTCACAAAATAGATGGCATCATGAGGCAGGAAAATTATGTGGATATATTGAAGCAACATCTCAAGACATCAGTCAGGAAGTTAAAGTTTGGTCGTAAATGGGCCTTCTAAATGGACAATGACCCCAAGCATACTTCCAAAGTTGTGGCAAAATGGCTTAAGGACAACAAAGTCAAGGTATTGGAGTGGCCATCACAAAGCCCTGACCTCATTACTATAGAAAATTTGTGGGCAGAACTGAAAAAGTGTGTGCGAGCAAGGAGGCCTACAAACCTGACTCAGTTACACCAGCTCTGTCAGGAGGAATGGGCCAAAATTCACCCAACTTATTGTGGGAAGCTTGTGGAAGGCTACCCGAAACGTTTGACCCAAGTTAAACAATTTAAAGGCAATGCTACCAAATACTAATTAAGTGTATGTAAACTTCTGACCCACTGGGAATGTGATGAAAGAAATAAAAGCTGAAATAAATCATTCTCTCTACTATTATTCTGACATTTCACATTCCTAAAATAAAGTGGTGATCCTAACTGACCTAAGACAGGGAATATTTACTAGGATTAAATGTCAGGAATTGTGAAAAACTGAGTTTAAATGTATTTGGCTAAGGTGTATGTAAACTTCAGACTTCAACTGTAACTACCCATCCGTTTAACTGTCCAGGCATCTGCATAACTGTCCATCTGTATAACTGTCCATCTGCATAACTGTCCATCTGCATAACTGTCCATCTGCATAACTGTCCATCTGTATAACTGTCCATCTGCATAACTGTCCATCTGCATAACTGTCCATCTGTATAACTGTCCATCTGCATAACTGTCAATCTGTATAACTGTCCATCTGTATAACTGTCCATCTGCATAACTGTCAATCTGTATAACTGTCCATCTGTATAACTGTCCATCTGCATAACTGTCCATCTGTATAACTGTCCATCTGCATAACTGTTCAGGCATCTGTATGATCCCAGGTGAGATATAGTAACTCATTTGTGGATTTAAGTGTTTAAAGTGTGTGTTGGTGTGTTTGTGTGTGTCATGTCAGGTAGGAGGAGAGGATGATGATGATGAGGTCAGAGATCATCGTCGTGTGCTTACTGCTTGGAGCCGCAGCACACGTCCAGGCCTTCCCAGAATGCAACAGTGAGTTCCCTTCCTACCATGCACCGCTTTAGATATGACATCATACTGACATCATACTGACATCACCAGTCTGCATCTGCATCCCAAATGGCACCCTATTCCCTACATGGTGCACTACTATAGACCAGAGCCCTATTCCCTATATAGTGCACTACTATAGACCAGAGCCCTATTCCCTATATAGTGCACTACTATAGACCAGAGCCCTATTCCCTATATAGTGCACTACTATAGACCAGAGCCCTATTCCCTATATAGTGCACTACTATAGACCAGAGCCCTATTCCCTATATAGTACACTACTATAGACCAGAGCCCTATTCCCTATATAGTGCACTACTATAGACCAGAGCCCTATTCCCTATATAGTGCACTACTATAGACCAGAGCCCTATTCCCTATATAGTGCACTACTATAGACCAGAGCCCTATTCCCTATATAGTGGGACTACTATAGACCAGAGCCCTATTCCCTACATGGTGCACTACTGTTGATCAGGGCCCTATTCCCTACATAGTGGGACTACTATAGACCAGAGCCCTATTCCCTATATAGTACACTACTATAGACCAGAGCCCTATTCCCTATATAGTGCCATATTATTGTGTTATCATGTGTCCTAACGTGTGTGTGTTATCATGTGTCCTAACGTGTGTGTGTTATCATGTGTCCTAACGTGTGTGTGTTACCATGTGTCCTAACGTGTGTGTGTTGCCATGTGTCCTAACGTGTGTGTGGTGACGTGTCCTAACGTGTGTGTGTTATCATGTGTCCTAATGTGTGTATGTTACCATGTGTCCTAACGTGTGTGTGTTACCATGTGTCCTAACGTGTGTGTGTTACCATGTGTCCTAACGTGTGTGTGTTACCATGTGTCCTAACGTGTGTGTGTTATCATGTGTCCTAACGTGTGTGTGTTATCATGTGATCTAACGTGTGTGTGTTATTATGTGTCCTAATGTGTGTGTGTTATCATGTGTCCTAACGTGTGTGTGTTGCCATGTGTCCTAACATGTGTGTGGTGACGTGTCCTAACGTGTGTGTGTTATCATGTGTCCTAACGTGTGTATGTTACCATGTGTCCTAACGTGTGTGTGTTATCATGTGTCCTAACGTGTGTGTGGTGACGTGTCCTAACGTGTGTGTGGTGACGTGTCCTAACGTGTGTGTGTTATCATGTGTCCTAACGTGTGTGTGTGTTATCATGTGTCCTAACGTGTGTGTGGTGACGTGTCCTAATGTGTGTGTGTTATCATGTGTCCTAACGTGTGTGTGTGTTATCATGTGTCCTAACGTGTGTATGTTACCATGTGTCCTAACGTGTGTGTGTTACCATGTGTCCTAACGTGTGTGTGTTACCATGTGTCCTAACGTGTGTGTGTTACGATGTGTCCTAACGTGTGTATGTTACCATGTGTCCTAACGTGTATGTGTTATCATGTGATCTAACGTGGGTGTGTTGCCATGTGTCCTAACATGTGTGGTGACGTGTCCTAACGTGTGTGTGTTATCATGTGTCCTAACATGTGTATGTTACCATGTGTCCTAACGTGTGTGTGTTATCATGTGTCCTAACGTGTGTGTGGTGACGTGTCCTAACGTGTGTGTGGTGACGTGTCCTAACGTGTGTGTGTTATAATGTGTCCTAACGTGTGTGTGTGTTATCATGTGTCCTAACGTGTGTGTGTTACCATGTGTCCTAACGTGTGTGTGTTACCATGTGTCCTAACGTGTGTGTGTTACCATGTGTCCTAACGTGTGTGTGTTATCATGTGTCCTAACGTGTGTGTGTTATCATGTGTCCTAACGTGTGTGTGTTATCATGTGTCCTAACGTGTGTGTGTTATCATGTGTCCTAACGTGTGTGTGTTACCATGTGTCCTAACGTGTGTTACCATGTGTCCTAACGTGTGTGTGTTATCATGTGTCCTAACGTGTGTGTGTTACCATGTGTCCTAACGTGTGTGTGTTACCATGTGTCCTAACGTGTGTGTGTTATCATGTGTCCTAACGTGTGTGTGTTACCATGTGTCCTAACGTGTGTGTGTTACCATGTGTCCTAACGTGTGTGTGTTATCATGTGTCCTAACGTGTGTGTGTTATCATGTGTCCTAACGTGTGTGTGTTATCATGTGTCCTAACGTGTGTGTGTTACCATGTGTCATAACGTGTGTGTGTTACCATGTGTCCTAACGTGTGTGTGTTATCATGTGTCCTAACGTGTGTGTGTTATCATGTGTCCTAACGTGTGTGTGTTACCATGTGTCCAAACGTGTGTGTGTTATCATGTGTCCTAACGTGTGTGTGTTATCATGTGTCCTAACGTGTGTGTGTTACCATGTGTCCTAACGTGTGTGTGTTACCATGTGTCCTAACGTGTGTGTGTTATCATGTGTCCTAACGTGTGTGTGTTACCATGTGTCCTAACGTGTGTGTGTTACCATGTGTCCTAACGTGTGTGTGTTATCATGTGTCCTAACGTGTGTGTGTTGCCATGTGTCCTAACGTGTGTGTGTTGCCATGTGTCCTAACGTGTGTGTGTTGCCATGTGTCCTAACGTGTGTGTGTTGCCATGTGTCCTAACGTGTGTGTGTTGCCATGTGTCCTAACGTGTGTGTGTTACCATGTGTCCTAACATGTGTGTGTGTTACCATGTGTCCTAACGTGTGTGTGTTATCATGTGTCCTAACGTGTGTGTGTTATCATGTGTCCTAACGTGTGTGTGTTATCAAATGTCCTAACGTGTGTGTGTTATCATGCGTCCTAACGTGTGTGTGTTATCATGTGTCCTAACGTGTGTGTGTTACCATGTGTCCTAACGTGTGTGTGTTATCAAATGTCCTAACGTGTGTGTGTTATCATGCGTCCTAACGTGTGTGTGTTATCATGTGTCCTAACGTGTGTGTGTTACCATGTGTCCTAACGTGTGTGTGTTACCATGTGTCCTAACGTGTCTGTTTGTCCTGCAGAGAAACATGAGTGTCCTATAGATGTGTACTTTACGATCGACACGTCTGAGACCATCGCCCTGCAAGAGCCTCCCCCTGGATCACTGGTGGAGAGCATTAAGGTTCCTACTACTACAACTATATTATAATGTTACCCCTCCCCAGGGATCACTGGCGGAGAGCATTAAGGTTCCTACTACTACAACTATATTATAATGTTACCCCTTCCCAGGGATCACTGGCGGAGAGCATTAAGGTTCCTACTACTACAGCTATATTATAATGTTACCTCCCCAGGGATCACTGGTGGAGAGCATTAAGGTTCCTACTACTACAGCTATATTATAATGTTACCCTCCCCAGGGATCACTGGTGGAGAGCATTAAGGTTCCTACTACTACAACTATATTATAATGTTACCCTCCCCAGGGATCACTGGTGGAGAGCATTAAGGTTCCTACTACTACAGCTATATTATAATGTTACCCCTCCCCAGGGATCACTGGTGGAGAGCATTAAGGTTCCTACTACTACAACTATATTATAATGTTACCCCTCCCCAGGGATCACTGGTGGAGAGCATTAAGGTTCCTACTACTACAGCTATATTATAATGTTACCCCTCCCCAGGGATCACTGGTGGAGAGCATTAAGGTTCCTACTACTACAGCTATATTATAATGTTACCCCTCCCAGGGATCACTGGTGGAGAGCATTAAGGTTCCTACTACTACAGCTATATTATAATGTTACCCCTCCCCAGGGATCACTGGTGGAGAGCATTAAGGTTCCTACTACTACAACTATATTATAATGTTACCCCTCCCAGGGATCACTGGTGGAGAGCATTAAGGTTCCTACTACTACAACTATATTATAATGTTACCCCTCCCAGGGATCACTGGTGGAGAGCATTAAGGTTCCTACTACTACAGCTATATTATAATGTTACCCCTCCCAGGGATCACTGGTGGAGAGCATTAAGGTTCCTACTACTACAGCTATATTATAATGTTACCCTCCCAGGGATCACTGGTGGAGAGCATTAAGGTTCCTACTACTACAGCTATATTATAATGTTACCCCTCCCCAGGGATCACTGGTGGAGAGCATTAAGGTTCCTACTACTACAACTATATTATAATGTTACCCCTCCCAGGGATCACTGGTGGAGAGCATTAAGGTTCCTACTACTACAACTATATTATAATGTTACCCCTCCCCAGGGATCACTGGTGGAGAGAGCATTAAGGTTCCTACTACTACAACTATATTATAATGTTACCCCTCCCCAGGGATCACTGGTGGAGAGCATTAAGGTTCCTACTACTACAGCTATATTATAATGTTACCCCTCCCCAGGGATCACTGGTGGAGAGCATTAAGGTTCCTACTACTACATCTATATTATAATGTTACCCCTCCCCAGGGATCACTGGTGGAGAGCATTAAGGTTCCTACTACTACAACTATATTATAATGTTACCCCTCCCAGGGATCACTGGTGGAGAGCATTAAGGTTCCTACTACTACAGCTATATTATAATGTTACCCTCCCCAGGGATCACTGGTGGAGAGCATTAAGGTTCCTACTACTACAGCTATATTATAATGTTACCCCTCCCCAGGGATCACTGGTGGAGAGCATTAAGGTTCCTACTACTACAGCTATATTATAATGTTACCCTCCCAGGGATCACTGGTGGAGAGCATTAAGGTTCCTACTACTACAACTATATTATAATGTTACCCCTCCCAGGGATCACTGGTGGAGAGCATTAAGGTTCCTACTACTACAACTATATTATAATGTTACCTCCCCAGGGATCACTGGTGGAGAGCATTAAGGTTCCTACTACTACAGCTATATTATAATGTTACCCTCCCCAGGGATCACTGGTGGAGAGCATTAAGGTTCCTACTACTACAGCTATATTATAATGTTACCCCTCCCAGGGATCACTGGTGGAGAGCATTAAGGTTCCTACTACTACAACTATATTATAATGTTACCCCTCCCAGGGATCACTGGTGGAGAGCATTAAGGTTCCTACTACTACAACTATATTATAATGTTACCCCTCCCAGGGATCACTGGCGGAGAGCATTAAGGTTCCTACTACTACAACTATATTATAATGTTACCCCTCCCCAGGGATCACTGGTGGAGAGCATTAAGGTTCCTACTACTACAACTATATTATAATGTTACCCCTCCCCAGGGATCACTGGTGGAGAGCATTAAGGTTCCTACTACTACAACTATATTATAATGTTACCCCTCCCAGGGATCACTGGTGGAGAGCATTAAGGTTCCTACTACTACAACTATATTATAATGTTACCCCTCCCCAGGGATCACTGGTGGAGAGCATTAAGGTTCCTACTACTACAACTATATTATAATGTTACCCCTCCCCAGGGATCACTGGTGGAGAGCATTAAGGTTCCTACTACTACAACTATATTATAATGTTACCCTCCCCAGGGATCACTGGTGGAGAGCATTAAGGTTCCTACTACTACAACTATATTATAATGTTACCCCTCCCCAGGGATCACTGGTGGAGAGCATTAAGGTTCCTACTACTACAGCTATATTATAATGTTACCCCTCCCCAGGGATCACTGGTGGAGAGCATTAAGGTTCCTACTACAACTATATTATAATGTTACCCCTCCCCAGGGATCACTGGTGGAGAGCATTAAGGTTCCTACTACTACAGCTATATTATAATGTTACCCCTCCCAGGGATCACTGGTGGAGAGCATTAAGGTTCCTACTACTACATCTATATTATAATGTTACCCCTCCCCAGGGATCACTGGTGGAGAGCATTAAGGTTCCTACTACTACAGCTATATTATAATGTTACCCCTCCCCAGGGATCACTGGTGGAGAGCATTAAGGTTCCTACTACTACAGCTATATTATAATGTTACCCCTCCACCAGGGATCACTGGTGGAGAGCATTAAGGTTCCTACTACTACAGCTATATTATAATGTTACCCCTCCCAGGGATCACTGGTGGAGAGCATTAAGGTTCCTACTACTACAGCTATATTATAATGTTACCCCTCCCCAGGGATCACTGGTGGAGAGCATTAAGGTTCCTACTACTACAACTATATTATAATGTTACCCCTCCCCAGGGATCACTGGTGGAGAGCATTAAGGTTCCTACTACTACAACTATATTATAATGTTACCCTCCCAGGGATCACTGGTGGAGAGCATTAAGGTTCCTACTACTACAGCTATATTATAATGTTACCCCTCCCCAGGGATCACTGGTGGAGAGCATTAAGGTTCCTACTACTACAGCTATATTATAATGTTACCCCTCCCCAGGGATCACTGGTGGAGAGCATTAAGGTTCCTACTACTACAGCTATATTATAATGTTACCCCTCCCCAGGGATCACTGGTGGAGAGCATTAAGGTTCCTACTACTACAGCTATATTATAATGTTACCCCTCCCCAGGGATCATAGATTTCTAACCCCTTCTTCCTCCCTGATGTGTGTGCAGATGTTTACAGAGCGTTTTGCAGAGCGTCTGGAGGATGCTGACTATAAAGGTCTGGTCCAGATCAGATGGCAGTTAGGAGGACTACACTTCTCCCAGACACAACAGGTCTTCAGCCGCGTACAGGCCAAGGACGCCTTCATCCAGGTGGGTCTAGCTCACGCTTGCACTCATTCACACATATACACACACACACGTACGCACGTACGTGGCACACACACAAACGCACACGCTTGCACGCACACAAACACACGCATAGTACTTACTTAAAACACACGCACGCAACACACACACATATTAGCAGTCAACATAGATTGATTGCTATTACGCTGTACATCGTTTTGGTTTTCATTCAAATGTAGCAATTCACCCTGCATGGAGTACAACATTAAAGACAGACAACTGTTGTTGTTGTTTCAGGGTTTGAGGGGTATCCGGTATCTAGGTAAGGGAACCTACATCGACTGCGCCCTCGCCAACATGACGCAGGAAATTACGCGCTCAACTTCGGACCCCAGGGCACTGCGATTCGCTGTCGTCATCACCGACGGTCACGTGACAGGAAACCCCTGCGGCGGGGTGAAGGTGACGGCGGAGCGAGCGCGCGACGAGGGCATCAGAATGTTTGTGGTCGCGGCAACCAAGAACGTGGACGAGACGGGTCTGAGGGAGATCGCTAACTCTCCGGCCAACGTCTACAGAAAAGACTTCCTGGCTGTCGACCTCAGTGGCAACAAGCCTGTTATACATCTGGACACTATAGACCGCATCATCAAGACCATGGTAACACACACTAACATACTGTTATACATCTGGACACTATAGACCGCATCATCAAGACCATGGTAACACACACTAACATACTGTTATGCAACTGGACACTATAGACCTCATCATCAATACCATGGTAACACAAACACACTAACATACTGTTATACAACTGGACATTATAGACCTCATCATCAATACCATGGTAACACACACACACTAACATACTGTTATACAACTGGACATTATAGACCTCATCATCAATACCATGGTAACACACACTAACATACTGTTATACAACTGGACACTATAGACCTCATCATCAATACCATGGTTCACAAACACTAACATACTGTTATGCAGCTGGACACTATAGACCTCATCATCAATACCATGGTAACACACACTAACATACTGTTATACAGCTGGACACTATAGACCTCATCATCAATACCATGGTAACACAAACACTAACACACTGTTATACAGCTGGATACTATATACCTCATCATCAATACCATGGTAACACACACTAACATACTGTTATACAGCTGGACACTATAGACCTCATCATCAATACCATGGTAACACACACACTTAACACACTGTTATACAGCTGGACACTATAGACCTCATCATCAATACCATGGTAACACACACTAACATACTGTTATACAACTGGACACTATATACCTCATCATCAATACCATGGTTCACAAACACTAACATACTGTTATACAGCTGGACATTATAGACCTCATCATCAATACCATGGAAACACACACTAACATACTGTTATACAGCTGGACACTATAGACCTCATCATCAATACCATGGTAACACACACTAACATAGTGTTATACAACTGGACACTATATACCTCATCATCAATACCATGGTTCACAAACACTAACATACTGTTATGCAGCTGGACACTATAGACCTCATCATCAATACCATGGTAACACACACTAACATACTGTTATACAGCTGGACACTATAGACCTCATCATCAATACCATGGTAACACACACACTAACACACTGTTATACAGCTGGACATTATAGACCTCATCATCAATACCATGGTAACACACACACTAACATACTGTTATACAGCTGGACACTATAGACCTCATCATCAATACCATGGTAACACACACACTAACACACTGTTATACAGCTGGACATTATAGACCTCATCATCAATACCATGGTAACACACACACACTAACATACTGTTATACAACTGGACATTATAGACCTCATCATCAATACCATGGTAACACACACTAACATACTGTTATACAACTGGACACTATAGACCTCATCATCAATACCATGGTTCACAAACACTAACATACTGTTATGCAGCTGGACACTATAGACCTCATCATCAATACCATGGTAACACACACTAACATACTGTTATACAGCTGGACACTATAGACCTCATCATCAATACCATGGTAACACAAACACTAACACACTGTTATACAGCTGGATACTATATACCTCATCATCAATACCATGGTAACACACACTAACATACTGTTATACAGCTGGACACTATAGACCTCATCATCAATACCATGGTAACACACACACTTAACACACTGTTATACAGCTGGACACTATAGACCTCATCATCAATACCATGGTAACACACACTAACATACTGTTATACAACTGGACACTATATACCTCATCATCAATACCATGGTTCACAAACACTAACATACTGTTATACAGCTGGACATTATAGACCTCATCATCAATACCATGGAAACACACACTAACATACTGTTATACAGCTGGACACTATAGACCTCATCATCAATACCATGGTAACACACACTAACATAGTGTTATACAACTGGACACTATATACCTCATCATCAATACCATGGTTCACAAACACTAACATACTGTTATGCAGCTGGACACTATAGACCTCATCATCAATACCATGGTAACACACACTAACATACTGTTATACAGCTGGACACTATAGACCTCATCATCAATACCATGGTAACACACACACTAACACACTGTTATACAGCTGGACATTATAGACCTCATCATCAATACCATGGTAACACACACACTAACACACTGTTATACAGCTGGACATTATAGACCTCATCATCAATACCATGGTAACACACACACTAACATACAGTTATACAGCTGGACACTATAGACCTCATCATCAATACCATGGTAACACACACACTAACACACTGTTATACAGCTGGACATTATAGACCTCATCATCAATACCATGGTAACACAAACACTAACATACTGTTATACAGCTGGACACTATAGACCTCATCATCAATACAATGGTAACACACACTAGCATACTGTTATACAGCTGGACATTATAGACCTCATCATCAATACCATGGTAACACACACTAACATACTGTTATACAGCTGGACACTATAGACCTCATCATCAATACCATGGTAACACACACACTAACACACTGTTATACAGCTGGACACTATATACCTCATCATCAATACCATGGTAACACACACTAACATACTGTTATACAGCTGGACACTATAGACCTCATCATCAATACCATGGTAACACATACACTTAACACACTGTTATACAGCTGGACACTATAGACCTCATCATCAATACCATGGTAACACACACTAACATACTGTTATACATCTGGACACTATATACCTCATCATCAATACCATGGTTCACAAACACTAACATACTGTTATACAGCTGGACATTATAGACCTCATCATCAATACCATGGAAACACACACTAACATACTGTTATACAGCTGGACACTATAGACCTCATCATCAATACCATGGTAACACACACACTAACACACTGTTATAGAGCTGGACATTAGAGACCTCATCATCAATAACATGGTAACACAAACACTAACATACTGTTATACAGCTGGACACTATAGACCTCATCATCAATACCATGGTAACACACACACTAACACACTGTTATACAGCTGGACATTATAGGCCTCATCATCAATACCATGGTAACACACACTAGCATACTGTTATACAAATGGACACTATAGACCTCATCATCAATACCATGGTAACACACACACTAACATACTGTTATACAGCTGGACATTATAGACCTCATCATCAATAACATGGTAACACACACACTAACACACTGTTATACAGCTGGACATTATAGACCTCATCATCAATACCATGGTAACACACACTAACATACTGTTATACAGCTGGACACTATAGACCTCATCATCAATACCATGGTAACACACACACTAACATACTGTTATACAACTGGACACTATATACCTCATCATCAATACCATGGTAACACACACTAACATACTGTTATACAGCTGGACACTATAGACCTCATCATCAATACCATGGTAACACATACACTTAACACACTGTTATACAGCTGGACACTATAGACCTCATCATCAATACCATGGTAACACACACTAACATACTGTTATACAACTGGACACTATATACCTCATCATCAATACCATGGTTCACAAACACTAACATACTGTTATACAGCTGGACATTATAGACCTCATCATCAATACCATGGAAACACACACTAACATACTGTTATACAGCTGGACACTATAGACCTCATCATCAATACCATGGTAACACACACACTAACACACTGTTATAGAGCTGGACATTAGAGACCTCATCATCAATAACATGGTAACACAAACACTAACATACTGTTATACAGCTGGACACTATAGACCTCATCATCAATACCATGGTAACACACACACTAACACACTGTTATACAGCTGGACATTATAGGCCTCATCATCAATACCATGGTAACACACACTAGCATACTGTTATACAAATGGACACTATAGACCTCATCATCAATACCATGGTAACACACACTAACATACTGTTATACAGCTGGACACTATAGACCTCATCATCAATACCATGGTAACACACACACTAACATACTGTTATACAGCTGGACAATATAGACCTCATCATCAATACCATGGTAACACACACACTAACATACTGTTATACAGCTGGACACTATAGACCTCATCAATACCATGGAAACACACACTAACACACACACAAACACACACCCACACACTTACACAGTAACACACACTCACACTCACACACTAACACAGACTCACACACACACACACACACACACACACACTGTGATGATTATGTACTATAGTTTGATATTTAAACTCTTTATTTTGTCTTTTTCCAGAACCATCTGGCCTATCAGGAGGTGAGACTGAGGACAACAATATCACTGTTACCATACAATCACCATAGAATCACCGTACTATTGTAGTATACCAGATGACATATCACTCTATATACACACTATATATCAAAAGTATGTGGACACCCCTTCAAAATAGTGAATTCAGCTATTTCAGCCACACCCGTTGTACAGGTGTACAAAATCAAGCACACAGCCATGCAATCTCAATAGACAAATATTGGCAGTAGAATGGCCTTACTGAAGAGCTCAGTGACTTTCAACGTGGCACTGTCATAGAATGCCACCTTTCCAACAAGTCAGTTCATCAAATTTCTGCCCTGCTAGAGCTGCCCTGGTCAACTCTAAGTGCTGTTATTGTGAAGTGGAAACGTCCAGGAGCAACAACGGCTCAGCCCTGAAGTGGTAGGCCACACAAGCTCACAGAACGGGACCGCCGACTACTGTAGCGCGCGAAAAAATTGTCCGTCCTCGGTTGCAACGAGATCAACGTGGAAGAACTAGACTGGCCTGCACAGAGCCCTGACCTCAACCCCATTGAACACCTTTGGGATGAATTGGAACGCCGACTGCGAGCCAGGCCTAATCGCCCAACATCAGTGCCTGGCCTCACTAAACCTCTTTGTGGCTGAATGGAAGCAAGTCCCCGCAACAATTCTCCAACATCTAGTGGAAAGCCTTCCCAGAAGAGTGGAGGCTGTTATAGCAGCAAATGGGGTCTCCATATTAATGTCCATGATTTTGGAATGAAATGTTTGATGAGCAGGTGTCCACATACTTTCGGTCATGTAGTGTATGTATATATGTATATTTATACAGTAGAGGTTTGATATTTATTTATTGATTGATACTGAATGTCTCTGTTTCTCTCTGTCTGATTGATACTAGATGTCTCTGTTTCTCTCTGTCTGATTGATTGATACTGAATGTCTCTGTTTCTCCCTGTCTGATTGATTGATTGATACTAGATGTTTCTGTTTCTCTCTGTCTGATTGATTGATCGATACTGAATGTCTCTGTTTCTCTCTGTCTGATTGATTGATACTAGATGTTTCTGTTTCTCTCTGTCTGATTGATTGATACTGAATGTCTCTGTTTCTCCCTGTCTGATTGATTGATACTAGATGTCTCTGTTTCTCTCTGTCTGATTGATTGATACTAGATGTCTCTGTTTCTCCCTGTCTGATTGATTGATACTAGATGTCTCTGTTTCTCCCTGTCTGATTGATTGATACTAGATGTCTCTGTTTCTCCCTGTCTGATTGATTGATTGATACTAGATGTCTCTGTTTCTCTCTGTCTGATTGATTGATTGATACTAGATGTCTGTGTTTCTCCCATGTTAGTGCTACAAGGTGAAGTGTCTAGAGACAGATGGACCTCCTGGTCCCAAAGGACACAGAGGACAGAAGGTACACACAGACACACACACACATACACACACACACACACACACACACACAGACACACAGACAGACACTGCTTCCGTTCCTTCTGGTTTCTCCCGTTACAGGGCCTTTCACACCAAGGACGATAACGATAAACTATACATAACGCTGTAGGCCTATTAATAATGTGGGAACACAGACCATCCTACTGCACGCTGTAGGTCTATTAATAATGTGGGAACACAGACCATCCTACTGCACGCTGTAGGTCTATTAATAATGTGGGAACACAGACCATCCTACTGCACGCTGTAGGCCTATTAATAATGTGGGAACACAGACCATCCTACTGCACGCTGTAGGCCTATTAATAATGTGGGAACACAGACCATCCTACTGCACGCTGTAGGCCTATTAATAATGTGGGAACACAGACCATCCTACTGCACGCTGTAGGTCTATTAATAATGTGGGAACACAGACCATCCTACTGGACGCTGTAGGTCTATTAATAATGTGGGAACACAGACCATCCTACTGCACGCTGTAGGTCTATTAATAATGTGGGAACACAGACCATCCTACTGCACGCTGTAGGCCTATTAATAATGTGGGAACACAGACCATCCTACTGCACGCTGTAGGTCTATTAATAATGTGGGAACACAGACCATCCTACTGCACGCTGTAGGCCTATTAATAATGTGGAACACAGACCATCCTACTGCACGCTGTAGGCCTATTAATAATGTGGGAACACAGACCATCCTACTGCACGCTGTAGGTCTATTAATAATGTGGGAACACAGACCATCCTACTGCACGCTGTAGGTCTATTAATAATGTGGGAACACAGACCATCCTACTGCACGCTGTAGGTCTATTAATAATGTGGGAACACAGACCATCCTACTGCACGCTGTAGGTCTATTAATAATGTGGGAACACAGACCATCCTACTGCACGCTGTAGGTCTATTAATAATGTGGGAACACAGACCATTCAGTGATTCAAGGTGTGTTCATTGTCATAGTTCAGTGTTATTTTTTGTCAACAAAAATAGTGACTAAAATATTAGTCAAACACCTATTTTTCAGTGCCAATTGTCAAGCCTATACCTGACTAAATAGACCCAGAAAAAACTATATCTTAACTAAAATGATTTTTAATTT
The DNA here is from genome assembly GCA_030435695.1 of Brachymystax lenok tsinlingensis. Classification (NCBI taxonomy): domain Eukaryota; kingdom Metazoa; phylum Chordata; class Actinopteri; order Salmoniformes; family Salmonidae; genus Brachymystax; species Brachymystax lenok. Next base: position 40,856,830 of record CM059801.1, read on the forward strand.
CAGTTGACTAAAACGTGACGAGAGGAAATTATCTCTGTAACTAAAATCTGACTACTAAGTGGACTGGACAAGAGTTTTTGGAGATAATTATTTCAGTGGTAATTATTATAAGCGGCACATCAGCTGGTGAGTGTGGGCAGACAGGCTCCGCTCCGGCCGCGCTCCGATTATACACATCGCGCAGGCGACTCTCTTGCTTCCCCGTAGCCAGAGAGGAAGAAGCGAAGCGAGAGGTTTCACTCTCGCCAAAATGTGTCCAAAATTAGCCCAATGCGTTTCTATGGGTTTATTTACGACTCCCATTGTTAGGGCGGAGACATGAGCATCTTGTCGTTATACAGAGATCTCTGCCACTGCTAACCAGTCACCACCAGCCTTTACCTGGTTAAGAAACACAAGCTGCTTTATTAAATTAAAATAGCAGCATTGAGTTGAATAGTAAAACAACAGTCTAGCTATGTTTTTCTCTCCCTTGAGTATAGACAAGCTTTTGAATTTGTGGTCTCGCTCAACCCTTGCACTTTCCCCATTGCTTTCATAGCCAAGTCTCTTTTCTCTCAGAGATTAATTCATTACCGTTCAAAATATATTACCCATAATTTTGGGGCTACCTGACCGGTAACCATTTGTTTAGGCTACACCTTGTTCAGTCATGTTACCTCATTAGCTAGCTATAGCTATCAACCTGGGGTACATTCAGCAGGACGCAACGTTTTGGAATGTTCAGAAATAAATATTCTATGTAGAACATACAAGCCTCTCAGACATGTTGAATAACGTGGCTCTATTCATAGGTTTCTATCTGCAATGATCCAGAACGTTTTTCAACTTAACGCGTTCCTGGTAACATTACCAGTAGGTTACTGAATGTTGTCCTGGTAACATTACCAGTAGGTTACTGAATGTTGTCCTGGTTACATTGCCAGTAGTATACTGAATGTTGTCCTGGTAACATTACCAGTAGGTTACTGAATGTTGTCCTGGTTACATTGCCAGTAGTCTACTGAACGTAGTCATGGTAACATTACCAGTAGGTTACTGAATGTTGTCCTGGTAACATTACCAGTAGTCTACTGAACGGGGTCCTGGTAACATTACCAGTAGTCTACTGAACATGGTCCTGGTAACATTACCAGTAGTCTACTGAACATGGTCCTGGTAACATTACCAGTAGTCTACTGAACGGGGGCCCTGGTAACATTACCAGTAGTATACTGAACATGGTCCTGGTAACATTACCAGTAGTCTACTGAACGGGGGTCCTGGTAACATTAAGGTCCAGAATGGTCTCTCTCCAGAAAGGTCTCTCTCCAGAAAGGTCTCTCTCCAGAAAGGTCTCTCTCCAGAAAGGTAGCTGCCACTACCTGTTTGTTTGTTACAGGGGGTCAAAGGAGGCAACGGCAACTTCGGTCTTAAAGGAGAGAGAGGACGACAGGGCGACCCCGGCATCGAGGGTCGCATTGGTCAACCAGGAGTCAAGGCAAGTCTTCATGCTCCTCCCATTCACACACACTACCAGTAATAATGTCTTTATATATAGTGACTAGTAATACCAGTAATAATGTCTTTATATATAGTGACTAGTAATAATGTCTTTATATATAGTGACTAGTAATAATGTCTTTATATATAGTGACTAGTAATACCAGTAATAATGTCTTTATATTTAGTGACTAGTAATACCAGTAATAATGTCTTTATATATAGTGACTAGTAATACCAGTAATAATGTCTTTATATGTAGTGACTAGTAATACCAGTAATAATGTCTTTATATTTAGTGACTAGTAATACCAGTAATAATGTCTTTATATTTAGTGACTAGTAATACCAGTAATAATGTCTTTATATATAGTGACTAGTAATACCAGTAATAATGTCTTTATATTTAGTGACTAGTAATACCAGTAATAATGTCTTTATATATAGTGACTAGTAATACCAGTAATAATGTCTTTATATGTAGTGACTAGTAATACCAGTAATAATGTCTTTATATATAGTGACTAGTAATACCAGTAATAATGTCTTTATATATAGTGACTAGTAATACCAGTAATAATGTCTTTATATATAGTGACTAGTAATACCAGTAATAATGTCTTTATATATAGTGACTAGTAATACCAGTAATAATGTCTTTATATATAGTGACTAGTAATAATGTCTTTATATATAGTGACTAGTAATAATGTCTTTATATATAGTGACTAGTAATACCAGTAATAATGTCTTTATATTTAGTGACTAGTAATACCAGTAATAATGTCTTTATATGTAGTGACTAGTAATACCAGTAATAATGTCTTTATATATAGTGACTAGTAATACCAGTAATAATGTCTTTATATATAGTGACTAGTAATACCAGTAATAATGTCTTTATATATAGTGACTAGTAATACCAGTAATAATGTCTTTATATATAGTGACTAGTAATACCAGTAATAATGTCTTTATATATAGTGACTAGTAATACCAGTAATAATGTCTTTATATATAGTGACTAGTAATACCAGTAATAATGTCTTTATATGTAGTGACTAGTATTACTAGTAATAATGTCTTCATATATAGTGACTAGTAATACCAGTAATAATGTCTTTATATATAGTGACTAGTAATACCAGTAATAATGTCTTTATATATAGTGACTAGTAATACCAGTAATAATGTCTTTATATATAGTGACTAGTAATACCAGTAATAATGTCTTTATATATAGTGACTAGTAATAATGTCTTTATATATAGTGACTAGTAATACCAGTAATAATGTCTTTATATATAGTGACTAGTAATACCAGTAATAATGTCTTTATATATAGTGACTAGTAATAATGTCTTTATATATAGTGACTAGTAATAATGTCTTTATATATAGTGACTAGTAATACCAGTAATAATGTCTTTATATATAGTGACTAGTAATACCAGTAATAATGTCTTTATATATAGTGACTAGTAATACCAGTAATAATGTTTTTTGTTTCCCTAATGGCTGTTGTTCTGTTTTCTGTTCTGCTCTTATAGGGTGAAATCGGTCTGGATGGTGAAAAGGTGAGATCAATATTTCATTTGTTATTATTTATTGATTATCAGATGTGGTCAGCGTGCGACTCGAGGTAGATTCTGTATTATTGCTGAGGGTGTTTTCAGGGGGAGATCGGCGCTGAGGGAAAGAAGGGTGTGGCCGGCCTCGCAGGACGCAACGGGACAGACGGACAGAAGGGGAAGATCGGACGCATCGGCGCTCCCGGCTGCAAAGGAGATCCAGGAGACAGGGTATGTTCTGAGAAACCTGACGAGACCCAGGAGACAGGGTATGTTCTGAGAAACCTGACGAGACCCAGGAGACAGGGTATGTTCTGAGAAACCTGACGAGATCCAGGAGACAGGGTATGTTCTGAGAAATCTGACGAGACCCAGGAGACAGGGTATGTTCTGAGAAACCTGACGAGACCCAGGAGACAGGGTATGTTCTGAGAAACCTGACGAGACCCAGGAGACAGGGTATGTTCTGAGAAACCTGACGAGACCCAGGAGACAGGGTATGTTCTGAGGAACCTGACGAGACCCAGGAGACAGGGTATGTTCTGAGAAACCTGACGAGACCCAGGAGACAGGGAATGTTCTGAGAAACCTGACGAGACCCAGGAGACAGGGTATGTTCTGAGAAACCTGACGAGACCCAGGAGACAGGGTATGTTCTGAGAAACCTGACGAGATCCAGGAGACAGGGTATGTTCTGAGAAACCTGACGAGACCCAGGAGACAGGGTATGTTCTGAGAAACCTGACGAGACCCAGGAGACAGGGTATGTTCTGAGAAACCTGACGAGACCCAGGAGACAGGGTATGTTCTGAGAAACCTGACGAGACCCAGGAGACAGGGAATGTTCTGAGAAACCTGACGAGACCCAGGAGACAGGGTATGTTCTGAGAAACCTGACGAGACCCAGGAGACAGGGTATGTTCTGAGAAACCTGACGAGATCCAGGAGACAGGGTATGTTCTGAGAAACATGACGGATCATAACATCTATTATATATGTTCTGAGAAACCTGACGAATCATAACATCTATATTATATATGTTCTGAGAAACCTGGCGGATCATAACATCTATTATATATGTTCTGAGAAACCTGACGAATCACAACATCTATTCTAAATATTCTGTTACTAACAACACTATTGGCTTGATATTTAATTGAGTTCTCAACAAACGTGAATTCTACTTCAAGTAAACCAACCCTTGAAATCATGTTGTTGATTTGTGTTTGAAATCTGGTTGAAATGAGTGTACCACTATTTTCCCAGTGTGTGTGTGTGTGTGTGTGTGTGTGTGTGTGATAAATATGTGTGTGTGTGTGTGTGTGTGTGTGCGTGATAAATATGTGTGTGTGTCTCTGACAACAGGGTCCTGATGGTCACCATGGGGACGCAGGTGACGGTGGACTTCCTGGAACAGACGGAGAGAAGGTACGTGATTGAAATCAAAAAGAATTGTAATAATAAAACTACAACACCTCGTTTTCTGCTTGGACCCCTAGTTATACAACTACGTGTTTGCTGCTTGGACCCCTAGTTATACAACCACGTGTTTACTGCTTGGACCCCTAGTTATACAACCACTGTGTTTGCTGCTTGGACCCCTAGTTATACAACCACTGTGTTTGCTGCTTGGACCCCTAGTTATACAACCACAAGTTTGCTGCTTGGGACCCTTAGTTATACAACCACTGTGTTTACTGCTTGGACCCCTAGTTATACAACCACTGTGTTTGCTGCTTGGACCCCTAGTTATACAACCACTGTGTTTGCTGCTTGGACCCCTAGCTATACAACCACCGTGTTTGCTGCTTGGACCCCTAGTTATACAACCACCGTGTTTGCTGCTTGGACCCCTAGTAATACAACCACTGTGTTTGCTGCTTGGACCCCTAGTTATACAACTACGTGTTTGCTGCTTGGACCCCTAGTTATACAACCACGTGTTTACTGCTTGGACCCCTAGTTATACAACCACTGTGTTTGCTGCTTGGACCCCTAGTTATACAACCACTGTGTTTGCTGCTTGGACCCCTAGTTATACAACCACAAGTTTGCTGCTTGGGACCCTTAGTTATACAACCACTGTGTTTACTGCTTGGACCCCTAGTTATACAACCACTGTGTTTGCTGCTTGGACCCCTAGTTATACAACCACTGTGTTTGCTGCTTGGACCCCTAGCTATACAACCACCGTGTTTGCTGCTTGGACCCCTAGTTATACAACCACCGTGTTTGCTGCTTGGACCCCTAGTAATACAACCACTGTGTTTGCTGCTTGGACCCCTAGTTATACAACCACTGTGTTTGTGTCTCCAGGGAGATCCCGGTCGAACAGGAAACGCAGGCCCCCTCGGCCCGGTGGGAAACGTTGGACCTAAGGTAAACAGGAAGTCACTGCACATGATATGATGTTACTTCCTGCATCTCAGTGTTCCATACAGCTATGCTCTGACATCAGAGTGATCATTCCTGACCTCTGTTGCTCTTCAAATCAAATTAAAATGTTATTGGTCACACACACATGGTTAGCAGATGTTATTGGTCACACACACATGGTTAGCAGATGTTATTGGTCACACACACATGGTTAGCAGATGTTAATGGTCACATACACATGGTTAGCAGACGTTATTGGTCACACACACATGGTTAGCAGATGTTAATGCGAGTGTAGCAAAACGCTTCCCCGCTCCTCTCTGGTTGTTAGGCCAGGGACCTGATAGAAAGGTTAGAGGTCAGAGGTTGAAGGGTAAATAACCCTGTTCTCTTCCTCCTCCTCAGGGTGAGAGAGGGAGTCCCGGTTCGCCTGGCTTCCCTGGAGCCAAAGGAACACCAGTAAGAAGCTCTACTCCACACAGACTATAACACTCTAACTGGCCCAATGATGTTGAATACTGTAGAATTGCATTTTATTAAACCAAAAATGATGTCAATATAATCATTTGTGTGTCTCTTCTAGGGGACTATTGGAGGCCCAGGAGACAAGGGAGAACTGGTGAGACCCTCTGAAGCTCTGCCCGATATCACAGTCAACATGCTCTAGGGAAACTAGCTCTGTGTCTAAATATTGTCTGTGCGTTGTGGAATAATCTAATGGTTTCTGTCTGCAAATGGTTGTGTAATGTTTGTGTAGTTGCGTTGTCTAACGGTTGTTGTGTTGTTGTGTTGTTGTGTTGTTGTGTTGTAGGGGAGAAGAGGAGACTTTGGATCAAAGGGGGATCAGGGAACAAATGGAGTTAAAGGAGACAAGGTATGACACAACATATATAACATACACACTTTCACTCAGACACACACACACACAACATCGCTCACACACACACACACACACACACTTTCACTCGCTCAGACACACACACACACACACACACACACACACACACACACACACTTTCACTCGCTCAGACACACACACACACACTTTCACTTGCTCAGACACACACACACACACACACACACTTTCACTCGCTCAGACACACACACACACACACTTTCACTCGCTCAGACACACACACACACACTTTCACTCGCTCAGACACACACACACACACTTTCACTCGCTCAGACACACACACACCCTACCTGCCTGTGTTGTCCTCCTGTGTTTCAGGGCGAGGCAGGACCTGAGGGGCTGAGAGGACTCCCAGGTGAAGTAGGAAACAAAGGAACCAAGGGGGACAACGGACTGCCAGGACCACGCGGGCCCCCCGGCTCTTCAGGAGACGCAGGGAAGAACGTAGGTCAACAGAACATACCTTCACCAGGCTGATCACAACGCCTTCCTAGTGTTCTTGGCTTCCTGTATGTGTGTGTACATGGTCATGTTACTGTGTTATGGTGATACGGTGCCAATTTACACTAACCAAGGGGATGGCATGATAATGTTGCTATGGTAACCACTATCTGTGTGGTACAGGGTACCCGTGGCGACCCCGGTGATGCTGGACCGAGAGGAGACCCCGGCCAGGCAGGACCAAAGGTGTGTGTGTGTGTGTGTCTGTTTGTCTGAGTATGTGTGTAGTTCTCCGTGTGTGTGTAGTTCTCAGTGTGTGTACTTCTCAGTGTGTGTGTAGATCTCTGTGCTGATTGATTGATCTCTGTGCTGATTGATTTCTGTGCTGCTGTAGGGTGACGTGGGAAGAGCTGGCTTCAGTTACCCAGGACCAAGAGGACCAACGGTAAACACACACACACACACACACACACACACACAGACACACAGACACACAGACACACACACACACCAGTGGAGGCTGGTGACTTGAACAATTTACAAGGATGAGAGAACCACAGTATAGGCGAGGTCCGCACGGAGATGACAAAGCAGGAATGGGAATGAGAGGGCTACTTACACAGTGTTGGGAAGGGATGACAGCAGTGATTGAATGAGGTATGAGGCATGAGTTGAGCTGTTCAGGGACTTCAGTCCAGAACAGGGTTGAGGTGTTCAGAGACTTCAGTCCAGAACAGGGTTAACTTCTTAAGGAGCAGCAAGGTGTTCAAAATCCAAAAGTTGAGTTATTAAACATGCATCAATATACAAGTGTTTCATAGTCATCAAAAGCTCTGCTTCTTGGCAATATCACAGCGTTGTCAGATTTCAAAAAGGCTTTACGGCCAAAGCAGCACATTTGATTGTTTGAGGGTAGCACCTAACATTTTTTCCCATTACCATAATTTCATAAGCCTCCACGGTTCACAGAAAACACATTTCACAGCGAAAACAAATCAATTACCTTTTGAAGAACTTCTGCTGAGGGCTTCCAAAGTGTTCAACGAAGACAATCCATGGTTCTTTTGTTAGAAAAAGTAATGTATTATATCCATAAATCTCAGTTTGGTTGGCGCGTTATAATGAGAAAATACAGCCTCCACTCGTCCATTGAAACGTGAAGAGAACTCGTTCAACTTATACCTACAAACTTGTCCAAGAACAATCAAACATCATTGTAAATGTATCCTTAGGAACACTTTAATGTATATGTTGTATAATATTTCAACCGGAATATAAACTGGGCGATAAGAAAGGAAAAAACCAAAGAGCGCGCCAGCCGGGAACGCGCGTTTACTTCTATTGACATCTGTGTGGCCACTTCCTTATTCGTCTTCTTCTCTGCTCTAAAAGCATCTAAATTAATCTGAACACTTTCTCGAGACTGTTGACATCCAGAGGAAGCAATAGGTACTGCATTCATATGCCCTTATATGGGCATTTTGATAAGGGAGGGGTTCCAAATGAGGCAATGTGTCAAAACAGCTTTTTCCAGGACAGAAATTCCTCGGGTTTTCGCCTGCCATATCCGTTCTGTTATACTCACAGACAACATGTTAACACTTTTAAAAAATTCAGAGTGTTTCCTATTTCCTATCCAATGTGCATATCCTATTTTCTGGGCCTGAATGGGAGGCATTTTACTTTGGGCACGACAGGCTCTCCAAAACGGTCACCTCGTGCGCTGCTCCCAAAGAAGTTAACTTGGACTCAATACGCCTTCTTTTTATTAAATACGCCATTAGATTGCAAAATCAACTAAGATAACATATAGAATTGTTTTTAATATTTAGCCATTTGATTTGGATTTCAGGACACCTGTAAATAATAAATATAAAAAAAGTATTTGAAAGAACATTGAATAACACATTCAGAAATGGCAAAACAAAAAGTAAAAAAATAGCGGCTCTGGGTCTGTTTACAGCTCGTCACACCCAGCGGCTCTGGGTCTGTTTACAGCTCGTCACACCCAGCGGCTCTGGGTCTGTTTACAGCTCGTCACACCCAGCGGCTCTGGGTCTGTTTACAGCTCGTCACACCCAGCGGCTCTGGGTCTGTTTACAGATCGTCACACCCAGCGGCTCTGGGTCTGTTTACAGCTCGTCACACCCAGCGGCTCTGGGTCTGTTTACACCTCGTCACACCCAGCGGCTCTGGGTCTGTTTACAGCTCGTCACACCCAGCGGCTCTGGGTCTGTTTACAGCTCGTCACACCCAGCGGCTCTGGGTCTGTTTACAGCTCATCGTAACAGCCTAACACTCTCTCTAACTCACTGTCTGACCCTGTGTGTATTCAGGGTGACCGTGGGGAGAAGGGCGGTCCAGGGCCCAGGGGAGGCAGAGGAGACTGTGGCTCCAAGGGAGGGCCAGGGGGAAAGGGGACCCCTGGAGAGGAGGGAGAACCAGGGCCTCAGGGAGAACCTGGATTCAGAGGACCAAGAGGAGTGGGTGGACGAGACGTACGTACACAAGCACGCACGCATACACACAGACAGTACTTCCACACAGTGTGTTATAATCTATGTATGAATCTGTGTATGAAAGTATCTCTTTCTCTCTACAGGGAGATCCAGGTCCCGAGGGAGACCCCGGCCTCACAGTAAGAACCTCTGTCCCTCTTTTATCATCCCTCTATCCCTCTATCCCTCTATCCCTCCATCCCTCTATCTCTCTATCCGTCCATCACCCTATCCATCCATCGCTCCATCCCTCTATTCCTCCATCCCTCTATCCCTCCATCCCTCCCTCTATCCCTCTATCCCTCTATCCCTCCATCCCTATATCCCTCCATCCCTCTATCCCTCCATCCCTCCATCCCTCTATCCATCCCTCCATCCCTCCATCCCTCTATCCATCCCTCTATCCCTCCATCCCTCCATCTCTCCATCCCTCTACCACTTTTTTGTCATCCTTCTCAGAGTAAGGTCATGTGATGTAATGTGATGTTTTCATTGTAGGAATGTGATGTCATGAACTACATCAGAGAGACTTGTGGCTGCTGTGGTGAGTTATTCAGACACACACACACACAACAACAACCTGAAATCCACCTGTTACATGCCTCAGACTGAGACCTGGTCAGCAGATAATGGCCTTGAATTAACAGGGTGGAATGACGAGATGGACAAAAGTTTGTAGTGTTCAGTATTAGGCATTCTCCAAGATGTATTAAATTATACAGTAGTTTTATTTATTTTATGTTGTGTCATTACAAGTGCATTGTAGTATTTAGTATTTTTCAAATTCCAAAAAATAAAGGCTTCAAGTTTCAAAAAATGATCTCCATACATCTGCAGAATCCGCTAATTACCTCTCAGTAATAGTCAAATATCTAGTGCATATCACCTGAGGCTATTCAATCAGTATAGAAGGTAGTGTATACCAACAAAAGCTATTTGTTGTGTAAAATAAGTAAAGGTTTACAGAGCTCAGTGTACTAGCAGTGTCAATTTCCATAAAGCTACAAATTACTGGAGGCCTGTGTCTTAGGGCTAGGTGTCAGGTGTCCTTCCTAACTTAGTTGCCGGTGAGAAAGAAAACCACTCAGGGATTTCACCATGAGGCCAATGCTGATTTTAAAACAGTTACAGAGTTCAATGGTTGTGATATGAGAAAACAATACTAACCTAAATGACACAGTTAAAAAAGGGAAGCCTGTACAGAATTCAACTATTCCAGAACATGAATCCTGTTTGCAACAAGGCACTAAAGTAATACTGCAAAAAATGTGGCAAAGAAATTACATTTATGTCCTGAAAACAAAAGCGTTATGTTTGGGGCAAACCCAACACAACACTGAGTACCACTCTTCATATTTTCAAGTACGGTGGTGGCTGCATCATGGTATGGGTATGCTTGTCATAGGTACGGACTAGGGAGTTTTTCAGGATAAAAAGAAACAGAATACAGCTAAGCACAGGCAAAATCCTAGAGGAAAACCTGGTTCAGTCTGCTTTCCAACAGACACTGAGAGATAAAGTTACTTTTCAGCAGGAAAGTAATCTGAAACACAAGGCCAAATCTACACTGGAGTTGCTTAACAAGAAGACCGGGAATGTTCAGTTTTGACTTAAATCGGCTTGAAAATCTATGACTTGAAAATGAAAGCTCTTAGAGACTTACTCGAAAGACTCACGGCTGTAAAAGGTGCTTCTACAAAATATTGACTCAGAAATGTGAATACTTATGTAAATTAGATATTAGAAATATCTCAATATATACTGCATTTACTGTAGTTAAACATCTTATCTCAATATATACTGCATTTACTGTAGTTAAACATCTTATCTCAATATATACTGCACTTACTGTAGTTAAACATCTTATCTCAATATATACTGCATTTACTGTAGTTAAACATCTTATCTCAATATATACTGCACTTACTGTAGTTAAACATCTTATCTCAATATATACTGCATTTACTGTAGTTAAACATCTTATCTCAATATATACTGAATGTACTGTGGTTAAATATCTTATCTCAATATATACTGCATTTACTGTGTGAAGTAGCTGGATTTTGGGGGGAACTGGAACACGTTGTCGAACACGTTGATCCAGAGCATCCCAAACATGCTCAATGGGTAACATGTCTGGTGAGTCTGCAGGCCATGGAAGAACTGGGACATTTTCAGCTTCCAGGAATTGTGTACAGATCCTTGTGACACGGGGCCGTGCATTATCATGCTGAAACATGAGGTGATGGCGGCGGATGAATGGCACGACAATGGACCTCAAGATCTATCTCATCACGGTATCTCTGTGCATTCAAATTGCCATTGATAAAATGCAATTGTGTTCGTTGTCCGTAGCTTATGCCTGCCCATACCATAACCCCACCGCCACCACGGGGCACTCTGTTCGCAACGTTGACATCAGCAAACCGCTCGCCCACATGACGCCATACACGTGGTCTGCGTTTGTGAGGCCGGTTGGACGCACTGCCGAATTCTCTAAAGCGCCGTTGGAGGTGGCTTATGGTAGAGAAATTAACATTCAATTCTCTGGCAGAAGCTTTGGTGGACATTCTTGTAGTCAGCATGCCAATTGCACTCTCCCTTGAGACATCTGTGGCATTGTGATGTTTGACACAACTGCACATATTAGAGTGGCCAGCACAAGGTGCACCTGTGTAATGATCAGGCTGTTTAATCAGCTTCTTGATATGCCACATCTGTCAGGTGGATGGATTTTCTTGGCAAAGGAGGAATACTCACTATCAGGGATGTAAACAAACATGTGCACAACATGTGAGAGAAATAACCTTTTTGTGCATATGGAACATTACTGGGATTTTTTATTTCAGCTCATGAAACATGGGACCAACACTTTACATGTGGCGTTTATATTTTTGTTCAGTGGTAGTAGTGTTCAGTATCAGGCATTCTACAAGATTAAAGAAGAAACCTCACGATCCCACTAACGCTCCACATTGACGTTACAGCTCCCCTTAGCGGCGGTAACCGTATGTATTGTAAATCCTCGGTTCAAAACATTTTAATTTAATTATAATTTAACCTTTATTTAACTAGTCAAGTCAGTTAAGTACAAATTTACAATGACGGCCTACCAAGAGAAAAAAGGTGTCCTGCAGGGACGCGAGCTGGGATTAAAAATAGAAATATAGGACAAAACACACTTCCCGACAAGAGAGACCTAAGACAACAACATAGCAAGGCAGCAACACATGACAACACAGCATGGTAGCAACACAACATGGTAGCAACACAACATGACAACACAGCATGGTAGCAACACAGCATGGTAGCAACACAATATGGCAGCAACATAACATGGTAGCAACACAGCATGGTAGCAACACAACATGGCAGCAACATAACATGGTAGCAACATAACATGACAACACAGCATGGCAGCAACACAACATGGCAGCAACACAACATGGTAGCAACACAGCATGGTAGCAACACAATATGGCAGCAACATAACATGGTAGCAACATAACATGACAACACAGCATGGAAGCAACACAACATGACAACACAGCATGGCAGCAACACAACATGGCAGCAACACAACATGGTAGCAACACAGCATGGTAGCAACACAACATGGCAGCAACACAACATGGTAGCAACATAACATGACAACACAGCATGGAAGCAACACAACATGACAACACAGCATGGTAGCAACACAACATGGCAGCAACACAACGTGGTAGCAACACAACATGGCAGCAACACAACATGGTAGCAACACAACATGACAACACAGCATGGTAGCAACACAACATGACAACACAGCATGGTAGCAACACATGACACAACACAGCATGGTAGCAACACATGACAACACAGCATGGTAGCAACACAACATGGTAGCAACACATGCCAACACAGTATGGTAGCAACACATGACAACACAGCATGGTAGCAACACAACATGACAACACAGCATGGTAGCAACACATGACAACACAGCATGGTAGCAACACAACATGGTAGCAACACATGACAACACAGTATGGTAGCAACACAGCATGGTAGCAACACAACATGGTAGCAACACAACATGGCAGCAACACAACATGGTAGCAACACAACATGGTAGCAACACAACATGGTCCACAACGGGCAAGAAGGTAGAGACAACAATACATCACACAAAGCAGCCACAACTGTCAGTAAGAGTGTCCATGATTGAGTCTGAATGAAGAGATTGAGATAAAACTGTCCAGTTTGAGTGTTTGGTGCAGCTCGTTCCAGTCGCTAAGCTGCAGCGAACTGAAAAGAGGAGGGACCCAGGGATGTGTGTGCTTTGGGGACCATTAACAGAATGTGACTGGCAGAACGGGTGTTGTATGTGGAGGATGAGGGCTGCAGTAGATATCTCAGATAGGGGGGAGAGAGGCCTAAGACGGTTTTATAAATAAGCATCAACCATTGGGTCTTGCGACGGCTATACAGAGATGACCAGTTAACAGAGGAGTATAGAGTGCAGTGATGTGTCCTATAAGGAGCACTGGTGGCAAATCTGATGGCCGAATGGTAAAGAACATCTAGCCGCTTACCTGCCAATCTATAAATTACGTCTACGTAATCTAGCATGGGTAGGATGGTCATCTGAATCAGGGTTAGTTTGGCAGCTGGGGTGAAAGAGGAGCGATTACGATAGAGGAAACCAAGTCTAGATTTAAATTTAGCCTGCAGCTTTGATATGTGCTGAGAGAAGGACAGTGTACTGTCTAGCCATACTCCCAAGTACTTGTATGAGGTGACTACCTCAAACTCTAAACCCTCAGAGGTAGTAATCACACCTGTGGGGAGAGGTTACATTCTTCTTACCAAAACATATTACCTTTGTTTTGGAGGTGTTCAGAACATGAGCCGAACAAAGAAGAAGTGGTAGTCGCTTAGCACTGTTAACCGCTGTAACCCTGCCGTGTTGTTGTCCGTGCAGACTGTGAGAAGCGGTGCGGGGCGCTGGACATCGTGTTTGTGATTGACAGCTCAGAGTCCGTTGGTCTCGCCAACTTTACTCTGGAGAAGAACTTTGTCATCAACACCATCAACAGACTGGGCTCTATGGCCAAGGACCCCAACTCAGAGACAGGTACACACACACACACACACACACACACACACACACAACTTTGTCATCAACCCCATCAACAGACTGGGCTCTATGGCCAAGGACCCCAACTCAGAGACAGGTACACACACACACACACACACACACACCCAGGTAACTTCTCCTGGTAGGTACCGATTGTGTAGAATGTTAAGTTTTTCTCCCTCGTGACTCCGACATACACCCCCGCAGGTACCAGAGTGGGTGTGGTACAGTACAGTCACAGTGGAACCTTCCAGGCCATCGGGCTCAATGACTCCAAGATTGACTCCCTGTCTGCTTTCAAGGTATGTGAATTGGGGCTTCAAGGCAGAGGGCTGCATTCCCTGTGGGTCCGACAGAAATCATTGCAGCGCTGTCTGAATTTTTCATGCTGCGGGCGGTCGGTCAGGCAGACAGACGGACTTTGGGATTAAACAATTTTTTGTTGTCCCGCAGATAATTTGGAGGCGGTCGTCTTTCTGCTTCGTATGCGTTAGTCTAGGCCTACTCTTTGCCACAGTATTCACACTCGGCATTCGCTGCTTCAACTTCAGTAGCCTACCTCTCCTCTCCTAGTTGGGCCTAGTATATGTCTCCTCTCATTGAAATAGAGTAGGCTGCCTATGAATAGAGAATCACTGGCAGTTATCTTTCCTAGGAAATTAATTTAGACTATAAGACTGAAGTTTACTACTGTGTCTGTAAATACATATTGAGTTAAATAAAGGTTAAATAAAAAATAAATAGAAAAGAAGTGGAGTGTGCTCAAACAAGGTGAGTCGAGGTGCAATCAAAAAATGTGATCATCGTTGAAAAGGAAAAAACGTGGACAGGCTACTAGCATTTAGGATGTAGCCTACCTTTTAGGAGGACGATTAGCATATAGCATATAGCCTTCCTTTTAGGAGGACGATTAGCATATAGCATATAGCCTACCTTTTAGGAGGACGATTAGCATATAGCATATAGCCTACCTTTTAGGAGGACGATTAGCATATAGCATATAGCCTACCTTTTAGGAGGACGATTAGCATATAGCATATAGCCTACCTTTTAGGAGGATGATTAGCATATAGCATATAGCCTACCTTTTAGGAGGATGATTAGCATATAGCATATAGCCTACCTTTTAGGAGGACGATTAGCATATAGCCTACCTTTTAGGAGGATGATTAGCATATAGCATATAGCCTACCTTTTAGGAGGATGATTAGCATATAGCATATAGCCTACCTTTTAGGAGGACAATTAGCATATAGCCTTCCTAATAGGAGGACGATTAGCATATAGCATATAGCCTTCCTTGTAGGAGGACCATTAGCATATAGCATATAGCCTTCCTTTTAGGAGGACGATTAGCATATAGCATATAGCCTTCCTTTTAGGAGGACGATTAGCATATAGCATATAGCCTACCTTTTAGGAGGACGATTAGCATATAGCATATAGCCTACCTTTTAGGAGGACGATTAACATATAGCATATAGCCTTCCTTTTAGGAGGACGATTAGCATATAGCATATAGCCTACCTTTTAGGAGGACGATTAGCATATAGCATATAGCCTACCTTTTAGGAGGATGATTAGCATATAGCCTACCTTTTAGGAGGACGATTAGCATATAGCCTACCTTTTAGGAGGATGATTAGCATATAGCATATAGCCTTCCTTGTAGGAGGACCATTAGCATTTAGCATATAGCCTACCTTTTAGGAGGACGATTAGCATATAGGATATAATAGTCCTACTTCAAGTAATATAATAATAATAATAATAATAATAATAATAATAACAATAATAATAATCAGCTATATAACAGTACTATGTGACCTCTACTTCATAATAATAATAATCAGCTATATAACAGTACTATGTGACCTTTACTTCAAGGTAATATAATAATAATAATAATAATATTAATAATAATAATAATAGTAATAGTAATAAACTATAAACAGTGTCTTCGGGAAAGTAATCAGTCCCCATTTGACTTTTTCCACATTTTGTTATGATACAGCTTTATCCTATCATAGTTTATCCTCAGCATGTTGTTATGATACAGCTTTATCCTATCATAGTTTATCCTCAGCATGTTGTTATGATACAGCTTTATCCTATCATAGTTTATCCTCAGCATGTTGTTATGATACAGCTTTATCCTATCATAGTTTATCCTCAGCATGTTGTTATGATACAGCTTTATCCTATCATAGTTTATCCTCAGCATGTTGTTATGATACAGCTTTATCCTATCATAGTTTATCCTCAGCATGTTGTTATGATACAGCTTTATCCTATCATAGTTTATCCTCAGCATGTTGTTATGATACAGCTTTATCCTATCATAGTTTATCCTCAGCATGTTGTTATGATACAGCTTTATCCTATCATAGTTTATCCTCAGCATGTTGTTATGATACAGCTTTATCCTATCATAGTTTATCCTCAGCATGTTGTTATGATACAGCTTTATCCTATCATAGTTTATCCTCAGCATGTTGTTATGATACAGCTTTATCCTATCATAGTTTATCCTCAGCATGTTGTTATGATACAGCTTTATCCTATCATAGTTTATCCTCAGCATGTTGTTATGATACAGCTTTATCCTATCATAGTTTATCCTCAGCATGTTGTTATGATACAGCTTTATCCTATCATAGTTTATCCTCAGCATGTTGTTATGATACAGCTTTATCCCATCATAGTTTATCCTCAGCATGTTGTTATGATACAGCTTTATCCTATCATAGTTTATCCTCAGCATGTTGTTATGATACAGCTTTATCCCATCATAGTTTATCCTCAGCATGTTGTTATGATACAGCTTTATCCTATCATAGTTTATCCTCAGCATGTTGTTATGATACAGCTTTATCCTATCATAGTTTATCCTCAGCATGTTGTTATGATACAGCTTTATCCCATCATAGTTTATCCTCAGCATGTTGTTATGATACAGCTTTATCCTATCATAGTTTATCCTCAGCATGTTGTTATGATACAGCTTTATCCTATCATAGTTTATCCTCAGCATGTTGTTATGATACAGCTTTATCCCATACTTACAATACTTATTTCCCTCATTAAAATACAAATCAATTTATAACATTTTTCACATGCGTTTTTCAGGATTTATTTGTTGTTGTTCTGTCTCTCACTGTTCAAATAAACCTACCATTAAAATTATAGACTGATAATTTCTTTGTCAGTGGGCAAACGTACAAAATCAGCAGGGGATCAAATACTTTTTTCCCTCACTGTATATGGCTTACGCTGGTGTACAGCAATCTTTAAGTCATACCACAGATTCTCAATTGTATTGAGGTCTGAGCTCTCACTAAGTGTCACGATCTCCTGAAGGGACAGACCAAGACGCAGCGATGCTTCCAATATACATTTTATTATTGAAGAAACGTAACTGGGAAAAAAAACAAAAATGAACGTAACGAAGATCGTGATCCATCATTCCTTCAATTCTGACCAGTTTCCCAGTCCCTGCCGATGAAAAACATCCCCACAGCATGATGCTGCCACCATCATGCTTCACTGTGGGGATGGTGTACTCGGGGTGATGTGAGGTGTTGGGTTTGTGCCAGACATAGTATTTTCCTTGGTGGCCAAAAAGCAAAATTTTAGTCTCATCTGACCAGAGTACCTTCTTCCATATGTATGGAGAGTCTCCCACATGCTTTTTTCTGGCCACTCTTCCGTAAAGCCCAGCTCTGTGGAGGGTACTGCTTAAAGTGGTCCTATGGACAGATACTCCAATCTCCGCTGTGGAGCTTTGCAGCTCCTTCAGGGTTATCTTTGGTCTCTTTGTTGCCTCTCTGATTAATGCCCTCCTTGTCTGGTCCCTGAGTTTTGGTGGGCGGCCCTCTCTTGGCAGGTTTGCTGTGGTGCCATATTCTTTCCATTTCTTAACAATGGATTTAATGGTGCTTCGTGGGATGTTCAAAGTTTCTGATACGTTTTTATTACCCAACCCTGATCTGTACTTCTCCACAACTTTGTCCCTGACCTGTTTGGAGAGCTCATTGGTCTTCATGGTGCTGCTTGCTTGGTGGTGCCCCTTGCTAAGTGGTGTTGCAGACTCTGGGGCCTTTCAGAACAGGTGTCTATATACTGATATCATGTGACAGATCATGTGACACTTAGATTGCACACAGGTGGACTTTATTTAACTAATTATGTGACTTCTGAAGGTAATTGGTTGCACCAGATCATATTTAGGGGCTTCATAGCAAAGGGGGTGAATACATATGTACCCACCACTTTCCGTATTTATTAATTTTACATTTTTTGAAATAAGTAATTTTCTTTCATTTGTAATGGACATACACTATTTTGTGTTTGTCCATTACATGAAATCCAAATAAAAATATATTTAAATTACATGTTGTAATGCAACAAAATAGGAAAAACGCCAAGGGGGATGAATACTTTTTCAAGGCACTGTATATACCAATAATATGTGACCTCTACTTCAAGGTAATATAACAATAATAATAAACTATAAAACAATAATATGTGACTTCCTGTCTGTCTTGAAGTGGAGCGACACACAAGTCTAACATTACCTGACACCTGAAGACTTATACCTAGGCTTTAGCTCAGCGGGCTACACAGTCTTGTGGTGTTCAGATCGCCTGAGTTTGACCTTTGAACCCAGACTGAGACATAAACACTCACACACCCGCCCACCCTCGGCATGACCCTTTGCAGGATGAGACCTGAAGACTTGTATTAGCTCCCCAAGTTAATGCCTAGGCTTTAGCTCAGTGGGCTAACACCCTCCCACCCTCTGCCTGTCTGTCTGTCTGTCTTCAGGATGCAGTGAAGCGTCTGGAGTGGATAGCCGGGGGGGACGTGGACCCCGTCAGCGCTGAAGTACGCCTACGACCACCTGATCAAGGACAGCCGCAGAGCTAAAGCCAACGTCACCGTGGTGGTCATCACAGACGGACGGTTCGACCCCAGGGACGACGACTCACTGCTCACATACCTCTGCAGGTAGCTGACCACCCGGGAGATGGAGCTGTGTGTGTGTTGTGGGGGGTGTGGATGGTTGTGTGTGTGTGTGTGTGTGTGTGTGTGTGTGTGTGCGTATCGAGGGGGGACATCTTTTATCAGCTGTGTGTGCCTCCTATCTGATTATTTGTGTGTGTGTGTGTGTGTGTGTTTGTGCGTGTGCGTGTTTGTGTGTGAGCAGTGACCCCAGTGTGGATGTGAGTGCTATAGGTATAGGGGACATGTTTGACCAGATAGAGGAGAATGAGAGCCTGAAGAGTATAGCCTGTCAGAGAGACGGTAGGGTGCTGGGGATGAGACGCTTCGCTGATCTGGTGGCGGAGGAGTTCATCGACAAGATAGAGACCGTGCTCTGCCCAGGTACACACACACACACACACACACACACCTAAATCCGACATACAGTAAAAACACACATTCTCTTGTACACATAGTACTTGTATATCAGAGACAAATGATCAATAACTTCTCTCTTAGACCCTGTGATCGTGTGTCCTGACCTTCCCTGTCAAACCGGTAAGAGTATTGAGATTTAAAGATTTTCATTCTGATTTTGATTTGTCCCTCAACTAACATTGACTCATTCTCCTTACTGGCCTCGACTGGCAAAAAAATAACCAAATGCGCTTTGACGTGGAAAACATTTAAATGTTCACATTAACATGACAGTCCATCACCCTGAGGCTGAACAATGATAATTAAACCAGAGATTTAAAGAATTAACAAACTATAAAAGGTAGAACGGGATTTCACAGATTAGAAAGGAGAACGATTAAGCAACGTGCTGGGTGGGTGTACCGGCGGCCATACTGGAAAGTGACCGTTGGGGATGTTGATTCGTGTCATCGCCCACTATTCTCCTGCTCCTAGCAGGGGGGGGGGGCGACACCGGTCTTCCGGAAGTTGATGCTGTTGCTGTGCAACCTCTTGCTAGCATTTTAGTATAACAGTTAGCTAAACATTTTGCGACTTCGAGGGTGTTCTGTTCTTAAATACCAGATACACACTATACCAGATACACACTATAACAGATACACACTATACCAGATACACACTATACCAGATACACACTATACCAGATACACACTATACCAGATACACACTATACCAGATACACACTATACCAGATACACACTATACCAGATACACACTATAACAGATACACACTATAACAGATACACACTATAACAGATACACACTATACCAGATACACACTATACCAGATAAACACTATAACAGATACACACTATAACAGATACACACTATACCAGATACACACTATAACAGATACACACTATAGCAGATACACACTATAACAGATACACACTATAGCAGATACACACTATAACAGATACACACTATAACAGATACACACTATAGCAGATACACACTATAGCAGATACACACTATAACAGATACACACTATAACAGATACACACTATAACAGATACACACTATAACAGATACACACTATAACAGATACACACTATAACAGATACACACTATAACAGATACACACTATAACAGATACACACTATAACAGATACACACTATAACAGATACACACTATAACAGACACACACTATAACAGATACACACTATAACAGATACACACTATAACAGATACACACTATAGCAGATACACACTATAACAGATACACACTATAACAGATACACACTATAACAGATACACACTATAACAGATACACACTATAACAGATACATACTATAACAGATACACACTATAACAGATACACACTATAACAGATACACACTATAACAGATACACACTATAACAGATACATACTATAACAGATACACACTATAACAGATACACACTATAACAGATACACACTATAACAGATACACACTATAACAGATACACACTATAACAGATACACACTATACCAGATACACACTATAACAGATACACACTATAACAGATACACACTATAACAGATACACACTATAACAGATACACACTATACCAGATACACACTATAACAGATACACACTATAACAGATACACACTATAACAGATACACACTATAACAGATACACACTATAACAGATACACACTATAACAGATACACACTATAACAGATACACACTATAACAGATACACACTATAACAGATACACACTATAACAGATACACACTATAACAGATACACACTATACCAGATACACACTATAACAGATACACACTATAACAGATACACACTATAACAGATACACACTATAACAGATACACACTATAACAGATACACACTATAACAGATACACACTATAACAGATACACACTATAACAGATACACACTATAACAGATACACACTATAACAGATACACACTATACCAGATACACACTATAACAGATACACACTATAACAGATACACACTATAACAGATACACACTATAGCAGATACACACTATACCAGATACACACTATACCAGATACACGCTATAACAGATACACGCTATAACAGATACACGCTATAACAGATACACGCTATAACAGATACACGCTATACCAGATACACGCTATAGCAGATACACACTATAGCAGATACACACTATAGCAGATACACACTATAGCAGATACACACTATAGCAGATACACACTATAACAGATACACACTATAGCAGATACACACTATAACAGATACACACTATAACAGATACACACTATAGCAGATACACACTATAACAGATACACACTATAACAGATACACACTATAACAGATACACACTATAGCAGATACACACTATAACAGATACACACTATAACAGATACACACTATAACAGATACACACTATAACAGATACACACTATAGCAGATACACACTATAACAGATACACACTATAACAGATACACACTATAACAGATACACACTATAACAGATACACACTATAACAGATACACACTATAACAGATACACACTATAACAGATACACACTATAACAGATACACACTATAGCAGATACACACTATAACAGATACACACTATAACAGATACACACTATAACAGATACACACTATAGCAGATACACACTATAACAGATACACACTATAGCAGATACACACTATAACAGATACACACTATAACAGATACACACTATAGCAGATACACACTATAACAGATACACACTATAACAGATACACACTATACCAGATACACACTATAACAGATACACACTATAGCAGATACACACTATAACAGATACACACTATAACAGATACACACTATAGCAGATACACACTATAACAGATACACACTATAACAGATACACACTATACCAGATACACACTATAACAGATACACACTATAGCAGATACACACTATAGCAGATACACACTATAGCAGATACACACTATAACAGATACACACTATAACAGATACACACTATAACAGATACACACTATAACAGATACACACTATAACAGATACACACTATAACAGATACACACTATAACAGATACACACTATACCAGATACACACTATAACAGATACACACTATAACAGATACACACTATACCAGATACACACTATAACAGATACACACTATAGCAGATACACACTATAGCAGATACACACTATAACAGATACACACTATAACAGATACACACTATAACAGATACACACTATAACAGATACACACTATAACAGATACACACTATAACAGATACACACTATAACAGATACACACTATACCAGATACACACTATAACAGATACACACTATAACAGATACACACTATAACAGATACACACTATAACAGATACACACTATAACAGATACACACTATAACAGATACACACTATAACAGATACATACTATAACAGATACACACTATAACAGATACACACTATAACAGATACACACTATAACAGATACACACTATAACAGATACACACTATAGCAGATACACACTATAACAGATACACACTATAGCAGATACACACTATAGCAGATACACACTATAACAGATACACACTATAACAGATACACACTATAACATATACACACTATAACAGATACACACTATACCAGATACACACTATACCAGATACACACTATAACAGATACACACTATAACAGATACACACTATACCAGATACACACTATAACAGATACACACTATACCAGATACACACTATAGCAGATACACACTATAACAGATACACACTATGCCAGATACACACTATAACAGATACACACTATAACAGATACACACTATAGCAGATACACACTATAACAGATACACACTATAACAGATACACACTATAACAGATACACACTATAACAGATACACACTATAACAGATACACACTATAACAGATACACACTATAACAGATACACACTATAACAGATACACACTATAGCAGATACACACTATAGCAGATACACACTATAGCAGATACACACTATAACAGATACACACTATAACAGATACACACTATAACAGATACACACTATAACAGATACACACTATAACAGATACACACTATAACAGATACATACTATAACAGATACACACTATAACAGATACACACTATAACAGATACACACTATAACATATACACACTATAACAGATACACACTATAACAGATACACACTATAACAGATACACACTATACCAGATACACACTATACCAGATACACACTATAACAGATACACACTATAACAGATACACACTATAACAGATACACACTATAGCAGATACACACTATACCAGATACACACTATACCAGATACACACTATAACAGATACATACTATAACAGATACACACTATAACAGATACACACTATACCAGATACACACTATAACAGATACACACTATAACAGATACACACTATAACAGATACATACTATAACAGATACACACTATAACAGATACACACTATAACAGATACACACTATAACAGATACACACTATAACAGATACACACTATAACAGATACACACTATAACAGATACACACTATACCAGATACACACTATAACAGATACATACTATAACAGATACACACTATAACAGATACACACTATAGTAGATACACACTATACCAGATACATACTATAACAGATACACACTATAACAGATACACACTATAGCAGATACACACTATAGCAGATACACACTATAACAGATACATACTATAACAGATACACACTATAACAGATACACACTATAACAGATACACACTATAACAGATACACACTATAACAGATACACACTATAACAGATACACACTATAACAGATACACACTATAGCAGATACACACTATAGCAGATACACACTATAGCAGATACACACTATAGCAGATACACACTATAGCAGATACACACTATAGCAGATACACACTATAGCAGATACACACTATAACAGATACACACTATAACAGATACACACTATAGCAGATACACACTATAACAGATACACACTATAGCAGATACACACTATAACAGATACACACTATAGCAGATACACACTATAGCAGATACACACTATAGCAGATGTCCCTTCAACGTGTGCGTGTCCCTTCAACGTGTGTGTCCCTTCAACGTGTGTGTGTCCCTTCAACGTGTGTGTGTCCCTTCAACGTGTGTGTGTCCCTTCAACGTGTGTGTGTATCCCTTCAACGTGTGTGTGTCCCTTCAACGTGTGTGTGTCCCTTCAACGTGTGTGTGTCCCTTCAACGTGTGTGTGTGTCCCTTCAACGTGTGTGTGTCCCTTCAACGTGTGTGTCCCTTCAACGTGTGTGTCCCTTCAACGTGTGTGTGTCCCTTCAACGTGTGTGTGTCCCTTCAACGTGTGTGTGTCCCTTCAACGTGTGTGTTTCAGAGCCAGCGGTGGCCAGCTGTGTCCAGCGCCCTGTGGACCTCGTGTTCCTGCTGGACGGGTCAGAGAGGATGGGAGTGGAGAACCACCGCCACGCCAAGGAGTTCATCGAGAACGTGGCGCGCCGCCTCACCCTGGCCAACGGCAAATCAGACGACAGGAACGCCCGTGTGGCCCTGCTGCAGTACGGCGGCCAGTCAGAACAGAGGGTGGAGTTCTCGCTCACGCACAATCTGACGGTGATCGCTGATTCGCTGGCTGGGATGAGCTACATGGACTCCGCCTCCTCTCTGGGCAGCGCCATCATACACGCTGTCAACAACCTGGTGATGTCACAGGTACAGTCAGATCCATAATTATAAAGATGAGCAAAATCTAGCCCCCTCCAGTTTTCAATACTCTAGCCCCTCCAGTTTTCAATACTCTATCCTTCCCCTCCAGTTTTCAATACTCTAGCCCCCCTTGAGTGCTAGAGTACTCTAGCCCCCTCCAGTTTTCCATACTCTATCCCTCCTCCAGTTTTCAATACTCTAGCCCCCCTCCAGTTTTCAATACTCTATCCCTCCCCTCCAGTTTTCAATACTCTATCCCTCCCTCCAGTTTTCAATACTCTATCCCTCCCCTCCAGTTTTCAATACTCTAGCCCCCCTTCAGTGCTAGAGTACTCTAGCCCTCCAGTTTTCCATACTCTAGCCCCCTCCAGTTTTCCATACTCTAGCCCCCTCCAGTTTTCCATACTCTAGCCCCCATCCAGTTTTCAATACTCTAGCCCCCCTACAGTTTTCAATACTCCCAACGCTGTATAACTGTACTGTTTTTTTATAACATTTTTCCCCCTTTATTTAACCAGGTAGGCAAGTTGAGAACAAAGTGGCCAAGATAAAGCAAAGCAGTGCGACAAAAACAACAACACAGAGTTACACATAAACAAACGTACAGTCAATAACACAATAGAAAAATCTATGTACAGTGCGTGCAAATGTAGTAAGGCAATAAATAGGCCATAGTGGCAAAATAATTACAATTTAGCATTAATAGTGGAGTGATAGATGTGCAGAAGATGATGTGCAAGTAGAGATACTGGGGTGCAAAAGAGCAAGAGGGTAAGTAATAATATGGGGATGAGGTAGTTGGGTGGGCTATTTACAGATGGGCTGTGTACAGGTACAGTGACCGGTAAGCTGCTCTGGCAGCTGATGCTTAAAGTTAGAGAGGGAAATGTGTCTCCAGCTTCAGTGATTTTTGCAGTTCGTTCCAGTCATTGGCAGCAGAGAACTGGAAGGAAAGGCGGCCAAAGGAGATGTTGGCTTTGGGGGTGACCAGTTGCTATGGTGACCAGTGAGCTGAGATAAGGCAGGGCTTTAGCTAGCAAAGACATATAGATGACCTGGAGCCAGTGGGTCTGGCAATGAATATGTAGCGAGGGCCAGCCGACTAGAGCATACAGGTCGCAGTGGTGGGTAGTATATGGGGCTTTGGTGACAAAACGGATGGCACTGTGATAGACTGCATCCAGTTTGCTGAGTAGTGTTGGAGGCTATTTTGTAAATGACATCGCTGAAGTCAAGGATTGGTAGGATAGTCAGCTTTACGAGGGTATGTTTGGCAGCATGAGTGAAGGAGGCTTTGTTGCGAAATAGGAAGCTGATTCTAGATTTAATTTTGGATTGGAGATGCCTAATGTGAGTCTGGAAGGAGTGTTTACAGTCTAACCAGACACGGAAGGAGTGCTGAAGTGATACGGAAGGCTAGTAATAGGGGTTGCAACAATTTCGGCAGATCAGTTTAGAAAGAGAGGGTCCAGAATGTCTAGCCCAGCTGATTTGTAGGGGTCCAGTGTGACAGTGTTTCCTAGCAGTGCAGTGGGCAGCTGGGAGGAGGTGCTCTTGTTCTCCATGGACTTTACAGTAAACCTTTGGAATTAGTGCTACAGGATGCACATTTCTGTTTAAAAATGCTAGCCTTTGCTTTTCTAACTGACTGAGTGTATTGGTTCCTGACTTCCCTGAAGAGTTGCATATCGCGGGGACTATTCGATGCTAATGCAGAACGCCACAGGATGTTTTTGTGCTGGTCAAGGACAGTCAAGTCTGGGGTGAACCAAGGGCTATATCTGTTCTTAGTTCTACACTTTTTGAATGGGGCATGCTTACTTAAGATGGTGAGGAAAGCACTTTTAAAGAGCAACCAGGCATCCTCTACTGACGGGATGAGGTCAGTATCCTTCCAGGATACCCAGGCCAGGTCGATTAGAAAGGCCTGCTTGTTGAAATGTTTTAGGGAGTGTTTGACAGTGATGAGGGGTGGTCGTTTGACCACGGACCCATTACGGACGCAGGCAATGAAGCAGTGATCGCTGAGATCCTGGTTGAAGACAGCAGAGGTGTATTTAGAGGGCAAGTTGGTCAGGATGATATCTAAGAGTGTGCCCATGGTTACCAATTTAAGGTTGTACCTGGTAGGTTCCTTGATAATTTGTGTGAGATTGAGGGCATCTAGCTTAGATTGTAGGACGGCCGGGGTGTTAAGCATATCCCAGTTTAGGTCACCTAACAGAACGAACTCTGAAGATAGATCGGGGGCAATCAATTCACATGTAGTGTCCAGGGCACAGCTGGGGGCTGAGGGGGGTCTATAACAAGCGGCAACGGTGAGAGACTTGTATCTGGAAAGGTGGATTTTTTAAAGTAGAAACTCAAATTGTTTGGGTACAGACCTGGATAGTATGACAGAACTCTGCAGGCTGTCTCTGCAGTAGATTGCAACTCCGCCCCCTTTGGCAGATCTATCTTGTCGGAAAATGTTGGAGTTGGGGATTTTAAATCTCTGAATTTTTGGTGGTCTTCCTAAGCCAGGATTCAGACACGGCTAGGACATCAGGGTTG
>CM059801.1:40890000-41042500 GCA_030435695.1 Brachymystax lenok tsinlingensis
AACGAGCAATACTCTCTAAACAAATGTGATCGAACAAGTGAAATGATTATACTTACCAAGTCCTCTCACTTTGAGACCTGTGGCATTTTGGTGACCGCACAGGTCTCCCACAAGCAGCCTTCTAAACACACCTGTTGGTTGGTCAATGTAACAGGTTAATAGAATGTAACAGGTTAATAGAATGTAACAGGTTAATACAATGTAACATGTCATTCCAATGTAACAGGTTAATACAATGTAACAAGTCAATACAATGTAACAGGTTAATACAATGTAACATGTTAATACAATGTAACATGTCATTCCAACGTAACATGTCATTCCAACGTAACAGGTTAATACAATGTAACATGTCATTCCAATGTAACAGGTTAATACAATGTAACATGTCTTTCCAATGTAACAGGTTAATACAACGTAACAGGTTAATACAACGTAACAGGTTAATACAACGTAACAGGTTAATACAATGTAACATGTTAATACAACGTAACAGGTTAATACAATGTAACATGTCATTCCAATGTAACAGGTTAATACAATGTAACATGTCATTCCAATGTAACAGGTTAATACAATGTAACATGTTAATACAATATAACATGTAGAATGTAATACAAAAGATAATACCAGTTTTTGACATGTGGGTTCTTTAACGCTCTTAGTTTATTCTTAAATGTAACGTTGGGGCAGCAGGTAGCCTCGTGGTCAGAGCGTTGGACTAGTAACTGAAAGGTTGCAAAACTAGAATCTGTTATGAACAGAGTGGACTAAGTTTTGTAGACTTTACCCGTTGCAAAAAGTTGTTTAGAAGGAGTGAAAAGCCACACTTTACAGAGTAGGCGTTCCCTAGCGGAAATATGCAGATCTATGCTCGGAAGGCGCCAATAGGATGTCGTGCTTGGCTCTGCCCCGCCTCCTTGCTGTTCCGTCCTCTGTGACGAGGGGCTGTGGTCTATCTTTGGCATTCCGAGGCTTTCGGTGAACCGGCTCAGTTGGCTCCCAAACGGTTCTTCGTTCAAAAATGCTTAATTTTTATTTTATTTTATTTCACCTTTATTTAAAAAACCGACATAGATACCATGAAAACGTTTTGTAAATCTCCAATGTAAAGCCCACAAGGTAAGCGTCCGTTATGTCAGAGTGTGAAATGCGCGTTCAATTGTGTTTTTGCCTGGCCAAATTATTACATGGCCTGCAAAAAAAAGAAGTTAAATCAAATCAAACCAAATTATATTTGTCACATACACGTGGTTAGCAGATGTTAATGCGAGTGTAGCGAAATGCTTGTGCTTCTAGTTCCGACCATGCAGTAGTATCTAACAAGTAATCTAACAATTCTCCAACAACTACCTGATACACACAAATCTAAAGTGGTGAATGAGAATATGTACATATAAATATATGGATGAGCGATGGCCGATTGGCATAGGCAAGATGCAGTAGATGGTATAAAATAGAGTATATATGATATGAGTAATGTAAGATGTGTAAACATTATTAAAGTGGCATTGTTTATAGTGACTAGTGTGTATAGTGACTCCATTTATTAATGCGGCCAGTGATTGGGTCTCAATGTAGGCAGCAGCCACTCAATGTTAGTGATGGCTGTTTAACAGTCTGATGGCCTTGAGGTAGAAGCTGTTTTTCAGTCTCTCGGTCCCAGCTTTGATGCATCTGTACTGACCTCGCCTTCTGGATGATAGCGGGGTGAACAGGCAGTGGCTCGGGTGGTTGTTGTCCTTGATGATCTTAACATTGGGTGGTGTAGGTGTCCTGGAGGGCAGGTAGTTTATCCCCGGTGATGCGCTGTGCAGTCCTCACTACCCTCTGGAGAGCCTTACGGTTGTGGGCGGAGCAGTTGCCGTACCAGGCGGTGATACAGCCCGACAGGATGCTCTCGATTGTGCATCTGTTTTTATGCACAGAGTGGACCAGACTGCTACGCTCTCGACACAGTGTTTCTGCAGTGAGGATTCGCCCACTTTAGATAACTATGTTGTAACTTATCAGCAGAACAACAAAAACGTTGTTTTTAAGATAAAAAAAATAAAAAAAGCAGTAGAATGTAAATCAGAGAGTCGAATGAACGGCTCTTTCACCAATGCTATTCGGTTCTCGACGTTGGTTGGAACGAACAACACGTCACCACCGCGCACGGGCAGCTCGCGCTGAAGTTTGAATGGAGCGCTGCGCGAGGGAGCTGCCGTCCTGCCGGTGAGTCGTTATGATCGAGTCCCAACCGACATCTGATTCCGTCCGTCGCCTTTTACCGTCCGTTTACTTTGATACATCTAGTTACGGTAGTTTAAACACGCTCGCAGGCAGGAGACGACGGAGATGATTCTTTCTAAACGGATAGATTATGAACATTTTGAGACTCAGTAAGTAACGTTAGCCAGCCAGCTACAGGACTGTTTTGATGCGGATAGCTGACAGAAACACAACAAACAGTTCGCTAACTAACGGTCGGCTAACTGTGTTATCTGCTGTATATATGTGTAGGTTGTGTTGTACCTATCCCAGGCAGATCATTTGGTTTGGCCAGGGTATTTGTTGTATCTAACTGGTCAGATGTGAGTGCAGTCCTTTACCATAGCTAGCTAGCAGCATGTTATCTGCTGTATATATGTGTAGGTTGTGTTGTACCTATCCCAGGCAGATCATTTGGTTTGGCCAGGGTATTTGTTGTATCTAACTGGTCAGATGTGAGTGCAGTCCTTTACCATAGCTAGCTAGCAGCATGTTATCTGCTGTATATATGTGTAGGTTGTGTTGTACCTATCCCAGGCAGATCATTTGGTTTGGCCAGGTATTTGTTGTATCTAACTGGTCAGATGTGAGTGCAGTCCTTTACCATAGCTAGCTAGCAGCATGTTATCTGCTGTATATATGTGTAGGTTGTGTTGTACCTATCCCAGGCAGATCATTTGGTTTGGCCAGGGTATTTGTTGTATCTAACTGGTCAGATGTGAGTGCAGTCCTTTACCATAGCTAGCTAGCAGCATGTTATCTGCTGTATATATGTGTAGGTTGTGTTGTACCTATCCCAGGCAGATCATTTGGTTTTTGTAGGGTATTTGTTGTATCTAACTGGTCAGATGTGAGTGCAGTCCTTTACCATAGCTAGCTAGCAGCATGTTATCTGCTGTATATATGTGTAGGTTGTGTTGTACCTATCCCAGGCAGATCATTTGGTTTGGCCAGGGTATTTGTTGTATCTAACTGGTCAGATGTGAGTGCAGTCCTTTACCATA
Organism: Brachymystax lenok tsinlingensis; assembly: GCA_030435695.1. Taxonomy (NCBI): domain Eukaryota; kingdom Metazoa; phylum Chordata; class Actinopteri; order Salmoniformes; family Salmonidae; genus Brachymystax; species Brachymystax lenok. The sequence continues at coordinate 40,893,258 of CM059801.1, forward strand.
GCTAGCTAGCAGCATGTTATCTGCTGTATATATGTGTAGGTTGTGTTGTACCTATCCCAGGCAGATCATTTGGTTTGGCCAGGGTATTTGTTGTATCTAACTGGTCAGATGTGAGTGCAGTCCTTTACCATAGCTAGCTAGCAGCATGTTATCTGCTGTATATATGTGTAGGTTGTGTTGTACCTATCCCAGGCAGATCATTTGGTTTGGCCAGGGTATTTGTTGTATCTAACTGGTCAGATGTGAGTGCAGTCCTTTACCATAGCTAGCTAGCAGCATGTTATCTGCTGTATATATGTGTAGGTTGTGTTGTACCTATCCCAGGCAGATCATTTGGTTTGGCCAGGGTATTTGTTGTATCTAACTGGTCAGATGTGAGTGCAGTCCTTTACCATAGCTAGCTAGCAGCATGTTATCTGCTGTATATATGTGTAGGTTGTGTTGTACCTATCCCAGGCAGATCATTTGGTTTGGCCAGGGTATTTGTTGTATCTAACTGGTCAGATGTGAGTGCAGTCCTTTACCATAGCTAGCTAGCAGCATGTTATCTGCTGTATATATGTGTAGGTTGTGTTGTACCTATCCCAGGCAGATCATTTGGTTTGGCCAGGGTATTTGTTGTATCTAACTGGTCAGATGTGAGTGCAGTCCTTTACCATAGCTAGCTAGCAGCATGTTATCTGCTGTATATATGTGTAGGTTGTGTTGTACCTATCCCAGGCAGATCATTTGGTTTGGCCAGGGTATTTGTTGTATCTAACTGGTCAGATGTGAGTGCAGTCCTTTACCATAGCTAGCTAGCAGCATGTTATCTGCTGTATATATGTGTAGGTTGTGTTGTACCTATCCCAGGCAGATCATTTGGTTTGGCCAGGGTATTTGTTGTATCTAACTGGTCAGATGTGAGTGCAGTCCTTTACCATAGCTAGCTAGCAGCATGTTATCTGCTGTATATATGTGTAGGTTGTGTTGTACCTATCCCAGGCAGATCATTTGGTTTGGCCAGGGTATTTGTTGTATCTAACTGGTCAGATGTGAGTGCAGTCCTTTACCATAGCTAGCTAGCAGCATGTTATCTGCTGTATATATGTGTAGGTTGTGTTGTACCTATCCCAGGCAGATCATTTGGTTTGGCCAGGGTATTTGTTGTATCTAACTGGTCAGATGTGAGTGCAGTCCTTTACCATAGCTAGCTAGCAGCATGTTATCTGCTGTATATATGTGTAGGTTGTGTTGTACCTATCCCAGGCAGATCATTTGGTTTGGCCAGGGTATTTGTTGTATCTAACTGGTCAGATGTGAGTGCAGTCCTTTACCATAGCTAGCTAGCAGCATGTTATCTGCTGTATATATGTGTAGGTTGTGTTGTACCTATCCCAGGCAGATCATTTGGTTTGGCCAGGGTATTTGTTGTATCTAACTGGTCAGATGTGAGTGCAGTCCTTTACCATAGCTAGCTAGCAGCATGTTATCTGCTGTATATATGTGTAGGTTGTGTTGTACCTATCCCAGGCAGATCATTTGGTTTGGCCAGGGTATTTGTTGTATCTAACTGGTCAGATGTGAGTGCAGTCCTTTACCATAGCTAGCTAGCAGCATGTTATCTGCTGTATATATGTGTAGGTTGTGTTGTACCTATCCCAGGCAGATCATTTGGTTTGGCCAGGTATTTGTTGTATCTAACTGGTCAGATGTGAGTGCAGTCCTTTACCATAGCTAGCTAGCAGCATGTTATCTGCTGTATATATGTGTAGGTTGTGTTGTACCTATCCCAGGCAGATCATTTGGTTTGGCCAGGGTATTTGTTGTATCTAACTGGTCAGATGTGAGTGCAGTCCTTTACCATAGCTAGCTAGCAGCATGTTATCTGCTGTATATATGTGTAGGTTGTGTTGTACCTATCCCAGGCAGATCATTTGGTTTGGCCAGGGTATTTGTTGTATCTAACTGGTCAGATGTGAGTGCAGTCCTTTACCATAGCTAGCTAGCAGCATGTTATCTGCTGTATATATGTGTAGGTTGTGTTGTACCTATCCCAGGCAGATCATTTGGTTTGGCCAGGGTATTTGTTGTATCTAACTGGTCAGATGTGAGTGCAGTCCTTTACCATAGTTAGCTAGCAGCATGTTATCTGCTGTATATATGTGTAGGTTGTGTTGTACCTATCCCAGGCAGATCATTTGGTTTGGCCAGGGTATTTGTTGTATCTAACTGGTCAGATGTGAGTGCAGTCCTTTACCATAGCTAGCTAGCAGCATGTTATCTGCTGTATATATGTGTAGGTTGTGTTGTACCTATCCCAGGCAGATCATTTGGTTTGGCCAGGGTATTTGTTGTATCTAACTGGTCAGATGTGAGTGCAGTCCTTTACCATAGCTAGCTAGCAGCATGTTATCTGCTGTATATATGTGTAGGTTGTGTTGTACCTATCCCAGGCAGATCATTTGGTTTGGCCAGGGTATTTGTTGTATCTAACTGGTCAGATGTGAGTGCAGTCCTTTACCATAGCTAGCTAGCAGCATGTTATCTGCTGTATATATGTGTAGGTTGTGTTGTACCTATCCCAGGCAGATCATTTGGTTTGGCCAGGGTATTTGTTGTATCTAACTGGTCAGATGTGAGTGCAGTCCTTTACCATAGCTAGCTAGCAGCATGTTATCTGCTGTATATATGTGTAGGTTGTGTTGTACCTATCCCAGGCAGATCATTTGGTTTGGCCAGGGTATTTGTTGTATCTAACTGGTCAGATGTGAGTGCAGTCCTTTACCATAGCTAGCTAGCAGCATGTTATCTGCTGTATATATGTGTAGGTTGTGTTGTACCTATCCCAGGCAGATCATTTGGTTTGGCCAGGGTATTTGTTGTATCTAACTGGTCAGATGTGAGTGCAGTCCTTTACCATAGCTAGCTAGCAGCATGTTATCTGCTGTATATATGTGTAGGTTGTGTTGTACCTATCCCAGGCAGATCATTTGGTTTGGCCAGGTATTTGTTGTATCTAACTGGTCAGATGTGAGTGCAGTCCTTTACCATAGCTAGCTAGCAGCATGTTATCTGCTGTATATATGTGTAGGTTGTGTTGTACCTATCCCAGGCAGATCATTTGGTTTGGCCAGGGTATTTGTTGTATCTAACTGGTCAGATGTGAGTGCAGTCCTTTACCATAGCTAGCTAGCAGCATGTTATCTGCTGTATATATGTGTAGGTTGTGTTGTACCTATCCCAGGCAGATCATTTGGTTTGGCCAGGGTATTTGTTGTATCTAACTGGTCAGATGTGAGTGCAGTCCTTTACCATAGCTAGCTAGCAGCATGTTATCTGCTGTATATATGTGTAGGTTGTGTTGTACCTATCCCAGGCAGATCATTTGGTTTGGCCAGGGTATTTGTTGTATCTAACTGGTCAGATGTGAGTGCAGTCCTTTACCATAGCTAGCTAGCAGCATGTTATCTGCTGTATATATGTGTAGGTTGTGTTGTACCTATCCCAGGCAGATCATTTGGTTTGGCCAGGGTATTTGTTGTATCTAACTGGTCAGATGTGAGTGCAGTCCTTTACCATAGCTAGCTAGCAGCATGTTATCTGCTGTATATATGTGTAGGTTGTGTTGTACCTATCCCAGGCAGATCATTTGGTTTGGCCAGGGTATTTGTTGTATCTAACTGGTCAGATGTGAGTGCAGTCCTTTACCATAGCTAGCTAGCAGCATGTTATCTGCTGTATATATGTGTAGGTTGTGTTGTACCTATCCCAGGCAGATCATTTGGTTTGGCCAGGGTATTTGTTGTATCTAACTGGTCAGATGTGAGTGCAGTCCTTTACCATAGCTAGCTAGCAGCATGTTATCTGCTGTATATATGTGTAGGTTGTGTTGTACCTATCCCAGGCAGATCATTTGGTTTGGCCAGGGTATTTGTTGTATCTAACTGGTCAGATGTGAGTGCAGTCCTTTACCATAGCTAGCTAGCAGCATGTTATCTGCTGTATATATGTGTAGGTTGTGTTGTACCTATCCCAGGCAGATCATTTGGTTTGGCCAGGGTATTTGTTGTATCTAACTGGTCAGATGTGAGTGCAGTCCTTTACCATAGCTAGCTAGCAGCATGTTATCTGCTGTATATATGTGTAGGTTGTGTTGTACCTATCCCAGGCAGATCATTTGGTTTGGCCAGGGTATTTGTTGTATCTAACTGGTCAGATGTGAGTGCAGTCCTTTACCATAGCTAGCTAGCAGCATGTTATCTGCTGTATATATGTGTAGGTTGTGTTGTACCTATCCCAGGCAGATCATTTGGTTTGGCCAGGGTATTTGTTGTATCTAACTGGTCAGATGTGAGTGCAGTCCTTTACCATAGCTAGCTAGCAGCATGTTATCTGCTGTATATATGTGTAGGTTGTGTTGTACCTATCCCAGGCAGATCATTTGGTTTGGCCAGGGTATTTGTTGTATCTAACTGGTCAGATGTGAGTGCAGTCCTTTACCATAGCTAGCTAGCAGCATGTTATCTGCTGTATATATGTGTAGGTTGTGTTGTACCTATCCCAGGCAGATCATTTGGTTTGGCCAGGGTATTTGTTGTATCTAACTGGTCAGATGTGAGTGCAGTCCTTTACCATAGCTAGCTAGCAGCATGTTATCTGCTGTATATATGTGTAGGTTGTGTTGTACCTATCCCAGGCAGATCATTTGGTTTGGCCAGGGTATTTGTTGTATCTAACTGGTCAGATGTGAGTGCAGTCCTTTACCATAGCTAGCTAGCAGCATGTTATCTGCTGTATATATGTGTAGGTTGTGTTGTACCTATCCCAGGCAGATCATTTGGTTTGGCCAGGGTATTTGTTGTATCTAACTGGTCAGATGTGAGTGCAGTCCTTTACCATAGCTAGCTAGCAGCATGTTATCTGCTGTATATATGTGTAGGTTGTGTTGTACCTATCCCAGGCAGATCATTTGGTTTGGCCAGGGTATTTGTTGTATCTAACTGGTCAGATGTGAGTGCAGTCCTTTACCATAGCTAGCTAGCAGCATGTTATCTGCTGTATATATGTGTAGGTTGTGTTGTACCTATCCCAGGCAGATCATTTGGTTTGGCCAGGGTATTTGTTGTATCTAACTGGTCAGATGTGAGTGCAGTCCTTTACCATAGCTAGCTAGCAGCATGTTATCTGCTGTATATATGTGTAGGTTGTGTTGTACCTATCCCAGGCAGATCATTTGGTTTGGCCTAGGTATTTGTTGTATCTAACTGGTCAGATGTGAGTGCAGTCCTTTACCATAGCTAGCTAGCAGCATGTTATCTGCTGTATATATGTGTAGGTTGTGTTGTACCTATCCCAGGCAGATCATTTGGTTTGGCCAGGGTATTTGTTGTATCTAACTGGTCAGATGTGAGTGCAGTCCTTTACCATAGCTAGCTAGCAGCATGTTATCTGCTGTATATATGTGTAGGTTGTGTTGTACCTATCCCAGGCAGATCATTTGGTTTGGCCAGGGTATTTGTTGTATCTAACTGGTCAGATGTGAGTGCAGTCCTTTACCATAGCTAGCTAGCAGCATGTTATCTGCTGTATATATGTGTAGGTTGTGTTGTACCTATCCCAGGCAGATCAATTGGTTTGGCCAGGGTATTTGTTGTATCTAACTGGTCAGATGTGAGTGCAGTCCTTTACCATAGCTAGCTAGCAGCATGTTATCTGCTGTATATATGTGTAGGTTGTGTTGTACCTATCCCAGGCAGATCATTTGGTTTGGCCAGGGTATTTGTTGTATCTAACTGGTCAGATGTGAGTGCAGTCCTTTACCATAGCTAGCTAGCAGCATGTTATCTGCTGTATATATGTGTAGGTTGTGTTGTACCTATCCCAGGCAGATCATTTGGTTTGGCCAGGGTATTTGTTGTATCTAACTGGTCAGATGTGAGTGCAGTCCTTTACCATAGCTAGCTAGCAGCATGTTATCTGCTGTATATATGTGTAGGTTGTGTTGTAGCTATCCCAGGCAGATCATTTGGTTATCTACAACAACAGATACAACAGATGGAAGTAACGTTAGTGGTGATAGCTAGCTAGCAGCATGTTATCTACAACAACAGATGGAAGTAGGTTAGTGGTGATAGCTAGCTAGCAGCATGTTATTTACAACAACAGATGGAAGTAAGCGTTAGTGGTGATAGCTAGCTAGCAGCATGTTATCTACAACAACAGATGGAAGTAACGTTAGTGGTGATAGCTAGCTAGCAGCATGTTATCTACAACAACAGATGGAAGTAACGTTAGTGGTGATAGCTAGCTAGCAGCATGTTATCTACAACAACAGATGGAAGTAACGTTAGTGGTGATAGCTAGCTAGCAGCATGTTAGCTACAACAACAGATGGAAGTAACGTTAGTGGTGATAGCTAGCTAGCAGCATGTTATCTACAACAACAGATGGAAGTAACGTTAGTGGTGATTAGCTAGCTAGCAGCATGTTAGCTACAACAACAGATGGAAGTAACGTTAGTGGTGATAGCTAGCTAGCAGCATGTTATCTACAACAACAGATGGAAGTAACGTTAGTGGTGATAGCTAGCTAGCAGCATGTTAGCTACAACAACAGATGGAAGTAACGTTAGTGGTGATAGCTAGCTAGCAGCATGTTATCTACAACAACAGATGGAAGTAACGTTAGTGGTGATAGCTAGCTAGCAGCATGTTAGCTACAACAACAGATGGAAGTAACGTTAGTGGTGATTAGCTAGCTAGCAGCATGTTATCTACAACAACAGATGGAAGTAACGTTAGTGGTGATAGCTAGCTAGCAGCATGTTATCTACAACAACAGATGGAAGTAACGTTAGTGGTGATAGCTAGCTAGCAGCATGTTATCTACAACAACAGATGGAAGTAACGTTAGTGGTGATAGCTAGCTAGCAGCATGTTATCTACAACAACAGATGGAAGTAACGTTAGTGGTGATAGCTAGCTAGCAGCATGTTATCTACAACAACAGATGGAAGTAACGTTAGTGGTGATAGCTAGCTAGCAGCATGTTATCTACAACAACAGATGGAAGTAACGTTAGTGGTGATAGCTAGCTAGCAGCATGTTATCTACAACAACAGATGGAAGTAACGTTAGTGGTGATAGCTAGCTAGCAGCATGTTATCTACAACAACAGATGGAAGTAACGTTAGTGGTGATAGCTAGCTAGCAGCATGTTATCTACAACAACAGATGGAAGTAACGTTAGTGGTGATAGCTAGCTAGCAGCATGTTATCTACAACAACAGATGGAAGTAACGTTAGTGGTGATTAGCTAGCTAGCAGCATGTTATCTACAACAACAGATGGAAGTAACGTTAGTGGTGATAGCTAGCTAGCAGTATGTTATCTACAACAACAGATGGAAGTAACGTTAGTGCCGATAGCTAGCAGCATGTTAGCTACAACAACAGATGGAAGTAACGTTAGTGGTGATAGCTAGCTAGCAGCATGTTATCTACAACAACAGATGGAAGTAACGTTAGTGGTGATAGCTAGCTAGCAGCATGTTATCTACAACAACAGATGGAAGTAACGTTAGTGGTGATAGCTAGCTAGCAGCATGTTATCTACAACAACAGATGGAAGTAACGTTAGTGGTGATAGCTAGCTAGCAGCATGTTATCTACAACAACAGATGGAAGTAACGTTAGTGGTGATTAGCTAGCTAGCAGCATGTTATCTACAACAACAGATGGAAGTAACGTTAGTGGTGATAGCTAGCTAGCAGCATGTTATCTACAACAACAGATGGAAGTGCGTTAGTGGTGATAGCTAGCTAGCAGCATGTTATCTACAACAACAGATGGAAGTAACGTTAGTGGTGATAGCTAGCTAGCAGCATGTTATCTACAACAACAGATGGAAGTAACGTTAGTGGTGATAGCTAGCTAGCAGCATGTTAGCTACAACAACAGATGGAAGTAACGTTAGTGGTGATAGCTAGCTAGCAGCATGTTATCTACAACAACAGATGGAAGTAACGTTAGTGGTGATAGCTAGCTAGCAGCATGTTATCTACAACAACAGATGGAAGTAACGTTAGTGGTGATTAGCTAGCTAGCAGCATGTTAGCTACAACAACAGATGGAAGTAACGTTAGTGGTGATAGCTAGCTAGCAGCATGTTATCTACAACAACAGATGGAAGTAACGTTAGTGGTGATAGCTAGCTAGCAGCATGTTATCTACAACAACAGATGGAAGTAACGTTAGTGGTGATAGCTAGCTAGCAGCATGTTATCTACAACAACAGATGGAAGTAACGTTAGTGGTGATAGCTAGCTAGCAGCATGTTATCTACAACAACAGATGGAAGTAACGTTAGTGGTGATAGCTAGCTAGCAGCATGTTATCTACAACAACAGATGGAAGTAACGTTAGTGGTGATTAGCTAGCTAGCAGCATGTTATCTACAACAACAGATGGAAGTAACGTTAGTGGTGATAGCTAGCTAGCAGCATGTTATCTACAACAACAGATGGAAGTAACGTTAGTGGTGATAGCTAGCTAGCAGCATGTTATCTACAACAACAGATGGAAGTAACGTTAGTGGTGATAGCTAGCTAGCAGCATGTTATCTACAACAACAGATGGAAGTAACGTTAGTGGTGATTAGCTAGCTAGCAGCATGTTATCTACAACAACCGATGGAAGTAACGTTAGTGGTGATAGCTAGCAGCATGTTAGCTACAACAACAGATGGAAGTAACGTTAGTGGTGATAGCTAGCTAGCAGCATGTTATCTACAACAACAGATGGAAGTAACGTTAGTGGTGATAGCTAGCTAGCAGCATGTTATCTACAACAACAGATGGAAATGCGTTAGTGGTGATAGCTAGCTAGCAGCATGTTATCTACAACAACAGATGGAAGTAACGTTAGTGGTGATAGCTAGCTAGCAGCATGTTATCTACAACAACAGATGGAAGTAACGTTAGTGGTGATAGCTAGCTAGCAGCATGTTATCTACAACAACAGATGGAAGTAACGTTAGTGGTGATAGCTAGCTAGCAGCATGTTATCTACAACAACAGATGGAAGTAACGTTAGTGGTGATAGCTAGCTAGCAGCATGTTATCTACAACAACAGATGGAAGTAACGTTAGTGGTGATAGCTAGCTAGCAGCATGTTATCTACAACAACAGATGGAAGTAACGTTAGTGGTGATAGCTAGCTAGCAGCATGTTAGCTACAACAACAGATGGAAGTAACGTTAGTGGTGATAGCTAGCTAGCAGCATGTTATCTACAACAACAGATGGAAGTAACGTTAGTGGTGATAGCTAGCTAGCAGCATGTTATCTACAACAACAGATGGAAGTAACGTTAGTGGTGATAGCTAGCTAGCAGCATGTTAGCTACAACAACAGATGGAAGTAACGTTAGTGGTGATAGCTAGCTAGCAGCATGTTATCTACAACAACAGATGGAAGTAACGTTAGTGGTGATAGCTAGCTAGCAGCATGTTATCTACAACAACAGATGGAAATGCGTTAGTGGTGATAGCTAGCTAGCAGCATGTTATCTACAACAACAGATGGAAGTAACGTTAGTGGTGATAGCTAGCTAGCAGCATGTTATCTACAACAACAGATGGAAGTAACGTTAGTGGTGATAGCTAGCTAGCAGCATGTTATCTACAACAACAGATGGAAGTAACGTTAGTGGTGATAGCTAGCTAGCAGCATGTTATCTACAACAACAGATGGAAGTAACGTTAGTGGTGATAGCTAGCTAGCAGCATGTTATCTACAACAACAGATGGAAGTAACGTTAGTGGTGATAGCTAGCTAGCAGCATGTTATCTACAACAACAGATGGAAATAACGTTAGTGGTGATAGCTAGCTAGCAGCATGTTATCTACAACAACAGATGGAAGTAACGTTAGTGGTGATAGCTAGCTAGCAGCATGTTATCTACAACAACAGATGGAAGTAACGTTAGTGGTGATAGCTAGCTAGCAGCATGTTAGCTACAACAACAGATGGAAGTAACGTTAGTGGTGATAGCTAGCTAGCAGCATGTTATCTACAACAACAGATGGAAGTAACGTTAGTGGTGATAGCTAGCTAGCAGCATGTTATCTACAACAACAGATGGAAGTAACGTTAGTGGTGATAGCTAGCTAGCAGCATGTTAGCTACAACAACAGATGGAAGTAACGTTAGTGGTGATAGCTAGCTAGCAGCATGTTAGCTACAACAACAGATGGAAGTAACGTTAGTGGTGATAGCTAGCTAGCAGCATGTTATCTACAACAACAGATGGAAGTAACGTTAGTGGTGATAGCTAGCTAGCAGCATGTTATCTACAACAACAGATGGAAGTAACGTTAGTGGTGATAGCTAGCTAGCAGCATGTTATCTACAACAACAGATGGAAGTAACGTTAGTGGTGATAGCTAGCTAGCAGCATGTTAGCTACAACAACAGATGGAAGTAATGCGTTAGTGGTGATAGCTAGCTAGCAGCATGTTATCTACAACAACAGATGGAAGTAACGTTAGTGGTGATAGCTAGCTAGCAGCATGTTATCTACAACAACAGATGGAAGTAATGCGTTAGTGGTGATAGCTAGCTAGCAGCATGTTATCTACAACAACAGATGGAAGTAACGTTAGTGGTGATAGCTAGCTAGCAGCATGTTATCTACAACAACAGATGGAAATAGCGTTAGTGGTGATAGCTAGCTAGCAGCATGTTAGCTACAACAACAGATGGAAGTAACGTTAGTGGTGATAGCTAGCTAGCAGCATGTTATCTACAACAACAGATGGAAGTAACGTTAGTGGTGATAGCTAGCTAGCAGCATGTTAGCTACAACAACAGATGGAAATGCGTTAGTGGTGATAGCTAGCTAGCAGCATGTTATCTACAACAACAGATGGAAGTAACGTTAGTGGTGATAGCTAGCTAGCAGCATGTTATCTACAACAACAGATGGAAGTAACGTTAGTGGTGATAGCTAGCTAGCAGCATGTTATCTACAACAACAGATGGAAGTAACGTTAGTGGTGATAGCTAGCTAGCAGCATGTTATCTACAACAACAGATGGAAGTAACGTTAGTGGTGATTAGCTAGCTAGCAGCATGTTATCTACAACAACAGATGGAAGTAACGTTAGTGGTGATAGCTAGCTAGCAGCATGTTAGCTACAACAACAGATGGAAGTAACGTTAGTGGTGATAGCTAGCTAGCAGCATGTTATCTACAACAACAGATGGAAGTAACGTTAGTGGTGATAGCTAGCTAGCAGCATGTTATCTACAACAACAGATGGAAATGCGTTAGTGGTGATAGCTAGCTAGCAGCATGTTATCTACAACAACAGATGGAAGTAACGTTAGTGGTGATAGCTAGCTAGCAGCATGTTATCTACAACAACAGATGGAAGTAACGTTAGTGGTGATAGCTAGCTAGCAGCATGTTATCTACAACAACAGATGGAAGTAACGTTAGTGGTGATAGCTAGCTAGCAGCATGTTATCTACAACAACAGATGGAAGTAACGTTAGTGGTGATAGCTAGCTAGCAGCATGTTATCTACAACAACAGATGGAAGTAACGTTAGTGGTGATAGCTAGCTAGCAGCATGTTATCTACAACAACAGATGGAAGTAACGTTAGTGGTGATAGCTAGCTAGCAGCATGTTATCTACAACAACAGATGGAAGTAACGTTAGTGGTGATAGCTAGCTAGCAGCATGTTATCTACAACAACAGATGGAAGTAACGTTAGTGGTGATAGCTAGCTAGCAGCATGTTATCTACAACAACAGATGGAAGTAACGTTAGTGGTGATAGCTAGCTAGCAGCATGTTATCTACAACAACAGATGGAAGTAACGTTAGTGGTGATAGCTAGCTAGCAGCATGTTATCTACAACAACAGATGGAAATGCGTTAGTGGTGATAGCTAGCTAGCAGCATGTTATCTACAACAACAGATGGAAGTAACGTTAGTGGTGATAGCTAGCTAGCAGCATGTTATCTACAACAACAGATGGAAGTAACGTTAGTGGTGATAGCTAGCAGCATGTTAGCTACAACAACAGATGGAAATAACGTTAGTGGTGATAGCTAGCTAGCAGCATGTTATCTACAACAACAGATGGAAGTAACGTTAGTGGTTATAGCTAGCTAGCAGCATGTTAGCTACAACAACAGATGGAAGTAACGTTAGTGGTGATAGCTAGCTAGCAGCATGTTATCTACAACAACAGATGGAAGTAACGTTAGTGGTGATAGCTAGCAGGCATGTTATCTACAACAACAGATGGAAGTAACGTTAGTGGTGATAGCTAGCTAGCAGCATGTTATCTACAACAACAGATGGAAGTGCGTTAGTGGTGATAGCTAGCTAGCAGCATGTTAGCTACAACAACAGATGGAAGTAACGTTAGTGGTGATAGCTAGCTAGCAGCATGTTATCTACAACAACAGATGGAAATGCGTTAGTGGTGATAGCTAGCTAGCAGCATGTTATCTACAACAACAGATGGAAGTAACGTTAGTGGTGATAGCTAGCTAGCAGCATGTTATCTACAACAACAGATGGAAGTAACGTTAGTGGTGATAGCTAGCTAGCAGCATGTTATCTACAACAACAGATGGAAGTAACGTTAGTGGTGATAGCTAGCTAGCAGCATGTTATCTACAACAACAGATGGAAGTAACGTTAGTGGTGATAGCTAGCTAGCAGCATGTTAGCTACAACAACAGATGGAAGTAACGTTAGTGGTGATAGCTAGCTAGCAGCATGTTATCTACAACAACAGATGGAAGTAACGTTAGTGGTGATAGCTAGCTAGCAGCATGTTATCTACAACAACAGATGGAAGTAACGTTAGTGGTGATAGCTAGCTAGCAGCATGTTATCTACAACAACAGATGGAAGTAACGTTAGTGGTGATAGCTAGCTAGCAGCATGTTATCTACAACAACAGATGGAAGTAACGTTAGTGGTGATAGCTAGCTAGCAGCATGTTATCTACAACAACAGATGGAAGTAACGTTAGTGGTGATAGCTAGCTAGCAGCATGTTATCTACAACAACAGATGGAAGTAACGTTAGTGGTGATAGCTAGCTAGCAGCATGTTATCTACAACAACAGATGGAAGTAACGTTAGTGGTGATAGCTAGCTAGCAGCATGTTATCTACAACAACAGATGGAAGTAACGTTAGTGGTGATAGCTAGCAGCATGTTATCTACAACAACAGATGGAAATGCGTTAGTGGTGATAGCTAGCTAGCAGCATGTTATCTACAACAACAGATGGAAGTAACGTTAGTGGTGATAGCTAGCTAGCAGCATGTTAGCTACAACAACAGATGGAAGTAACGTTAGTGGTGATAGCTAGCTAGCAGCATGTTATCTACAACAACAGATGGAAGTAACGTTAGTGGTGATAGCTAGCTAGCAGCATGTTATCTACAACAACAGATGGAAGTAACGTTAGTGGTGATAGCTAGCTAGCAGCATGTTATCTACAACAACAGATGGAAGTAACGTTAGTGGTGATAGCTAGCTAGCAGCATGTTATCTACAACAACAGATGGAAGTAACGTTAGTGGTGATAGCTAGCTAGCAGCATGTTATCTACAACAACAGATGGAAGTAACGTTAGTGGTGATAGCTAGCTAGCAGCATGTTATCTACAACAACAGATGGAAGTAACGTTAGTGGTGATAGCTAGCTAGCAGCATGTTATCTACAACAACAGATGGAAGTAACGTTAGTGGTGATAGCTAGCTAGCAGCATGTTATCTACAACAACAGATGGAAGTAACGTTAGTGGTGATAGCTAGCTAGCAGCATGTTATCTACAACAACAGATGGAAGTAACGTTAGTGGTGATAGCTAGCTAGCAGCATGTTATCTACAACAACAGATGGAAGTAACGTTAGTGGTGATAGCTAGCTAGCAGCATGTTATCTACAACAACAGATGGAAGTAACGTTAGTGGTGATAGCTAGCTAGCAGCATGTTAGCTACAACAACAGATGGAAGTAACGTTAGTGGTGATAGCTAGCTAGCAGCATGTTATCTACAACAACAGATGGAAGTAACGTTAGTGGTGATAGCTAGCTAGCAGCATGTTATCTACAACAACAGATGGAAGTAACGTTAGTGGTGATAGCTAGCTAGCAGCATGTTATCTACAACAACAGATGGAAGTAACGTTAGTGGTGATAGCTAGCTAGCAGCATGTTATCTACAACAACAGATGGAAGTAACGTTAGTGGTGATAGCTAGCTAGCAGCATGTTATCTACAACAACAGATGGAAGTAACGTTAGTGGTGATAGCTAGCTAGCAGCATGTTATCTACAACAACAGATGGAAGTAACGTTAGTGGTGATAGCTAGCTAGCAGCATGTTAGCTACAACAACAGATGGAAGTAACGTTAGTGGTGATAGCTAGCTAGCAGCATGTTATCTACAACAACAGATGGAAGTAACGTTAGTGGTGATAGCTAGCTAGCAGCATGTTATCTACAACAACAGATGGAAGTAACGTTAGTGGTGATAGCTAGCTAGCAGCATGTTATCTACAACAACAGATGGAAGTAACGTTAGTGGTGATAGCTAGCTAGCAGCATGTTATCTACAACAACAGATGGAAGTAACGTTAGTGGTGATAGCTAGCTAGCAGCATGTTAGCTACAACAACAGATGGAAGTAACGTTAGTGGTGATAGCTAGCTAGCAGCATGTTATCTACAACAACAGATGGAAGTAACGTTAGTGGTGATAGCTAGCAGCATGTTAGCTACAACAACAGATGGAAGTAACGTTAGTGGTGATAGCTAGCTAGCAGCATGTTATCTACAACAACAGATGGAAGTAACGTTAGTGGTGATAGCTAGCTAGCAGCATGTTATCTACAACAACAGATGGAAGTAACGTTAGTGGTGATAGCTAGCTAGCAGCATGTTATCTACAACAACAGATGGAAGTAACGTTAGTGGTGATAGCTAGCTAGCAGCATGTTATCTACAACAACAGATGGAAGTAACGTTAGTGGTGATAGCTAGCTAGCAGCATGTTATCTACAACAACAGATGGAAGTAACGTTAGTGGTGATAGCTAGCTAGCAGCATGTTATCTACAACAACAGATGGAAGTAACGTTAGTGGTGATAGCTAGCTAGCAGCATGTTATCTACAACAACAGATGGAAGTAACGTTAGTGGTGATAGCTAGCTAGCAGCATGTTATCTACAACAACAGATGGAAGTAACGTTAGTGGTGATAGCTAGCTAGCAGCATGTTATCTACAACAACAGATGGAAGTAACGTTAGTGGTGATAGCTAGCAGCATGTTATCTACAACAACAGATGGAAGTAACGTTAGTGGTGATAGCTAGCTAGCAGCATGTTATCTACAACAACAGATGGAAGTAACGTTAGTGGTGATTAGCTAGCAGCATGTTAGCTACAACAACAGATGGAAGTAACGTTAGTGGTGATAGCTAGCTAGCAGCATGTTATCTACAACAACAGATGGAAGTAACGTTAGTGGTGATAGCTAGCTAGCAGCATGTTATCTACAACAACAGATGGAAGTAACGTTAGTGGTGATAGCTAGCTAGCAGCATGTTATCTACAACAACAGATGGAAGTAACGTTAGTGGTGATAGCCTAGCTAGCAGCATGTTAGCTACAACAACAGATGGAAGTAACGTTAGTGGTGATAGCTAGCTAGCAGCATGTTATCTACAACAACAGATGGAAGTAACGTTAGTGGTGATAGCTAGCTAGCAGCATGTTATCTACAACAACAGATGGAAGTAACGTTAGTGGTGATAGCTAGCAGCATGTTAGCTACAACAACAGATGGAAGTAACGTTAGTGGTGATAGCTAGCAGCATGTTAGCTACAACAACAGATGGAAGTAACGTTAGTGGTGATAGCTAGCTAGCAGCATGTTATCTACAACAACAGATGGAAGTAACGTTAGTGGTGATAGCTAGCTAGCAGCATGTTATCTACAACAACAGATGGAAGTAACGTTAGTGGTGATAGCTAGCTAGCAGCATGTTAGCTACAACAACAGATGGAAGTAACGTTAGTGGTGATAGCTAGCTAGCAGCATGTTATCTACAACAACAGATGGAAGTAACGTTAGTGGTGATAGCTAGCTAGCAGCATGTTATCTACAACAACAGATGGAAGTAACGTTAGTGGTGATTAGCTAGCTAGCAGCATGTTATCTACAACAACAGATGGAAGTAACGTTAGTGGTGATTAGCTAGCAGCATGTTAGCTACAACAACAGATGGAAATGCGTTAGTGGTGATAGCTAGCTAGCAGCATGTTATCTACAACAACAGATGGAAGTAACGTTAGTGGTGATTAGCTAGCTAGCAGCATGTTATCTACAACAACAGATGGAAGTAACGTTAGTGGTGATAGCTAGCTAGCAGCATGTTATCTACAACAACAGATGGAAGTAACGTTAGTGGTGATAGCTAGCTAGCAGCATGTTATCTACAACAACAGATGGAAGTAACGTTAGTGGTGATAGCTAGCTAGCAGCATGTTATCTACAACAACAGATGGAAGTAACGTTAGTGGTGATAGCTAGCAGCATGTTAGCTACAACAACAGATGGAAGTAACGTTAGTGGTGATAGCTAGCTAGCAGCATGTTATCTACAACAACAGATGGAAGTAACGTTAGTGGTGATAGCTAGCTAGCAGCATGTTATCTACAACAACAGATGGAAGTAACGTTAGTGGTGATTAGCTAGCTAGCAGCATGTTATCTACAACAACAGATGGAAGTAACGTTAGTGGTGATTAGCTAGCTAGCAGCATGTTATCTACAACAACAGATGGAAGTAACGTTAGTGGTGATAGCTAGCTAGCAGCATGTTATCTACAACAACAGATGGAAGTAACGTTAGTGGTGATAGCTAGCTAGCAGCATGTTATCTACAACAACAGATGGAAGTAACGTTAGTGGTGATAGCTAGCTAGCAGCATGTTATCTACAACAACAGATGGAAGTAACGTTAGTGGTGATAGCTAGCTAGCAGCATGTTATCTACAACAACAGATGGAAGTAACGTTAGTGGTGATAGCTAGCTAGCAGCATGTTATCTACAACAACAGATGGAAGTAGCGTTAGTGGTGATAGCTAGCTAGCAGCATGTTATCTACAACAACAGATGGAAGTAACGTTAGTGGTGATAGCTAGCTAGCAGCATGTTATCTACAACAACAGATGGAAGTAACGTTAGTGGTGATAGCTAGCTAGCAGCATGTTATCTACAACAACAGATGGAAGTAACGTTAGTGGTGATTAGCTAGCTAGCAGCATGTTATCTACAACAACAGATGGAAGTAACGTTAGTGGTGATTAGCTAGCTAGCAGCATGTTATCTACAACAACAGATGGAAGTAACGTTAGTGGTGATTAGCTAGCTAGCAGCATGTTATCTACAACAACAGATGGAAGTAACGTTAGTGGTGATTAGCTAGCTAGCAGCATGTTATCTACAACAACAGATGGAAGTAACGTTAGTGGTGATTAGCTAGCTAGCAGCATGTTATCTACAACAACAGATGGAAAGTAACGTTAGTGGTGATAGCTAGCTAGCAGCATGTTATCTACAACAACAGATGGAAATGCGTTAGTGGTGATAGCTAGCTAGCAGCATGTTATCTACAACAACAGATGGAAGTAACGTTAGTGGTGATAGCTAGCAGCATGTTAGCTACAACAACAGATGGAAGTAACGTTAGTGGTGATAGCTAGCTAGCAGCATGTTATCTACAACAACAGATGGAAGTAACGTTAGTGGTGATAGCTAGCTAGCAGCATGTTATCTACAACAACAGATGGAAGTAACGTTAGTGGTGATAGCTAGCTAGCAGCATGTTATCTACAACAACAGATGGAAGTAACGTTAGTGGTGATAGCTAGCTAGCAGCATGTTATCTACAACAACAGATGGAAGTAACGTTAGTGGTGATAGCTAGCTAGCAGCATGTTATCTACAACAACAGATGGAAGTAACGTTAGTGGTGATAGCTAGCTAGCAGCATGTTATCTACAACAACAGATGGAAGTAACGTTAGTGGTGATAGCTAGCTAGCAGCATGTTATCTACAACAACAGATGGAAGTAACGTTAGTGGTGATAGCTAGCTAGCAGCATGTTATCTACAACAACAGATGGAAATAACGTTAGTGGTGATTAGCTAGCTAGCAGCATGTTATCTACAACAACAGATGGAAGTAATGCGTTAGTGGTGATAGCTAGCTAGCAGCATGTTAGCTACAACAACAGATGGAAGTAACGTTAGTGGTGATAGCTAGCTAGCAGCATGTTATCTACAACAACAGATGGAAATGCGTTAGTGGTGATAGCTAGCTAGCAGCATGTTAGCTACAACAACAGATGGAAGTAACGTTAGTGGTGATAGCTAGCTAGCAGCATGTTATCTACAACAACAGATGGAAGTAACGTTAGTGGTGATAGCTAGCTAGCAGCATGTTATCTACAACAACAGATGGAAGTAACGTTAGTGGTGATAGCTAGCTAGCAGCATGTTATCTACAACAACAGATGGAAGTAACGTTAGTGGTGATAGCTAGCTAGCAGCATGTTATCTACAACAACAGATGGAAGTAACGTTAGTGGTGATAGCTAGCTAGCAGCATGTTATCTACAACAACAGATGGAAGTAACGTTAGTGGTGATAGCTAGCTAGCAGCATGTTATCTACAACAACAGATGGAAGTAACGTTAGTGGTGATAGCTAGCTAGCAGCATGTTATCTACAACAACAGATGGAAGTAACGTTAGTGGCGATTAGCTAGCTAGCAGCATGTTATCTACAACAACAGATGGAAGTAACGTTAGTGGTGATAGCTAGCTAGCAGCATGTTATCTACAACAACAGATGGAAGTAACGTTAGTGGTGATTAGCTAGCTAGCAGCATGTTATCTACAACAACAGATGGAAAGTGCGTTAGTGGTGATAGCTAGCTAGCATGTTATCTACAACAACAGATGGAAGTAACGTTAGTGGTGATAGCTAGCTAGCAGCATGTTATCTACAACAACAGATGGAAATAACGTTAGTGGTGATAGCTAGCTAGCAGCATGTTATCTACAACAACAGATGGAAGTAACGTTAGTGGTGATAGCTAGCTAGCAGCATGTTATCTACAACAACAGATGGAAGTAACGTTAGTGGTGATAGCTAGCTAGCAGCATGTTATCTACAACAACAGATGGAAGTAACGTTAGTGGTGATAGCTAGCTAGCAGCATGTTATCTACAACAACAGATGGAAGTAACGTTAGTGGTGATAGCTAGCTAGCAGCATGTTATCTACAACAACAGATGGAAGTAACGTTAGTGGTGATGGCTAGCTAGCAGCATGTTATCTACAACAACAGATGGAAGTAACGTTAGTGGTGATTAGCTAGCTAGCAGCATGTTATCTACAACAACAGATGGAAGTAACGTTAGTGGTGATTAGCTAGCTAGCAGCATGTTATCTACAACAACAGATGGAAGTAGCGTTAGTGGTGATAGCTAGCTAGCAGCATGTTATCTACAACAACAGATGGAAGTAACGTTAGTGGTGATAGCTAGCTAGCAGCATGTTATCTACAACAACAGATGGAAGTAACGTTAGTGGTGATAGCTAGCTAGCAGCATGTTAGCTACAACAACAGATGGAAGTAACGTTAGTGGTGATAGCTAGCTAGCAGCATGTTATCTACAACAACAGATGGAAGTAACGTTAGTGGTGATAGCTAGCAGCATGTTAGCTACAACAACAGATGGAAATAACGTTAGTGGTGATAGCTAGCTAGCAGCATGTTATCTACAACAACAGATGGAAGTAACGTTAGTGGTGATAGCTAGCTAGCAGCATGTTATCTACAACAACAGATGGAAGTAGCGTTAGTGGTGGTGATAGCTAGCTAGCAGCATGTTATCTACAACAACAGATGGAAGTAACGTTAGTGGTGATTAGCTAGCTAGCAGCATGTTATCTACAACAACAGATGGAAGTAACGTTAGTGGTGATTAGCTAGCTAGCAGCATGTTATCTACAACAACAGATGGAAATGCGTTAGTGGTGATAGCTAGCTAGCAGCATGTTATCTACAACAACAGATGGAAGTAACGTTAGTGGTGATAGCTAGCTAGCAGCATGTTATCTACAACAACAGATGGAAGTAACGTTAGTGGTGATAGCTAGCTAGCAGCATGTTATCTACAACAACAGATGGAAGTAACGTTAGTGGTGATAGCTAGCTAGCAGCATGTTAGCTACAACAACAGATGGAAATAACGTTAGTGGTGATAGCTAGCTAGCAGCATGTTATCTACAACAACAGATGGAAGTAACGTTAGTGGTGATAGCTAGCTAGCAGCATGTTATCTACAACAACAGATGGAAGTAACGTTAGTGGTGATAGCTAGCAGCATGTTAGTTATCTACAACAACAGATGGAAGTAACGTTAGTGGTGATAGCTAGCTAGCAGCATGTTATCTACAACAACAGATGGAAGTAACGTTAGTGGTGATAGCTAGCTAGCAGCATGTTATCTACAACAACAGATGGAAGTAACGTTAGTGGTGATAGCTAGCTAGCAGCATGTTAGCTACAACAACAGATGGAAGTAACGTTAGTGGTGATAGCTAGCTAGCAGCATGTTATCTACAACAACAGATGGAAATGCGTTAGTGGTGATAGCTAGCTAGCAGCATGTTAGCTACAACAACAGATGGAAGTAACGTTAGTGGTGATAGCTAGCTAGCAGCATGTTATCTACAACAACAGATGGAAGTAACGTTAGTGGTGATAGCTAGCTAGCAGCATGTTATCTACAACAACAGATGGAAATAACGTTAGTGGTGATAGCTAGCTAGCAGCATGTTATCTACAACAACAGATGGAAGTAACGTTAGTGGTGATAGCTAGCTAGCAGCATGTTATCTACAACAACAGATGGAAGTAACGTTAGTGGTGATAGCTAGCTAGCAGCATGTTAGCTACAACAACAGATGGAAGTAACGTTAGTGGTGATAGCTAGCTAGCAGCATGTTATCTACAACAACAGATGGAAGTAACGTTAGTGGTGATAGCTAGCTAGCAGCATGTTATCTACAACAACAGATGGAAGTAACGTTAGTGGTGATAGCTAGCTAGCAGCATGTTATCTACAACAACAGATGGAAGTAACGTTAGTGGTGATAGCTAGCTAGCAGCATGTTATCTACAACAACAGATGGAAGTAACGTTAGTGGTGATAGCTAGCTAGCAGCATGTTATCTACAACAACAGATGGAAGTAACGTTAGTGGTGATAGCTAGCTAGCAGCATGTTATCTACAACAACAGATGGAAGTAACGTTAGTGGTGATAGCTAGCTAGCAGCATGTTATCTACAACAACAGATGGAAGTAACGTTAGTGGTGATAGCTAGCTAGCAGCATGTTATCTACAACAACAGATGGAAGTAACGTTAGTGGTGATAGCTAGCTAGCAGCATGTTATCTACAACAACAGATGGAAGTATGCGTTAGTGGTGATAGCTAGCTAGCAGCATGTTATCTACAACAACAGATGGAAGTAACGTTAGTGGTGATAGCTAGCTAGCAGCATGTTATCTACAACAACAGATGGAAGTAACGTTAGTGGTGATAGCTAGCTAGCAGCATGTTATCTACAACAACAGATGGAAGTAACGTTAGTGGTGATAGCTAGCTAGCAGCATGTTATCTACAACAACAGATGGAAATGCGTTAGTGGTGATAGCTAGCTAGCAGCATGTTATCTACAACAACAGATGGAAGTAACGTTAGTGGTGATAGCTAGCTAGCAGCATGTTATCTACAACAACAGATGGAAATGCGTTAGTGGTGATAGCTAGCTAGCAGCATGTTATCTACAACAACAGATGGAAGTAACGTTAGTGGTGATAGCTAGCTAGCAGCATGTTATCTACAACAACAGATGGAAGTAACGTTAGTGGTGATAGCTAGCAGCATGTTAGCTACAACAACAGATGGAAGTAACGTTAGTGGTGATAGCTAGCTAGCAGCATGTTAGCTACAACAACAGATGGAAGTAACGTTAGTGGTGATAGCTAGCTAGCAGCATGTTATCTACAACAACAGATGGAAGTAACGTTAGTGGTGATAGCTAGCTAGCAGCATGTTATCTACAACAACAGATGGAAGTAACGTTAGTGGTGATAGCTAGCTAGCAGCATGTTATCTACAACAACAGATGGAAGTAACGTTAGTGGTGATAGCTAGCTAGCAGCATGTTATCTACAACAACAGATGGAAGTAACGTTAGTGGTGATAGCTAGCTAGCAGCATGTTATCTACAACAACAGATGGAAGTAACGTTAGTGGTGATAGCTAGCTAGCAGCATGTTATCTACAACAACAGATGGAAGTAACGTTAGTGGTGATAGCTAGCTAGCAGCATGTTATCTACAACAACAGATGGAAGTAACGTTAGTGGTGATAGCTAGCTAGCAGCATGTTAGCTACAACAACAGATGGAAGTAACGTTAGTGGTGATAGCTAGCTAGCAGCATGTTATCTACAACAACAGATGGAAGTAACGTTAGTGGTGATAGCTAGCTAGCAGCATGTTAGCTACAACAACAGATGGAAGTAACGTTAGTGGTGATAGCTAGCTAGCAGCATGTTATCTACAACAACAGATGGAAGTAACGTTAGTGGTGATAGCTAGCTAGCAGCATGTTATCTACAACAACAGATGGAAGTAACGTTAGTGGTGATAGCTAGCTAGCAGCATGTTATCTACAACAACAGATGGAAGTAACGTTAGTGGTGATAGCTAGCTAGCAGCATGTTATCTACAACAACAGATGGAAGTAACGTTAGTGGTGATAGCTAGCTAGCAGCATGTTAGCTACAACAACAGATGGAAGTAACGTTAGTGGTGATAGCTAGCTAGCAGCATGTTATCTACAACAACAGATGGAAGTAACGTTAGTGGTGATAGCTAGCTAGCAGCATGTTATCTACAACAACAGATGGAAGTAACGTTAGTGGTGATAGCTAGCTAGCAGCATGTTATCTACAACAACAGATGGAAGTAACGTTAGTGGTGATAGCTAGCTAGCAGCATGTTATCTACAACAACAGATGGAAGTAACGTTAGTGGTGATAGCTAGCTAGCAGCATGTTATCTACAACAACAGATGGAAGTAACGTTAGTGGTGATAGCTAGCTAGCAGCATGTTATCTACAACAACAGATGGAAGTAACGTTAGTGGTGATAGCTAGCAGCATGTTATCTACAACAACAGATGGAAGTAACGTTAGTGGTGATAGCTAGCTAGCAGCATGTTATCTACAACAACAGATGGAAGTAACGTTAGTGGTGATAGCTAGCTAGCAGCATGTTAGCTACAACAACAGATGGAAGTAACGTTAGTGGTGATAGCTAGCTAGCAGCATGTTATCTACAACAACAGATGGAAGTAACGTTAGTGGTGATAGCTAGCTAGCAGCATGTTATCTACAACAACAGATGGAAGTAACGTTAGTGGTGATAGCTAGCTAGCAGCATGTTATCTACAACAACAGATGGAAGTAACGTTAGTGGTGATAGCTAGCTAGCAGCATGTTATCTACAACAACAGATGGAAGTAACGTTAGTGGTGATAGCTAGCTAGCAGCATGTTATCTACAACAACAGATGGAAGTAACGTTGGTGGCGATAGCTAGCTAGCAGCATGTTATCTACAACAACAGATGGAAGTAACGTTAGTGGTGATAGCTAGCTAGCAGCATGTTAGCTACAACAACAGATGGAAGTAACGTTAGTGGTGATAGCTAGCTAGCAGCATGTTATCTACAACAACAGATGGAAGTAACGTTAGTGGTGATAGCTAGCTAGCAGCATGTTATCTACAACAACAGATGGAAGTAACGTTAGTGGTGATTAGCTAGCTAGCAGCATGTTATCTACAACAACAGATGGAAGTAACGTTAGTGGTGATAGCTAGCTAGCAGCATGTTATCTACAACAACAGATGGAAGTAACGTTAGTGGTGATTAGCTAGCTAGCAGCATGTTAGCTACAACAGCAGATGGAAATAACGTTAGTGGTGATAGCTAGCCTAGCAGCATGTTAGCTACAACAACAGATGGAAGTAACGTTAGTGGTGATAGCTAGCTAGCAGCATGTTAGCTACAACAACAGATGGAAGTAATGCGTTAGTGGTGATAGCTAGCTAGCAGCATGTTATCTACAACAACAGATGGAAGTAACGTTAGTGGTGATTAGCTAGCCAGCAGCATGTTAGCTACAACAACAGATGGAAGTAACGTTAGTGGTGATAGCTAGCCTAGCAGCATGTTAGCTACAACAACAGATGGAAGTAGCGTTAGTGGTGATTAGCGCTAGCTAAGCAGTATGTTAGCTACAACAACAGATGGAAATGCGTTAGTGGTGATAGCTAGCTAGCAGCATGTTAGCTACAACAACAGATGGAAGTAGCGTTAGTGGTGATAGCTGGCTAGCAGCATGTTTAGCTACAACAGCAGATGGAAGTAAGCGTTGGTGGTGATAGCTTCTTCAGCATGTTACCTACAACAACAGATGGAAATAACGTTAGTGGTGATAGCTAGCTAGCATGTTAGCTACAACAACAGATGGAAGTGGCGTTAGTGGCGATAGCTAGCAGCTGGTTTACAACAACAGATTGGTCACATGGTTATTCAGCTAGGTGCTCAGCATGTTATTCAACAGACAGATGGAAGTAGACGTTGGTGGATGCATCAGGGCTAGCAGCAGTTGGTCCTTTTAAGCTCAACATTAATGCGTTGTTTTAACTATATCCCGCTCAAATTTTCTTCATTTAACACCTGATTTACTTAACAAAAGGCACATCTGAATAGGTGGTCCAGGTAAGTCAAGACAGCAGAAGATGCTCTACATTGAACCTCAACACCTTGAAAGCCTTACTCCTGGGAGTTTAAAAAACACTTTTACTCAACATATGTTTTACCCTTTAGTGTGTGTACTTTACAGTATTTATACTTGGGATATCGCTTTTCAACAGGAAAAGTTCACAAATACTTGTCTTTAACTATATCCCTTTCACACACATACAAAAAATCCCACAAATTTATGGCTGTTTTTTTTTTGTATAATTTAAAAAGGGATAACGTTGGTAAGTATAAACCTATACTCATGCTTATCAACCAAGGAACTAACTAGTGATTCCACGATACATTTTAAACCTGCAACCAAAATACAGGAATTTAGTCTGTGAATGACTCTGCATTTCACAACAACAGGTAGGAAGGTTATTGACTCTACACTAGCAGGTGTTTTAACACCTCCCAAATGCTACCTGTTTAACACCTCCCACATGTGTTCAAACCAACGGTCCAGTGGAAATCTCAACTTAAGTTACTATTCTGTTACCTCGTACTCAAATAATGTTGTTGACTCAACCTATACTCATATTTGTGACCAAGGCATACCTTTTTGAGAGAAAAAAACACTTAAAAACCCAACCTAAAACGTGTATCTCAAACAAACAGTTGTAGAAATGCTTGCTATTTCCTCATACGAGGGGGAATTTCCTTCCTAATGAGCTGGCCAATCAGTGGTCTACTCGCATGAGTATATCTAATGACCTGGATACGCCCCTTTTTGTTGTTGTGGTGTGTATGCACACACCATTCCAACACAGAGAAGCTGCTTTTTAACATACTAAATTAAACATTTTGGTAGTTAATTATAGGTCATATTTCATAGAGATCTGTTAACACTGGGCTGTTACTTTAACAACACCCCCCTCCCAATCTTCTAGTTACCCACTGATATGTATGAAAGAGGTATAACTGCAATAAAGCGGTGCATAAGGGGCTGTTTGAAAGGGGCTTATATAAACATTGCCTTGTATTATTTTTTCAGGTAATATACCACATGCTTCTCACATCTGGAACATGTTGCAGGTGAATTAGCTATTAGCTACTTCTCTTTCAGACACTGTTGTTCTGTTCCAGAACACGGGTTGCAGGTGAATCTGCAGGGTTTGTGTGTGTAACGATCTCCCTGTGTTGCAGCTGAATCTGCAAGGTTTGTGTGTGTAATGATCTCCCTGTGTTGCAGGTGAATCTGCAGGGTTTGTGTGTGTAATGATCTCCCTGTGTTGCAGGTGAATCTGCAGTATTGTGTGAGGTGGGGAAGCGCCATGGGTCCATACAGACTGAGTCGCTCAGCCTCCAACAAGGCCTCTGAAGCCTGGGCCTCCAGTGATCCTTCTGCCCAGCCGGGGATGAGGAGGAGTAGTAGGCGGCGAAAGCAGGGTGAAGGGGCACGGCCGGGCTGGAACTCTGCTGACTCAAGCATCGTGATCTCAGACGAGGCCACTGATCATGACCTGATTGACCATTACCATGGAAACCACAGTGTCTCAGAATGTGGGTCATCACCGCTAGAGCTGTCAGTCAGCCAGGGGAAGGCTGTGATCGGTGGAAAGGTGACGGGGCAGACGGAAAGGGGCGTAGAGTCAGATGCTGAATCCTGCTGCTCATTGGACAGCATTGCCTCTGGCCCCTCCTTCATGGTTCAGGCCACTCCACTATCTCTTCACCCTGGTCTATGTTTGACCTGTCAGAGACTTCACAGAGAAGCCAAGAGGAGAAGACACACTCCGCTGGACACACTAACAGACAATGGTGAATACACACAAACACACCCACCCCGTCAGAGAAGTCCTGCACCGAGTGTTGCCTAGCAAAACAAACCTACTGAGCAGGTGCAGATGTCTGATTCTAACAGCCCTTCTCTCTGATTGGTCTATCAGATCCCACTTCCTTGTCATGTGACCAATGGGTTCTCATGAAGAAGTGGACACCCAGAAGACCAAAGAACGTTAAAGGGTAAGAGAGAGGAATATAATTGTGCCTGTGCCTGTGCCTGTGCCTGTGCCTGTGTCTGTAACCCACAGTACTGTTGTTGTCAGGAGGTTGTGGATCCATCTGGGCCGGATTAGACACCGGGAGCAGACCAGAGGAGAACAGCCAGCCTGCTCCAGACCACACATCTTCCTACTGAGGTAACACACACTGAGGTAACACACACTGAGGTAACACACACTCACACACTGAGGTAACACACACTCACACACTGAGGTAACACACACTGAGGTAACACACACTCACACACTGAGGTAACACACACTGAGGTAACACACACTGAGGTAACACACACTCACACACTGAGGCAAATAGCACACACTGAGGTAACACACACTCACACACTGAGGTAACACAAGCACACACTCACACACTGAGTGCAACACTCACACACAGGAGGCAATATACACTGAGGTGCTAAGTGCCTGAGGTAACACACACTGAGGTAACACACACTCGCACACTGAGGTAACACACACTGAGGTAACACACACTCACACACTGAGGTAACACACACTCACACACTGAGGTAACACACACTCACACTGAGGTAACACACACTGAGTGTGTACACACTCACACACTGAGGGTAACACACACACTCTGCCACACTGAGGTAACACACACTCGCACACTGAGGGTAACACACACACTACACACTGGAGGTAACACACACTCCACACTGAGGTAAGATACACACTACACTGTGGGGGTAACACACACTGAGTAGTAACACACTGTCATACACTGAGGGCTTACACTACACACTGGGGTGCACACACAGGTAACACACACTCACACACTGAGGTAACACACACACTGAGAGGTACTTTACACACACTGAGTAAATCTGAGTGCACACACACACAGGTAACACACACACTGAGGTAAGCACACACTGAGTGTAACACACTGAGGAGTGTAACACACACACTGAGTAACACACACACCACACTGAGGTAACAGCACACACTACACACTGTGAGTGTAGCAACACACTGGTCCACACTGGGGTAACACACACTCCACACACTGAGGTAACACACACTCACACACACACTCACACACACTGGGAGTAGCCACACACTGAGGGTACACTCACACACTGACTCACACACACTGAGGTAACACACACTCACACACTGAGGCCATACACTAGATTAACACACTCCACACACTGAGGTAACACACACTCCACACACTGAGGTAACACACACTCCACTACACACTGAGGTAAACACACACTGAGTAGATACACACACTGAGGCAAGTGCTAGCACACACTCCCACACTGAGGAGGCACACACTCACACACTGGGTAACACACACTGGAGGAACAGTAGAGCACACACACTGAGGTAACACACACTGGCCACACTGAGGCAAGTAGCACACACTCACACACACACTGAGGTACACACACACACTCACACACTGAGGTAATACACACTCACACACTGAGGTAACATTACACCTCACACACTGAGGTAACACACACCTCACACACTGAGAGTAGACACACACTCACACACTGAGGTAACACACACTCACACACTGTAGCTTACACACTCACACACTGAGGTAACACACACTGAGGTGTAACACTACACTCCACACACTGAGGTAACACACACACTGGAGGTAGCACACACTGGGAGTGCACACACACTGAGGTAAACACACACTGAGGTAACACACTGAGGTAACGCACACACTCCCACACTGCGGTAACACACACTCACACACTGAGGTAGCACATACACACACTGAGGTAATACACACACTGAGGCATTAGCACACACTGAGGTAACACACACACTGAGGTAACACACACTGAGGTAACACACACTGCACACACTGGGAGTAACACACACTCACACACTGGGAGTAACACACACTGAGGTAGCTCCTACACACTGAGGTAACACACACTCCACACACTGAGGTAACACACACTGAGAGTAACACACACACTCACACACTGAGGTAACACACACTCACACACTGAGGTAACACACACTGAGGTAACACACACTGAGGTGTACACACTGAGGTAACACACACTGGGAGTAACACACACTGAGTGTAAGCACACACTCACACACTGAGGTAACACACACTCACACACTCACACACTCACTCCACACTGAGGTAACACACACTACACACTGAGGTAACACACACACACTGAGAGTAACACACACTGAGGTAACACACACTCACACACTGGGAGTAACACACACTCCACACACTGGGAGTGGCCACACACTGAGGTAACACACACTCCACACACTGAGGTAACACACACTCCACACACTGAGGTGTACACACACTCACACACTGAGGTAACACACACTCCACACACTGAGGTGCACACACACTCACACACTGAGGTAAACACACACTCACACACTGAGTAACACACACTGAGGTAGCCACACACACTGAGGGGTAACACACACACTGAGGTAACACACACACTGAGGTAACACACACACTGAGGTAACACACACTGAGGTAACACACACTGAGGTAACACACACTCACACACTGAGGTAACACTCACACACTGAGGTAACACACACACTGAGGTAAACACACACACTGAGTAGCACACACACACACTGGGTGTAACACACACTGAGGTAACACACACTCACACACTGAGGTAAACACACTGAGTGTAACACTCCACACACTGGGAGGTAGCACACACTGGGGTAGCACACACTGGGGGTAACACACACTCACACACTGGGTGTAACACACACTGAGGTAACACACACTCCACACACTGAGGTAAACACACACTCTCACACACTGGGGTAACACACACACACTGAGGTGTAATACACACTGAGTGTACACACTCCACACTGAGGTGTAGATACACACTCCACACTGAGGTAAATACACACTCACACACTGAGGTAACACACACTCCACACACTGAGGTAGCACACACTCCACACACTGAGGTAACACACACACACACACACTGGGAGTGTGCACACACACACACACACTGGAGCTAACACACACAGTACACACTGAGGTGCTTACACACCTGACACACTGAGTCACACACACACTGAGGTAACACACACTCACACACTGAGGTAACACACACTCACACACTGAGGTAACACACACTCACACACTGAGGTAACACACACTCACACACTGAGGTAACACACACTCACACACTGAGGTAACACACACTCATACACTGAGGTAACACACACACTGAGGTAACACACACACTGAGGTAACACACACACTGAGGTAACACACACACTGAGGTAACACACACTGAGGT
The DNA here is from genome assembly GCA_030435695.1 of Brachymystax lenok tsinlingensis. Classification (NCBI taxonomy): domain Eukaryota; kingdom Metazoa; phylum Chordata; class Actinopteri; order Salmoniformes; family Salmonidae; genus Brachymystax; species Brachymystax lenok. The sequence continues at coordinate 40,923,560 of CM059801.1, forward strand.
AACACACACTGAGGTAACACACACTCACACACTCAAGTGCTTAACACACACTCCACACACTGGGTAACACACACACTGAGGTACACACACTGAGGTAACACACACACACTGGGGAGGTAGCACACACACTGAGGGTAACACACACACACTGAGGTAACACACACTGAGGTGCAACACACACACACTCACACACACTGAGGTAACACACACTCACACACTGAGGTAACACACACTGAGGTAACACACACTGAGGTAACACACACTCACACACTGAGGTAACACACACTGAGGTAACACACACTCACACACTGAGGTAACACACACTCACACACTGAGGTAACACACACTCACACACTGAGGTAACACACACTGAGGTAACACACACTGAGGTAACACACACTCACACACTGAGGTAACACACACTCACACTGGAGGTAAACAGCACTCACACACTGAGGTAACACACACTTCACACAGTACAGATACACATAGCGGGTAAATTTAGCACACACACACTGAAGTAACAAACACCTTTTGTGTAGGAACCTGAGGAGATGTGAGAACCAGGCTGTGAGCAGAGGGAGGAAGAGGAAGAAGAGGTCCAGAAGAAGTCGTCAGAGGGCGGGAACATGCGTCCAAAGCAGCAGTCTCAACCGCAGCGGTCTCCATAGCAGCGGTCTCCATAGCAGCAGTCTCCATAGCAGTGGTCTCCATAGCGATCCTGATGAAAAGGTGGTAGCCTAGATTTTTTAGGTCCACACTGATAAACAACATGTCTATCGGCGCTGGCCTGTGAACAAATCAAATGGCCTTGAGCGCTGGCCTTTGATGCACGCTGGCCTTTGATGATGCTGGCCTTTGATAACGCTGGCCTTTGATAACGCTGGCCTTTGATAACGCTGCGCCTGGCGTCAAAACCTTGATAACCCTGGCCTTTGATGCGCGCTGGCCTTTGATAAGCGTGGCCTTGGCGATAACACTTGCTGGCCTTTGATAACGCTGGCCTTTGATAACGCTGGCCTTTGATAACGCTGGCCTTTGATAACGCTGGCCTTTGATAACGCTGGCCTTTGATAACGCTGGCCTTTGATAACGCTGGCCTTTGATAACGCTGGCCTTTGATAACGCTGGCCTTGGATAACGCTGGCCTTGGATAACGCTGGCCTTTGATCACACTGGCCTTTGTCTAAATGAAATTCTAATATCCATGTGACATTGTTACATACAGGGATATACAATGACATTTCAAATGGTGAACTTAATAAAACCACAAACCTTTCAGTGTAGTTTCTATGAGGTCCGCCCCATAAACAGACCGGTAGCCTCCGCCTGTCTAGCTTGTTGTTTATGTTGGCCAAGCAAAGAGGCTCAATGTGTACCAAGTAGAGGTCGACCGATTTAACCGGCATGGCTGATCATCAGTTTTCATAATCTCACATTTATCTGCATAGATTATGGCCGATTACATTGGACTCCACGAGGAAACTGTGTGGCAGGCTGACCACCTGTTATGCGAGTGCAGCAAGGAGCCAAGCCAAGGATACTCCAGCCCATGACCTGATGAATAACATTGTGGGTGCTACATGAATTCATTAATACAAATAATGGTGTCAAATTGCCAATTGGCAACCCATCCCTTTTGGGATTAATTGACACATTAACAAACATTATAATAATTCACTATGGTAATTAAATGATAATTCTCCTTCCGGCGTTCTCTGCATTGTCCATCACATTAAGAGTGGAACAAATACAATACATCGATACATAGTAGTCAATAAGGTTATCCAGACAATAATTACATTCCTAGAGCAGTACTATATATATATATACCTTAAACAGATAGATAAATAAAGAATCAGAAGTCACTTGAACCCAGTCTGACACAGAGCAGATTCATATGGTAGAGACAAGAAATCAACTGTGGGAGCAATTATTAGGAAATGGAAGACATACAAGACCACTGATAATCTTCCTCGATCTGGGGCTCCACGCAAGATCTCACCCCGTGGGGTCAAAATGATCACAAGAACGGTGAGCAAAAATCCCAGAACCACACGGGGGGACCTAGTGAATGACCTGCAGAGAGCTGGGACCAAAGTAACAAAGCCTACCATCAGTAACACACTCGCCGCCAGGGACTCAAATCCTGCAGTGCCAGACGTGTCCCCTGCTTAAGCCAGTACATGTTCAGGCCCGTCTAAAGTTTGCTAGAGAGCATTTGGATGATCCAGATGAGGATTGGGAGAATGTCAGATGAAACCAAAATAGAACTTTTTGGTAAAAACTCAACTCGTCGTGTTTGGAGGACAAAGAATGCTGAGTTGCATCCAAAGAACACCATACCTAATGTGAAGCATGGGGGTGGAAACATCATGCTTTGGGGCTGTTTTTCTGCAAAGGGACCAGGACGACTGATCCGTGTAAAGGAAAGAATGAATGGGGCAATGTATCGTGAGATTTTGAGTGAAAACCTCCTTCCATCAGCAAGGGCATTGAAGATAACGTGGCTGGGTCTTTCAGCATGACAATGATCCCAAACACACCGCCCGGGCAACGAAGGAGTGGCCGTAGAAGCATTTCAAGGTCCTGGAGTGGCCTAGCCAGTCTCCAGATCTCAACCCCATAGAAAATCTTTGGAGGGAGTTGAAAGTCCGTGTTGCCCAGCGACAGCCCCAAAACATCACTGCTCTAGAGGAGATCTGCATGGAGGAATGGGCCAAAATACCAGCAACAGTGTGTGAAAACCTTGTGAAGACTTACAGAAAACGTTTGACCTCTGTCATTGCCAACAAAAGGTATATAACAAAGTATTGAGATAAACTTTTGTTATTGACCAAATACTTATTTTCCACCATAATTTGCAAATAAATTCATAAAAAAATCCTACAATGTGATTTTCTGGATTTTTTTTCCTCATTTTGTCTGTCATAGTTGAAGTGTACCTATGATGAAAATTACAGGCCTCTCTCATCTTTTTAAGTGAGAGAACTTGCACAATTGGTGGCTGACTAAATACTTTTTTTCCCCACTGTATATGTACACACTGTTCTCCTGCTGGTCACAACATACACTACAAGTAAGACAGTCTTGGCTGTAGCCGAGTAGCTTCTCTCTCTCTCTACTTTCTCCCATCTCACCAGCACCTCCGCAGCAATAGAGCACCAGCTCTTCCTCGCGCGCAGCAGTGCTCGGGTTAAAAACAGTTATTATTATTCTGGATATCCGACACACATTCATGATACTGTTGGGATAGTGAAATGATTTCAACCCCCCCCCATCCCTAGTGGGTTAGCGTTAAAGCTCTGTTGTATGTTTGTGACCAGCAGGAGAACCGTGATGACAACGGTCTGGAGCGTACACGCAGGGTCCTCACCTTCCAGGTGTTCCCTTCCTCCGTTACCATGGAAACCCTGACCCAGCAGGAGGCCACGCCCCCACAGGAGAAGGAGCCCAGGAAGAAGAGCGGCGGCTTCAGAACCCAGCTGGCTCAGCTCCACGCCAACCGCAGCCGTGTCGTCAGGGAAACACACACATGACTGATGACATCACTGTCAGATTCCAAAAATATGTTTTTTGTTGACGTCGTTGGTTGTTTGTCAGTTCTCTACCTGCCTCTGCTCAGTGTGTTGTCCTTCAAGCATTGGCTGGAGGGGGTTACCATCACATCTCTTCCATTAGAGGGGAAGTGCATGGAGTTACTATCACACAGTGTCTCTTACGCTAGTTGAATCTAGTTTTGAATGTAAATAATAATCAGCCTCATTGTCATGTTTCTGTTGAAGTTCAGATCTGCCCTGTTTGTTTCACACTGAAGAATACATGTTATTTTATTTAATCTCTTCTGTTCAGAGATGACATCTTTACTACCAGACACAGCTGGGACAGTGCCCTCTACTGATCTGGCCCTTATTCATAAACCTTCTCAGAATAGGACTGCTGATCTAGGACCAAATCAGAATGAAGGGACGGGGGGGTCCCGGTCCTATTCAGAATGAAGGGACGGGGGGGTCCCGGTCCTATTCAGAATGAAGGGACGGGGGGGTCCCGGTCCTATTCAGAATGAAGGGACGGGGGGGTCCCGGTCCTATTCAGAATGAAGGGACGGGGGGGTCCCGATCCTATTCAGAATGAAGGGACGGGGGGGTCCCGATCCTATTCAGAGATGCTTTTTGAATATTGACCAAGGCTCGACCTTCCAATGAATTTGCTAGTGCCAACTGAAAGCTACTGGCCCGAATGGGAAATAATACTGTCCTGGGTCGAGATCTGACATAAACTCAGCAAAAGAAGAGAAGTCCTCTCACGGTCAACTGCGTTTATTTTCAGCAAACTTAAAATGTGTAAATATTTGTATGAGCATAAGCTTCAACAACTGAGATATAAACTGAACAAGTTCCACAGACATGTGACTAACAGAAATTGAATAATGTGTCCATGAACAAAAGTATCAAATCAAAGTTTGTCACGTGCGCCGAACACAACAGATGTAGACCTTACAGTGAAATGCTGAATACAACAGGTGTAGACCTCACAGTGAAATGCTGAATACAACAGGTGTAGACCTTACAGTGAAATGCTGAATACAACAGGTGTAGACCTCACAGTGAAATGCTGAATACAACAGGTGTAGACCTCACAGTGAAATGCTGAATACAACAGGTGTAGACCTTACAGTGAAATGCTGAATACAACAGGTGTAGACCTTACAGTGAAATGCTGAATACAACAGGTGTAGACCTCACAGTGAAATGCTGAATACAACAGGTGTAGACCTTACAGTGAAATGCTGAATACAACAGGTGTAGACCTCACAGTGAAATGCTGACTACAACAGGTGTAGACCTCACAGTGAAATGCTGAATACAACAGGTGTAGACCTTACAGTGAAATGCTGAATACAACAGGTGTAGACCTTACAGTGAAATGCTGAATACAACAGGTGTAGACCTCACAGTGAAATGCTGAATACAACAGGTGTAGACCTTACAGTGAAATGCTGAATACAACAGGTGTAGACCTTATAGTGAAATGCTGAATACAACAGGTGTAGACCTTACAGTGAAATGCTGAATACAACAGGTGTAGACCTTACAGTGAAATGCTGAATACAACAGGTGTAGACCTTACAGTGAAATGCTGAATACAACAGGTGTAGACCTCACAGTGAAATGCTGAATACAACAGGTGTAGACCTTACAGTGAAATGCCCTGAATACAACAGGTGTAGACCTCACAGTGACATGCTGAATACAACAGGTGTAGACCTTACAGTGAAATGCCCTGAATACAACAGGTGTAGACCTTACAGTGAAATGCTGAATACAACAGGTGAAGACTTTACTGTGAAATGCCCTGAATACAACAGGTGTAGACCTTACAGTGAAATGCTGAATACAACAGGTGTAGACTTTACAGTGAAATGCTGAATACAACAGGTGTAGACTTTACAGTGAAATGCTGAATACAACAGGTGTAGACTTTACAGTGAAATGCCCTGAATACAACAGGTGTAGACTTTACTGTGAAATGCCCCGAATACGACAGGTGTAGACTTTACTGTGAAATGCTGAATACAACAGGTGTAGACCTCACAGTGAAATGCTGAATACAACAGGTGTAGACTTTACTGTGAAATGCCCCGAATACGACAGGTGTAGACTTTACTGTGAAATGACAGGTGTAGACTTTACTGTGAAATGACAGGTGTAGACTTTACAGTGAAATGCCCCGAATACAACAGGTGTAGACTTTACCGTGAAATGCCCTGAATACAACAGGTGTAGACTTTACCGTGAAATGCCCTGAATACAACAGGTGTAGACTTTACTGTGAAATGCTTATTTTACTAGCCTTTTCCCAATAATGCAGAGTTCAAAATTAATAAAATATAAGGAAATAGTAAAACAACGATGCCACACTGAACACATATAAACGCAACATGCAACAATTTCAAAGCTTTTACTTGCAGTTCATATAAGGAAATCAGTCAATTGCAATACATTTATTAGGCCCTAATCTATGGATTTCACATGACTGGGAATCCAGATATGCATCTGTTGGTCACAGATACCTTAAGAATAAGGTAGGGGCGTGGATCAGAACACCAGTCAGTATCTGGTGTGACCACCATTTGCCTCATGCAGCGCGACAACGTCTCCTTCACATAGAGTTGATCAGGCTGATGATGGTGGCCTGTGGAATGTTGTCCCACTCCTCTTCAATGGCTGTGTGAAGTAGCTGGATATTGGCCTGAACTGGAACACGTTGTCGAACACGTTGATCCAGAGCATCCCAAACATGCTCCATGGGTAACACGTCTGGTGAGTCTGCAGGCCATGGAAGAACTTGGACATTTTCAGCTTCCAGGAATTGTGTACAGATCCTTGTGACATGGGGCCGTGCATTATCATGCTGAAACATGAGGTGATGGCGGCGGATGAATGGCACGACAAGGGGCCTCAGGATCTCGTCACGGTATCTCTACATTCCAATTGCCATCAATAAAATGCAATTGTGTTTGTTGTCCGTTACTTATGCCTGCCAATACCATAACCCCAGCGCCACCATGGGTTCACAACAGCAAACCGCTCGCCCACACGACGCCATACGTGTTATAAAGTCCTTTTTACAGCAGATGTCACAAGGTGCTTATAAAAAACTGACTTGCCTAGTTAAATAAAGGTCAAATTAAAATACAGAAACCCAGCCTAAAACCCCAAACAGCAAGCAATGCAGATGTAGAAGCACAGTGGCTAGGAAAAACTCCCTAGAAAGGCAGGAATCTAGGAATAAACCTAGAGAGGACCTGTGGGTTTGCACAACCGTCTGAGAGAATCTAGGAATAAACCTAGAGAGGAACCAGGCTCTCATTATGCCATTATTGCTTTTGGGATGATTTTCACTATTATCAAGCACACTTGTTATGATGTTTAGGCTACTGTTTTCGTTATAAAGAATAAGCTTATACCGGGTTCCAACAGCATGACTTTCTGTTTCACAGTTGTAGCAAAGGCAATTGACGAATACAATTTATTGAACACTTCAAACATTTGTGAGCATTTTCCCACAGTTTCATCAGCTGTCTGGGTGGCTGGTCTCAGACAATCCCTCAGTTTCATCAGCTGTCCGGGTGGCTGGTCTCAGACGATCCCTCAGTTTCATCAGCTGTCTGGGTGGCTGGTCTCAGACGATCCCGCAGGTGAGGAAGCTGGATGTGGAGGTCCTGGGCTGGCGTGGTTGCATGTGGTCTGCGGTTGTGAGGCCGGTTGGACATACTGCCAAATTCTCTAAAACAATGTTGGAGGAGGCTTATGGTAGAGAAATGAACATTAAATTCTCTGGCAACAGCTCTTGTGGACATTCCTGAAGTCAGTATGCCAATTGCACTCTCCCTCAACTTGAGACATCTGTGCCATTGTGTTGTGACAACTGCACATTTCAGTGGCCTTTTGTTGTCCCCAGCACGAGGTGCACCTGTAATGATCATGCTGTTAAATCAGCTTCTTGATATGCCTCACCTGTCAGGTGGATAGATTATCTTGGCAAATGAGAAATTCTCACTAACAGGAACGTGAACAAAGTTTGTGCACAAAATGAGAGAAATAAGCTTTTTGTGCGTATGGAAAATGTCTGGGATTTTTTATTTCAGCTCATGAAACATGGGACCAACACTTTACATTTATATATTTTTTGGTTCAGTGTAACAAACTGTTGTATGTTGTCAACTCTTAAATTTAGTAAAAAAAATAAGATGCATTTCAGTGTCTCTTTATTTACACAAAGCAGTTTGCAAAAACACTCATTCACTCTGATTAAGAAAAGGCTGCTAGGGAATAGACAGCGACATGCCGCTAGGGAATAGACGGCGACATGCCGCTAGGGAATAGACGGCGACATGCCGCTAGGGAATAGACGGCGACATTGCCGCTAGGGAATAGACGGCGACATGCCGCTAGGGAATAGACGGCGACATTGCCGCTAGGGAATAGACGGCGACATGCCGCTAGGGAATAGACGGCGACATGCCGCTAGGGAATAGACGGCGACATGCCGCTAGGGAATAGACGGCGACATGCCGCTAGGGAATAGACGGCGACATGCCGCTAGGGAATAGACGGCGACATGCCGCTAGGGAATAGACGGCGACATGCCGCTAGGGAATAGACGGCGACATGCCGCTAGGGAATAGACGGCGACATGCCGCTAGGGAATAGACGGCGACATGCCGCTAGGGAATAGACGGCGACATTGCCGCTAGGGAATAGACGGCGACATTGCCGCTAGGGAATAGACGGCGACATGCCGCTAGGGAATAGACGGCGACATGCCGCTAGGGAATAGACGGCGACATGCCGCTAGGGAATAGACGGCGACATTGCCGCTAGGGAATAGACGGCGACATTGCCGCTAGGGAATAGACGGCGACATGCCGCTAGGGAATAGATAGCGACAAAGCAAAGCTCTAACTTCTCCCTTCAGTCTCCTCTCTTTGTCGGAAAAGTCTGTCACAACAATACTGACGCGCGTGTGTACCAAGGTTTGGTGGGTGTGTGAGCCCGGAGTAGGGTGAAGTCCATAGACACTGATCTTGGATCCGTTCTGCATTTCACCCACTAATGGTTAAGGTTAGGACTGGGGGAGGGGAAGCTGATCCTAGATCTGTCCCTAGGGGAGCATGTGAGCCCCTACCTCTCCCTCTGGTCACTGAGCATAAACATGACTTGTGTGTCTACCTCAGTGTTGGGTGATTGTGTTAGTGGTGAAAGTCAATGGGTGTGTGTGTTAGTGTGTGTGTGTCAGTGGTTCTACCTCCCTGCAGTGTGTGTGTGTCAGTGGTTCTACCTCCCTGCAGTGTGTGTGTGTCAGTGGTTGTCTCTCGCTGCAGTGTGTGTGTGTCAGTGGTTGTCTCTCGCTGCAGTGTGTGTGTGTCAGTGGTTGTCTCTCGCTGTAGCCTGTGTGTGAGCTTGAGGTGTGTGTGTGTTTGAAGCTGTCTGTTCTGGGTTGCCATGTGAACGATGCGTAGCTCCTCCTCCTCCAGATCTTTCAACAGCATCAGCACCGCCTCCAGAGTGTGGGACTGGAAACACACATCATCATCATCATCACATCTTCATCATCATCACCACCACCATCATCATCCACATCACCATCATCATCACCATCACCATCATCATCATACATTCCAAATACATGAAGCCATAGTATGAGTGGAAGATCCCATCACCAAATAGTTAGTGTGTAGACAGCGTCTCAGTAGCAGAGGAGCGTCTGGGTAGCAGAGGAGCGTCTGGGTAGCAGAGGAGAGCAGAGGAGCGTCTGGGGAGCAGGGGAGCGTCTGGGGAGCACGGGAGCGTCTGGGGAGCACGGGAGCGTCTGGGGAGCACGGGAGCGTCTGGGTAGCAGGGGAGCGTCTGGGTAGCAGGGGAGCGTCTGGGGAGCAGGGGAGCGTCTGGGGAGCAGGGGAGCGTCTGGGGAGCAGGGGAGCGTCTGGGGAGCAGAGGAGCGTCTGGGGAGCAGAGGAGCGTCTGTTACCTTCCTAGCTGCAGGTCGAGGTGATGGAGAGGAGAACTTGTCTCTGGGAATAGGCTTCATCCCCAACTGCTCCCGGATCTTACTGTAGAGGGATAGGAGACAGGGCTAGGAGACAGGGCTAGGAGACAGGGCTAGCAGGGAGACAGGGCTAGCAGGGAGACAGGGCTAGCAGGGAGACAGGGCTAGGAGACAGGGCTAGGAGACAGGGCTAGGAGACAGGGCTAGGAGACAGGGCTAGCAGGGAGACAGGGCTAGCAGGGAGACAGGGCTAGCAGGGAGACAGGGCTAGCAGGGAGACAGGGCTAGCAGGGAGACAGGGCTAGCAGGGAGACAGGGCTAGGAGACAGGGCCAGGAGACAGGGCTAGGAGACAGGGCTAGGAGACAGGGCTAGGAGACAGGGCTAGCAGGGAGACAGGGCTAGGAGACAGGGTTAAAAGTGTGTGTACGTTGTGAGGGGCGGGTCTTACTTGGTCTCCTCCATACTGTAGTTGAGGGGGTCATTCTCTGATTCCGCCTCTGTCTGTCCATTGGTGGAGCTGACGTTCTCTGGCTGGCCACTGGTCGAGAACTGCATCTGGGCGGCGGCAGGGGGTGTGGTTATCTCCTCTCCCTCGTTTAGAGCGAAAGCAAGCTCCTCCTCTGTCACCACTGGACACACACACAGGTTACCACACACACACACAGGTTACTACACACACACACACACAAACACACAGGTTACCACACACACACACACACACAGGTTACTACACACCCACAGGTTACTACACACACACACAGGTTACTACACACACACACACAAACACACAGGTTACTACACACCCACACACACACACAGGTTACCACACACACACACACACACAGGTTACCACACACACACAGGTTACTACACACACACACACACACACACACACACACACACAGGTTACCACACACACACACACACAGGTTACCACACACCCACACACACACACACACAGGTTACCACACCCACACACAGGTTACTACACACACACACACACAGGTTACCACACACACACACAGGTTACCACACACACACACACACAGTTTACTACACACACACACACAGGTTACTACACACACACACACACACACACACACACAGGTTACCACACACACACACACACACACACACAGGTTACTACACACACACACAAACACACAGGTTACTACACACCCACACACACACACACACACACACACACAGGTTACCACCCACACACACACACACAGGTTACTACACACACACACAGGTTACTACACACACACAGGTTACTACACACACCCACACACACAGGTTACTACACACACCCACACACACAGGTTACTACACACCCACACACACACACATACAGGTTACTACACACCCACACAAACGTTACTACACACACGTTACTACACACACACAGGTGCAACAGCCCAGAACCTAACTTGGACCCCTACGGCTTGAGGACTAAAAGCATACTTCCCCAAAACACAAACATTGTCTCAACTGAAGACAACTGACCCTGGTTGTCCAGTTTGTGTAGGCGTGGCAAGCATCGCAGCACGTTGAGACGGTATTGGCTGGGGTCTGTTCCGCAGCAGGGGTTCTCAGCCAACCAGAGCACTCGTAGGCGTGTGAGCGGGCGGAGATGGGAAAGCTCGGAGAGAGAAGTGACGAGGTTCCGTCTGAGGTACAACTCACTCAGACACACACACCCCGACAGAGGTGACAGGGACAAGATGGAGTTCACACTGGAGAGAGAGGACCTGGTTAATGTCGGCTGTGGCACGGTTGATTTATCATGCAGCGTAGTGTTACATTTATCCTTCATTTAACCAAGCAAGTCAGTTAAGAACAAATTCGTATTGACAACGACGACCTGCCCCCGTCCCAAACCCGGACGACGCTGGGCCAATTGTGCGCCGCCCTATGGGACTCCCAATCACAGCCGGATGTGATACAGCCTGGAATCGAACCAGGGAGCCCATAATAGTGTACACAGTACAACTGAAAGCTAACTTGCATGTTCTCCTCTCAGACAGCGCACAGTGTGTGTCTGTGTGTGTGTGTGTGTGTGTGTAGGGCTGTGACGGTCATTACATTTTGTCAGCCGGTGATTGTCAAGCAAATAACTGCCGGTCTCACGATAATTGACCGTTAAATGAGTCTATTTCAGAAGAATATAATAATTATAATTCCCTTCTCCCGGCTGCGTGCCGAAGGACCTCTCACTCACATGGCTCTCCGTCACGTGATCTCACAGGCTGAAGACAGACAACTGCACGTGTCCTTATCCAATGCTGAGTCGCATATTGAAGATATTGGAAGAATTGTCCAACAAGATGAGTAGGCCTGACGAACAGCAAAATCACTAGCCTATGTCAATCTACTATCCCCCATAGTACACCAGTTGACCTATTCTATGTCAATCTGCTATCCCCCATAGTACACCAGTTGACCTATTCTATGTCAATCTACTATCCCCCATAGTACACCAGTTGACCTATTATATGTCAATCTGCTATCCCCCATAGTACACCAGTTGACCTATTCTATGCCAGAAAGAAATATTCCAAACCTAGTCTGGGACAGTTGTGGGATGTGATAGATCCCACATTAATACAACCACTAGCATCAAAAAACCTTTTATATGCAATGTTGCCGACGCAACAGTTCAAAAAGTTTAGCTTAAAATGTTGATAAACTATTCGGCTATTTCTTCCCGTTATAAGAGCAGCAATGCGCACATGGCAGTAGGCTATAAGCGTTCCATTAGCAGGAAAACACCACTCTCAAAAGGGACCGCAAATGCAATTATGCATGGAATGCTGTTAGTATAAAGGTGCATTTTTATGGTGAAATTATCTTCCCCAAACTGGAAACTCACGTGCTGCTTATGTATGCCAGTTAGGCTCTACGCCCCTTGTAAAGCAGATTAATGTGCTTAATTTTAAGAAGCTATTTGGCCACTTTAGTTGTGATACAAACCTTGTCTGCTCCCGAGTGGCGCAGTGGTCTAAGGCACTGCATCTCAGTGCTAGAGGCGTCACTACAGACCCGTGATTGGGAGTCCCATAGGGTGGTGCACAATTGGCCCAGCGCCGTCCGGTTTGGCCGGCGTAGGCCGTCATTGTAAATAAGAATTTGTTCTTAACTGACTTGCCTAGTTAAATAAAAGGTTAAATAAAATATATAATTCACAAGTGATAATAGTCAGCCATCAGACTATTCTTGTTTTAATCTGGTCTTTACATATACTAAATAATGGGTGAAATGAGTTTTGATTTAGAATGGACCATTGTCATGCATCTGTCTAGAAACAGGGCCAGGGGGAAAAATACATGTCATCTATGACTTAAATAGCGAATGGAGGAAGTTGAGAAATAAATATAGTAGGCCTAGCCTATAGAAAGCTGATGGGATCCTCCTCTTTTTAATAGAGGCCATCACTCTGTTTTCTCATGCAACTGCATAGCCTATAGAGATATTGCGCAACATGAGCTCTCATTAAGTGTTTGACTAGATTAGAGTGCTGAGTACCAGGCAGTTAGCAGGTTTGGTAGGCTACTAATGACCTGCAGCAGCATCCGAGCTTGGAGAAGCCTAATTACCGTGACTAAACGGTCACGTGGAATTTGACTGCCATCAATTTGGTGTGGCGGTAATACGTTCACCATAACAGCCCTGTGTGTGTGTAGACAGCCAACCTGAGAGTCAGGACCTCGATGTGGGGTATCTGGGTAAATATGGAGATCTACAGAGAGAGAGGGGGAGGAGAGAAAGAGAGGAGGGAGAGAGAGGGAGGATGAGAGAGAGGGAGGAGAGAGAGGATGGAGAGAGGGAAGAGAGAGAGAGATGAGAGAGGATGGAGAGAGGGAAGAGAGAGAGAGATGAGAGAGGGAGGAGAGAGATAGGGAGGATGGAGAGAGGGAGGAGAGAGGGAGGATGGAGAGAGGGAGGAGAGAGATAGAGAAGGAAGGACTTTAGAGTTGAGACAAAGCTAGTTCGCTAGCTAACCACTTAAACATGGGATTTAAATGATATTCAGTCGACCCAGAACAGCTAAAAACAAACATAGAAATTGAGAATACACAAGCATACTCACGTCTGTCAAGTTGCATCCCCTGAAAGAGAAAGACAAAACATTCGACACATTAGAGAAATGAATACTGTCAGCCAACAGTTGCATATCGGATAGTTAGCTAACCCATCTAGCCTCCCTCCTACCAGCATATCGGATAGTTAGCTAACCCATCTAGCCTCTCTCCTACCAGCATATCGGATAGTTAGCTAACCCATCTAGCCTCCCTCCTACCAGCATATCGGATAGCTAGCTAACCCATCTAGCCTCCCTCCTACCAGCATATCGGATAGTTAGCTAACCCATCTAGCCTCCCTCCTACCAGCATATCGGATAGTTAGCTAACCCATCTAGCCTCCCTCCTACCAGCATATCGGATAGTTAGCTAACCCATCTAGCCTCTCTCCTACCAGCATATCGGATAGTTAGCTAACCCATCTAGCCTCCCTCCTACCAGCATATCGGATAGTTAGCTAACCCATCTAGCCTCCCTCCTACCAGCATATCGGATAGTTAGCTAACCCATCTAGCCTCTCTCCTACCAGCATATCGGATAGTTAGCTAACCCATCTAGCCTCCCTCCTACCAGCATATCGGATAGTTAGCCATCCCATCTAGCCTCCCTCCTACCAGCATATCGGATAGTTAGCCAACCCATCTAGCCTCCCTCCTACCAGCATATCGGATAGTTAGCTAACCCATCTAGCCTCCCTCCTACCAGCATATCGGATAGTTAGCTAACCCATCTAGCCTCCCTCCTACCAGCATATTGGATAGCTAGCTAACCCATCTAGCCTCCCTCCTACCAGCATATCGGATAGTTAGCTAACCCATCTAGCCTCCCTCCTACCAGCATATCGGATAGTTAGCTAACCCATCTAGCCTCCCTCCTACCAGCATATCGGATAGTTAGCTAACCCATCTAGCCTCCCTCCTACCAGCATATCGGATAGCTAGCTAACCCATCTAGCCTCCCTCCTACCAGCATATCGGATAGTTAGCTAACCCATCTAGCCTCCCTCCTACCAGCATATCGGATAGTTAGCTAACCCATCTAGCCTCCCTCCTACCAGCATATCGGATAGTTAGCTAACCCATCTAGCCTCCCTCCTACCAGCATATCGGATAGTTAGCTAACCCATCTAGCCTCCCTCCTACCAGCATATCGGATAGCTAGCTAACCCATCTAGCCTCCCTCCTACCAGCATATCGGATAGTTCGCTAACCCATCTAGCCTCCCTCCTACCAGCATATTGGATAGTTAGCTAACCCATCTAGCCTCCCACCTACCAGCATATCGGATAGTTAGCTAACCCATCTAGCCTCCCTCCTACCAGCATATCGGATAGCTAGCTAACCCATCTAGCCTCCCTCCTACCAGCATCTTGGATAGCTAGCTAACCCATCTAGCCTCCCTCCTACCAGCATATCGGATAGTTAGCTAACCCATCTAGCCTCCCTCCTACCAGCATATCGGATAGTTAGCTAACCCATCTAGCCTCCCTCCTACCAGCATATCGGATAGTTAGCTAACCCATCTAGCCTCCCTAATACCAGCATATCGGATGGTTAGCTAACCCATCTTGCCTCCCTCCTACCAGCATATCGGATAGTTAGCTAACCCATCTAGCCTCCCTCCTACCAGCATATCGGATAGTTAGCTAACCCATCTAGCCTCCCTCCTACCAGCATATCGGATAGTTAGCTAACCCATCTAGCCTCCCTCCTACCAGCATATCGGATAGTTAGATAACCCATCTAGCCTCCCTCCTACCAGCATATCGGATAGTTAGCTAACCCATCTAGCCTCCCTCCTACCAGCATATCGGATAGTTAGCTAACCCATCTAGCCTCCCTCCTACCAGCATATCGGATAGTTAGCTAACCCATCTAGCCTCCCTCCTACCAGCATATCGGATAGTTAGCTAACCCATCTAGCCTCCCTCCTACCAGCATATCGGATAGTTAGCTAACCCATCTAGCCTCCCTCCTACCAGCATATCGGATAGTTAGCTAACCCATCTAGCCTCCCTCCTACCAGCATATCGGATAGTTAGCTAACCCATCTAGCCTCCCTCCTACCAGCATATCGGATAGCTAGCTAACCCATCTAGCCTCCCTCCTACCAGCATATCGGATAGTTAGCTAACCCATCTAGCCTCCCTCCTACCAGCATATCGGATAGTTAGCTAACCCATCTAGCCTCCCACCTACCAGCATATCGGATAGTTAGCTAACCCATCTAGCCTCCCTCCTACCAGCATATCGGATAGTTAGCTAACCCATCTAGCCTCCCTCCTACCAGCATATCGGATAGTTAGCTAACCCATCTAGCCTCCCTCCTACCAGCATATCGGATAGTTAGCTAACCCATCTAGCCTCCCTCCTACCAGCATATCGGATAGTTAGCTAACCCATCTAGCCTCCCTCCTACCAGCATATCGGATAGTTAGCTAACCCATCTAGCCTCCCTCCTACCAGCATATCGATAGTTAGCTAACCCATCTAGCCTCCTCCTACCAGCATAGTTAGCTAACCCATCTAGCCTCCCTCCTACCAGCATATCGGATAGTTAGCTAACCCATCTAGCCTCCCTCCTACCAGCATATCGGATAGTTAGCTAACCCATCTAGCCTCCCTCCTACCAGCATATCGGATAGTTAGCTCATCTGCATATCGGATAGTTAGCTAACCCATCTAGCCTCCCTCCTACCAGCATATGGATAGTTAGCTAACCCATCTAGCCTCCCTCCTACCAGCATATCGGATAGTTAGCTAACCCATCTAGCCTCCCTCCTACCAGCATATCGGATAGTTAGCTAACCCATCTAGCCTCCCTCCTACCAGCATATCGGATAGTTAGCTAACCCATCTAGCCTCCCACCTACCAGCATATCGGATAGTTAGCTAACCCATCTAGCCTCCCTCCTACCAGCATATCGGATAGTTAGCTAACCCATCTAGCCTCCCTCCTACCAGCATATCGGATAGTTAGCTAACCCATCTAGCCTCCCTCCTACCAGCATATCGGATAGTTAGCTAACCCATCTAGCCTCCTCCTACCAGCATATCGGATAGTTAGCTAACCCATCTAGCCTCCCTCCTACCAGCATATCGGATAGTTAGCTAACCCATCTAGCCTCCCACCTACCAGCATATCGGATAGTTAGCTAACCCATCTAGCCTCCCTCCTACCAGCATATCGGATAGTTAGCTAACCCATCTAGCCTCCCTCCTACCAGCATATCGGATAGTTAGCTAACCCATCTAGCCTCCCTCCTACCAGCATATCGGATAGTTAGCTAACCCATCTAGCCTCCCTCCTACCAGCATATCGGATAGTTAGCTAACCCATCTAGCCTCCCTCCTACCAGCATATCGGATAGTTAGCTAACCCATCTAGCCTCCCACCTACCAGCATATCGGATAGTTAGCTAACCCATCTAGCCTCCCTCCTACCAGCATATCGGATAGTTAGCTAACCCATCTAGCCTCCCTCCTACCAGCATATCGGATAGTTAGCTAACCCATCTAGCCTCCCTCCTACCAGCATATCGGATAGCTAGCTAACCCATCTAGCCTCCCACCTACCAGCATATCGGATAGTTAGCTAACCCATCTAGCCTCCCTCCTACCAGCATATCGGATAGCTAGCTAACCCATCTAGCCTCCCACCTACCAGCATATCGGATAGTTAGCTAACCCATCTAGCCTCCCTCCTACCAGCATATCGGATAGTTAGCTAACCCATCTAGCCTCCCTCCTACCAGCATATCGGATAGTTAGCTAACCCATCTAGCCTCCCTCCTACCAGCATATCGGATAGTTAGCTAACCCATCTAGCCTCCCTCCTACCAGCATATCGGATAGTTAGCTAACCCATCTAGCCTCCCTCCTACCAGCATATCGGATAGTTAGCTAACCCATCTAGCCTCCCTCCTACCAGCATATCGGATAGCTAGCTAACCCATCTAGCCTCCCTCCTACCAGCATATCGGATAGCTAGCTAACCCATCTAGCCTCCCTCCTACCAGCAGTTGAGTTTCTTGACACTGTCCAGATCCGAGGCCTTGGCTTTGGCCAAGACCAACTTTCGTGTTAGCTTCATACTGCCGACGTGTTGTGGGTGATTATACTAGTCTCTAATGACCAATTATCGATCAAAGTATCGTGGCAATGCAGCTCCCAACAGATACTTTATAGCGACATAGCTAGCCGCCTAGCACAACTACAGGACCAGCAACCGGCTCCCGTGGCGTCTGTAGTTACCCAGTTACCCGACGCTACGGTCAATCGGGAGTCAATTGGGAGTCAATCGGGAGTCAATTGGGAGTCAATCGGGAGTCAATCGGGAGTCAATCGGGAGTCAATGTGGAGTCAATAGGGAGTCAATCGGGAGTCAATGTGGAGTCAATTGGGAGTCAATCGGGAGTCAATGTGGAGTCAATAGGGAGTCAATTGGGAGTCAATCGGGAGTCTATTGGGCGCTAGCTCCAAAAACCTCACCATTAGTATGAATTCCGTCAACAACAAGTACAACATTATGGATATTTTACTAGATGTGAGATAATGAACTTGTTCTCTGTAATATCGTATAGTTTTGTAATCGTGACATGACGTACTTTTCGTGGAAAATAGGCATGTTTCTCGACTAATTGCCCATGTTGCTGTGCTAGTGGGAACTGGGCTAGTCTGACCTGTCTAGTGGTTGTAGTTATTCACGTTCCGCGTTCAAGCCGTCAGTCGGGAAGTCGGAGGGTCCCAGTTCTGACCGTCAACGCGGCATCATTCCCTGACTTTGAGAAGGGATTTTTTACAAACTTGTACTTTTTTTCTGTTGAGCATCCAGAAACAGTTTTTTGTATTTATTTTGTCAGTGTCTACATGTAACAAATTATGGAAAGATATTCATATGTTTATAATTGTTAATATTCTTGATGACTTCAATTTTTTTTATGGGAGAATTTGCTGCTCGGTTTCCTTAACTAGAATAAGGATAAAGAAAAACAATTTTACCTGTATATTTCCGTCAGGGAACGCCTACTCTGTGAAGTGCGCGTGTGCAATAGCTAAATGTGCCTTTGCACTCCTGATAAACAATGCCATTTTTTTTAAAACTTTGTCAAAGGGTAAAGTCTACAAAACGTAGTCCACTCTGTTCATAACAGATTCTAGTTTCGGGAACAGAAAACCGTATGGAGATCAAATGTTTCATCAATGAGGAAATTAGCAGAATGTCGCCCAAAATCCATCTCGCTCCATCTTCTCTTACTGCCTGCCACTGGTGTTCCTCTCATCACCACATTTGGTAGTGAGTGGAAACACGAAGCGGGTGCTTCACATTTATACATCCAGTGAAATATCTGGCTCATTGTTCTATACGTGGTTCCGGGTTGCGAACCTCAACCTCTAGGCGGGAGGGGTTGCGGGCGTCGGAAAGCTGGAAAGCTGGACTCAATAACCTTTTTGTAGACACTAACTCCGCCATGCTTCATTGGACAAAGCCTGCGTCTTTTTGTAGACACTAACTCCGCCATGCTTCATTGGACAAAGCCTGCGTCTTTTTGTAGACACTAACTCCGCCATGCTTCATTGGACAAAGCCTGCGTCTTTTTGTAGACACTAACTCCGCCATGCTTCATTGGACAAAGCTCGCGTTTTTGTAGACACTAACTCCGCCATGCTTCATTGGACAAAGCTCATGCCTTTTTGTAGACACTAACTCCGCCATGCTTCATTGGACAAAGCTCTGCGTCTCTTTTGTAGACACTAACTCCTCCATGCTTCATTGGACAAAGCCCTGCTTTTGTAGACACTAACTCCGCCATGCTTCATTGAACAAAGCCTGCGTCTTTTTGTAGACACTAACTCCTCCATGCTTCATTGGACAAAGCCTGCGTCTTTTTGTAGACACTAACTCCGCCATGCTTCATTGAACAAAGCCTGCGTCTTTTTGTAGACACTAACTCCGCCATGCTTCATTGGACAAAGCCTGCGTCTTTTTGTAGACACTAACTCCGCCATGCTTCATTGGACAAAGCCTGCGTCTTTTTGTAGACACTAACTCCGCCATGCTTCATTGGACAAAGCCTGCGTCTTTTTGTAGACACTAACTCCTCCATGCTTCATTGGACAAAGCCTGCGTCTTTTTGTAGACACTAACTCCGCCATGCTTCATTGAACAAAGCCTGCGTCTTTTTGTAGACACTAACTCCTCCATGCTTCATTGGACAAAGCCTGCGTCTTTTTGTAGACACTAACTCCGCCATGCTTCATTGAACAAAGCCTGCGTCTTTTTGTAGACACTAACTCCGCCATGCTTCATTGGACAAAGCCTGCGTCTTTGTAGACACTAACTCCGCCATGCTTCATTGGACAAAGCTCGTGCCTTTTTGTAGACACTAACTCCGCCATGCTTCATTGGACAAAGCCTGCGTCTTTTTGTAGACACTAACTCCGCCATGCTTCATTGGACAAAGCCTATGGAGAAAATGGATGGCGTCTTTGTAGGGTTTTTGGATAAACACAGAAAATAAGATCTGTGGTGAACACAGGCTTAGGAGATCTGATACAGAACACTAACCTATAGGTGTCTGTGGTGAACACAGGCTTAGGAGATCTGATACAGAACACTAACCTATAGGTGTCTGTGGTGAACACAGGCTTAGGAGATCTGATATGTTTTGTTCTATGAGATAATCTTCATTAGCTAATGTCACTTTTTGTGAATTTTGAAGAATTTATGTAATAATGAAAAACATAAATCACATAAAGGCTTTATAATTCATAAAGGTCTTGTTTCCTGACTGATATTAAACCTTCCTACAATGAAGTGTCATCATTTCTTTGGTGGGAAAACATAAATATAAACACTCAGATGTATCTATGTGTCCATGTTCCATGTTGTTAGTCTATATTTACCGCTCATACATTTCCACCTTGTTAGGCAAAATTATAGAGAAAATGAACTACATTTCAAAACATGTTGGAGCGCTCCAAATGAAAGAACCCTTGCCATGCCAAGCATATGCACTCGCTTAACTACAGTTCATGGTGCAGATGAGCATTGGTTTTGGCCATTTACCCCGTATGGATAAATCATTTGATTCGCTTGTTCCGCCTGCTTCTCTCTGTCACAGTTCAGACCAAGAGCTGCCTAACAAACGATGCATGGCATCTGATCGTTTCCTAAGCAGGACACATGATAGCTCCTCTTCGGCCACTTGGCTTAGCAATTCAACAGCAATTCTGGCCTTCTATCAGAAGGAGCTGCAGCCTCTCTGCAAACTACAACGATGAGACCATGAAGGAACTGCCTACAGTTCTTCTGTCTTCAGACCTGCTCATCCAAGGCCTCCAGGGCAATGCTCAGATTGTTAGATCAGTCCAAGCCACCTCTGGTTAGATCAGTCCATACCACCTCTGGTTAGATCAGTCCATTCCACCTCTGGTTAGATCAGTCCAAGCCACCTCTGGTTAGATCAGTCCATTCCACCTCTGGTTAGAGCAGTCCATTCCACCTCTGGTTAGAGCCACCTCTGGTTAGAGCCACCTCTGGTTAGAGCAGTCCATTCCACCTCTGGTTAGAGCCACCTCTGGTTAGAGCAGTCCATGCCACCTCTGGTTAGAGCAGTCCAAGCCACCTCTGGTTAGAGCCACCTCTGGTTAGAGCAGTCCATTCCACCTCTGGTTAGATCAGTCCATTCCACCTCTGGTTAGAGCAGTCCATTCCACCTCTGGTTAAACTCCAGGAAGAGTAGCTGCTGCCTTGGCAGGAACTAATGGGGATCCATAATAAACCCCAGGAAGAGTAGCTGCTGCCTTGGTAGGAACTAATGGGGATCCATAATAAACCCCAGGAAGAGTAGCTGCTGCCTTGGTAGGAACTAATGGGGATCCATAATAAACCCCAGGAAGAGTAGCTGCTGCCTTGGCAGGAACTAATGGGGATCCATAATAAACCCCAGGAAGAGTAGCTGCTGCCTTGGTAGGAACTAATGGGGATCCATAATAAACCCCAGGAAGAGTAGCTGCCGCCTTGTTAGGAACTAATAGAGATCCATAATAAATACAAATACAGTTTATGGACAAGCAGACTATGATTGTCACGTTTCATTTCTGAGGGGACAGACCAAGACGCAGCGATGTAGCCAGAATACATGATTTAATAAATCCACGGGAACAAGACGGAACAAAACAAAGAACGGAGAACGTAGCGATGAACATAACTGAACAAACAAACACAGCTATGAACATACAATAACCCACTAAACTAAGGTGCAATTCCCAAACATATAAATGGTTCCCAATTAGAGACAACGAGACTCAGCTGCCTCTAATTGGGAGCCATTAACCCAACATAGAACTAGACACCATAGAACTGTGAAAACCCCTAAACCAAAATGAACCCAAAACGCTCCAGCCTGAAAACCCAGGACTGGGCGTTACAGTACTCTCTCAAAGGCGCGGACTCCGGACGCGCCCCCAAAAGTCTGTGGGGGATCTAGGGTGGGTTCCTTTGTCCCAGGTGGGGGCTCCCGGTGCTGGCCGTGCTGGTCTGATGTCACGCACGGAGGCCCTGGACCCTTTCTAGGAACTCTGGTGCGTGGAGCAGAAGCTGGCCCTATCGGACTCGTGATGCTCACTGGAACTCTGGTGCGTGGAGCAGGAACTGGCAGTACTGGACTTGTGATGCTCACTGGAACTCTGGTGCGTGGAGCAGGAACTGGCAGTACTGGACTTGTGATGCTCACTGGAACTCTGGTGCGTGGAGCAGGAACTGGTCGTACTAGACTTGTGATGCTCACTGGAACACTGGTGCGTGGAGCAGGAACTGGTCGTACTGGACTTGTGATGCTCACTGGAACTCTGGTGCGTGGAGCGGGACCTGGCAGTACTGGACCTCGTGATGCTCACTGGGACTCTGCGCGTGGAGCGGGACCTGGCAGTACTGGACTCGTGATGCTCACTGGGACTCTGGCGCGTGGAGCGGGAACTGGTCGCATTGGACTCGTGATGCTCACTGGGACTCTGGTGTGTGGAGCGGAACAGGCCGAACTGGGCTCGCTGAACGCACGGGAGCTTTGGCGCGCGGAGCCGACAGGACGCGTGCTGGACTCTCTGAACGCACGGGAGCTTGCGCGCCGGAGCCGGGACAGGACGTGCTGGACTCTCTGAACGCACGGGAGCTTGGTGCGCCGGAGCCGACAGGACGTGCTGGACTCTCGGAGCGCACGTGGAGCTGGAGTGCGCGGAGCCGAACAGGACGTGCTGGACTCTCGGAGCGCACGGGAGCTTGGTGCGCGGGTCGAGCAGGACGTGCTGGACTCTCTGAACGCACGGGAGCTTGGTGCGCCGGAGCCGAACAGGACGTGCTGGACTCTCGGAGCGCACGGGAGCTTGGTGCGCGCGGGGCCGGAGCAGGACGTGCTGGACTCTCTGAACGCACGGGAGCTTGGTGCGCCGGAGCCGAGCAGGACGTGTTGGACTCTCGGAGCGCACGGGAGCTGCGCGCGGGCCGGAGCAGGACGTGCTGGACTCTCGGAGCGCCACGGAGCTGGAGTGCGCGGGGCCGGAGCAGGACGTGCTGGACTCTCGAGCGCACGGGAGCTGGAGTGCGTGGAACAGGACTGGACGTGTAGACACCACTACACGGACTGGGATCTTGGAACACGGAACAGGGATCTTTGAACGCCGGAACAGGGATCTTGGAACGCGGAACAGGGATCTTGGAACGCGGAACAGGGATCTTGGAACGTGGAACAGGGATCTTGGAACGTGGAACAGGGATCTTGGAACGTGGAACAGGGATCTTGGAACGTGGAACAGGGATCTTGGAACGTGGAACAGGGATCTTGGAACGCGGAACAGGGATCTTGGAACGTGGAACAGGGATCTTGGAACGTGGAACCGGGACTGGACGTGTAGAAACATCCACCCGGACCGGGAACCTGATATGGAGAGCCGACACCATACCTTCCAGCTAGCTCACTAACCCTGGCCTCATGGGTGAGTGGAGCTGGAATCTCTCGGACTGGGCTGTGGATCCGTACCGGAGATTCTGCCCGTAGGACCACAGGATAACATGGACCCAAAAGGCGCACTGGAGGCCTGGCTCGCAGAGCTGGCACCACTCTCCCAGGTAGCACACAGACCTCGGCCCGACTAATGAGTGGCGCTGGGATCTCTCGCACTGGGCTGCGGACACGTACCGGAGACACCGCACACGGAACTGGAGCAGGATATCCGGGTCCCAGGAGGCGCACCGGAGACTTAGCGCGCAGAGCAGGCACCACTCTTCCTGGCTGAACGCTTCGTTTACCCCGACTGATGAGTGGAGCGGGAATCTCTCGCACCGGCCTCTGACTCCGTATAGGGGAAACCGTGCGCAATACAGCATAGCACGGTGTCCCCTCGGTGCGACGTTCTCCCCAACGCTCTCTCCACAAGGCACGAGGAGTTGGCTCAGGAGTCCCTCCTGAACCGGCCAACCTCCTCGTGTGCCCCCCCCCAAAAGTTTCTTGGGGCTGCCTTACGGGCTTCCTAGCCCGGCGAGGTCTGAGAAACCTTCCTCTCTCCGGGTCCCATGCTCCCATCAAGTCCTCACACCTGCGCCGCTCAGCCGCCGCTGCTTCCAGTTCCTCTCTGGGCCGACGATACTCCCCAGGCTGGTCCCAAGCACTCCCATAAAATAGATCCCTTTCCCAAGACCTAAGCTCCCGGGTCTCTCGCTGCTTGGTCTTTGTTTGCGGGTTATTCTGTCACGATACTCTTCTGAGGGACAGACCAAGACGCAGCGATGTAGCCAGAATACATGATTTAATAAATCCACGGGAACAAGACGGAACAAAACAAAGAACGGAGAACGTAACGATGAACATAACTGAACAAACAAACACAGCTATGAACATACAATAACCCACGAAACTAAGGTGCAATTCCCAAACATATAAATGGTTCCCAATTAGAGACAACGAGACTCAGCTGCCTCTAATTGGGAGCCATTAACCCAACATAGAACTAGACACCATAGAACTGTGAAAACCCCTAAACCAAAATGAACCCAAAACGCTCCAGCCTGAAAACCCAGGACTGGGCGTTACAATGATGTGGTTACCCACTGCCACCAACCATTAATGTTTCCTTTGCTGAGCCTTGTGTCGCATACAACTTTCCACCTGAGTAAACAGGGATCAGTCCCTGCTTCCAACCTTCCCTCTGTTTCTAGCATTAGCCTGTCTCCCCATCTCATGTCATTACTGTCGGAATAAAGTGTCAAACCACCTACAAAATATATTTACAAAAATATTAGCATACTTAAAATGTCATCCCCCCAAAATCACAAAGTAACAATTCGTCTAATTTTGAGTTTTCATTTAATGTTCAAAACATCTTGAATACACCTGACCTGTGGTCTTTATTCCAAAGAATTCCACGCTGGCTTTAGGGGGCAATGAAATTCACACAGCAAATCTCGCTCCAATCAATCATTCAATCAATCAAATGTATTTATAAAGCCCTTCTTACATCAGCTGATGTCACAGAGTGCTGTACTGAAACCCAGCCTAAAACCCGAAACAGCAAGCAATGCAGGTGTAGAAGCACGGTGGCTAGGAAAAACTCCCTAGAAAGGCCAGAACCTAGGAAGAAACCTAGAGAGGAACCAGGCTGTGAGAGTTGGCCAGTCCTCTTGCTGTGAGGAGTGGAGATTATAACAGAACATGGACAAGATGTTCAAACGTTCATAGATGACCAGCAGGGTCAGATAATAATAATCACAGTGGTTGTAGAGGGTGCAACAGGTCAGCACCTCAGGAGTAAATATCAGTTGGCTTTTCATAGCCGATCATTCAGAGTATCTCTACCGCTCCTGCTGTCTCTAGAGAGTTGAAAACAGCACGTCTGGTGAACAGGTCAGGGTTCCATAGCCGCAGGCAGAACAGTTGAAACTGGAGCAGCAGCACGACCAGGTGGACTGGGGACAGCAAGCTTTCTTTAAAAGTGGGCAGCCCTATTAAGTCCAAATGTAAATATATACATATATAAATATACAGCTTTTATAACATTTAACAAATATTAATTGTATTTGTATTTTGTGGTATTTTTAGTTTTAGGGGGTAAATCAGCTTTAATATGGCAGAGAGTGTGCAAAGCTGTCATCAAGGCGAAGGGTGGCTACTTTGAAGAATCTCAAATATAAAACATATTTTGATTTGTTTAACACCTTTTTGGTTACTACATGATTCCATGTGTGTTATTTCATAGTTTTGATGTCTTCACTATTATTCTACAATGTAGAAAATAGTACAAATAAGGAAAATCCTGGAATGAGTAGGTGTTCTAAAACTATTGACCGGTATCGTGTATATATATAAACTGGGTGGTTCGAGCCCTGAATGCTGATTGGCTGATAACTGTGGTATATCAGACTGTATACCACGGGTATGACAAAACATTTATTTTTATTTCTCTAATTACGTTGGTAACCAGTTTATGATAACAATAAGGCACCTCTGGGGGTTGTGGTATATGGCCAATATACCACGGCTAAGGGCTGCATCCAGGCACTCTGCATTGCGTTGTGCATAAGAACAGCCCTTAGCCGTGATATATTGGCCATATACCATACACCCTCGGGCCTTTATTGCTTAAATATATATATATACAAACACACATACATACAGCTTTTATGACAATATGAACATAATGTACATGGACAGTTTGGTTATTTTGTTCATTTATTTCCATTTGGTTGGAGAAAAACTGTATCTGTCTGTTGTTGTTTTTTGTGTGTGTGTCTAATTTATAGGAAAACAAAGAACATTTACTGGATGTATATTCCTCCAGTGATTTGTCACTAAATCCTGTGTTAAGCGGTTTCCCCCTCCCGGCTGAGCGCCGACATCCCACAATGCAACCCGTCCCGCAGGGGTAAAGTGCGCCTGCGACCTCAGCTCTTCCTCTTTGCACCGCCGTCTCCGCAGCGACTATGGTGAGCACAACCTGGCGTCCACCGAATCCCCTCCGATCCGACCGGGCCGGGCCGATCCGGCCGCGATGCCGCTCCCGACGGACTCTACATACACGTCGCTGTTAGATCCACCAGTTATTACAGATATTATTGTCAACAAAATGCACCAAAACAACATAAACCTGTTGTGTGTTCGCATACCGGATAGCCGTAGCATGGCTTTGGGCCCGTCCGGTTCTGGCTGGCGGGCACCGGGTGGACTGTTAGCAGGACACAGCGGCGTGTGTTGCTATAATATTACAGCGGTCACCAGAACCGAGCCGTGGTCGTGTCAATAAGTCGTTTAGCATGTTAGAAAGGCGAGTCGCCTCCCGGGCCGTCGGCACACCAGAGGCGGCGGGGCTAATGCTAACTAATGCTCGGAGAAATGCCGGTAACGGGGAGTGTGGTTCAGACGTTGGCTGTTCGTCTTCTCTATGCCGGTAACGGGGAGTGTGGTTCAGACGTTGGCTGTTCGTCTTCTCTATGCCGGTAACGGGGAGTGTGGTTCAGACGTTGGCTGTGTGTTGTCTTGGTTAGGCCAGTTGGCTGTGTGTTGTCTTGGTTGGGCCAGTTGTCTTGGTTGGGCCAGTTGTCTTGGTTGGGCCAGTTGTCTTGGTTGGGCCAGTTGTCTTGGTTGGGCCAGTTGGCTGTGTGTTGTCTTGGTTAGGCCAGTTGGCTGTGTGTGCTGTCTTGGTTAGGCCAGTTGGCTGTGTGTGCTGTCTTGGTTAGGCCAGTTGTCTTGGTTAGGCCAGTTGGCTGTGTGTTGTATTTCCATCACAGTAAAGGGGTTTGCTAACTTGAGGGAGTTGTGGATGGTATATTGTATTTAATGATTCTCTTCCTCAGGCTAAGCGCACCAAGAAGGTGGGGATCGTGGGTAAATACGGCACGCGTTACGGCGCGTCGCTCAGGAAGATGGTGAAGAAGATTGAGATCAGCCAGCACGCCAAGTACACCTGCTCCTTCTGTGGCAAGGTACGGTCCACACCTCTAACACATACAGTCAGTACACCTCCTTCTGTGGCAAGGTACGGTCCACACCTCTAACACATACAGTCAGTACACCTCCTTCTGTGGCAAGGTACGGTCCACACCTCTAACACATACAGTCAGTACACCTCCTTCTGTGGCAAGGTACGGTCCACACCTCTAACACATACAGTCAGTACACCTCCTTCTGTGGCAAGGTACGGTCCACACCTCTAACACATACAGTCAGTACACCTCCTTCTGTGGCAAGGTACGGTCCACACCTCTAACACATACAGTCAGTACACCTCCTTCTGTGGCAAGGTACGGTCCTGCAGAACTGTTACTGATGTGTTAATAACAGAGTGGAGGTTAGTAACAATACCTAATTGTGTTTAATCGACAGACTAAGATGAAGAGGAGGGCTGTTGGTATCTGGCACTGTGGGTCCTGCATGAAGACTGTCGCTGGAGGCGCCTGGACCTACAAGTAAGTAGCGTTGTGTGGGTGAGCCGGTCAGGACTGGGGGTGTTCGTCCCCCTGGCTGATTCTTCCGATGTGAGATGTTTTGCTTGGTGTCCTTTGGTGATCTGTCCCCTAGTCTTCCAGACTAGAACTAGTTGGGATAACGTTTACGTTTTAGTCGGTTAGCCGATGCTCTTATCCAGAGCAACTCTGTTAGTGCGTTCATCATCCGATAGGCTAGGTGAAATCCACGTCAGTCATAGTGAAGAGAGAACAGTCAGGTGCTGTGGGTGTTTGTTCACAAGAGGCTTTCTGTTTTTTTTTGAAGACTTGGCAGGAACTCTGTTGTCCTAGTTTCAGGGGGGGAAGCTGATTCCACCATTTGAGGAGCCATGACAGAAAAGAGCTTTTTGGCTCCGTGGGGCTGGGAGGGCCAAGAGACCAGAGGTGGCAGAACTGAGTTGTCGGGTTTTGAGCCTGAAGGTAGAGGGGTTCCTCCTGCTGCTCTGAGGGGGAATCGGAAGGTTGCATGGCTATAGTTTAGTGGCTTCCTGTCACGTCGTCTGCGCCGATCTGGAAACACTGTTACAGCAGGTCTGGAACTAAAGCCTGCACCGTCCATCCTTGGTCTCTGTCTTAGAGAAGGTCATCAGGAATCAGATCAGCGGTGGAAATATAGTGGGGCAACTTGTTTATTTATTTTACCTTTATAACCGGGCAAGTCAGTTAAGAACAAATTCTTATTTACAATGACGGCCTAGGAACAGTGGGTTAACTGCCTTGTTCAGGGGCAGAACGACAGATTATTACCTTGTCAGCTCGGGGGATTCGATCTTGCAACCTCTCGGTTACTAGTCCAACGCTCTGACCACTAGGCTACCCTGCCGCCCCAACTAGTGTTGTAGCAGCAGGGTAGTGTTCAGACGGTTGTAATGTTGAATTTTCTGGCACTGAACGTTTTGTAATGTTTCAACCTTCTACACTGAACAACAATATAAACTCAACATGTAAAGTGTTGGTCCCATGTTTCATGAGCTGGAATAAAAGATCCCAGTAATGTTCCATATGAACAAAAAGCTTTTCTCTCACATGTTGTGCACATGTTTGTTTTCGTCCCTGTTAGTGAGTCATGATTTAGGCTAATAAAATAACTGTGTTCAGTGCATGGTTAAGCGTGTTTAAAGTAGGCCTAGGCTATATCCCATTTCTTTGCACGGGGAGAAATGTTACCTAAACACATTAAATGCAATTCTACTACACTTTGACTGTAGACCTTAGTATAACTTTGTTTTAATACAACACATTACAGGGTAGCCTACTCGGCTGACAAACGTAACATTAAAAACTACGTTGACCCCTTAAATTCCCCCCCCCCACACACACTTTGTTACGATATGACGCTACAAGCTTGGCACACTTGTATTTGGGGAGTTTCTCCTATTCTTCTCTGCAGATCCTCTCAAGCTCTGTCAGGTTGGATGGGGAGCGTCGCTGCACAGCTATTTTTCAGGTCTCTCCAGAGATGTTTAATCGGGTTCAAGTCCGGGCTCTGGCTGGGCCACTCAAGGACATTCAGGGAGTCTTAAAATTCAGAATAAAATAGCTGAATGATCCATGACCTTCTTAAAACAATTCCATATAGCTTAGTAGACCCGGCTTAGACGTGTGGGGGCTTGGATGGCTGTCTATCCAATTTATATGTAGCTACCTGGACTAGATGGTTACCTGGACTAGATGGTTACCTTGATAAACCACATACCCGTGTGCTACAAATCCTGGTGGCGCCAACCGGCTGCGAAAGTTACTTAAGTTGCTATCCATGCAGATAATGCACCCGGCTGCACAAAACAATTATGGATTCGTACCCAGACATAAGGACCATCCCACCCGTGAATACTATGGTCATAAATGCCTTGAGAACAACTAAACTAAGTCAGCTAGCTAGCTGTTTGCACCGGGCGCTCGTTAGAGTTCCAGGTTCACTTCCACACCTCAAAGCCATTAAAGGTCCATACTGTAACAGAACAATTTCAATGTTTTTACCGAGTTACAGTTTTATATGAAGAAATTTGTCAATTGAAAAATTCATTAAGTCCTAGTCTATGGATTTCACATGACTGGGCAGGGGTGCAACCATGGGTTGGCGGTCATTGGCTGGGCCTGGCTCCCCAGGGGCCGGCCCTATCAGAATGTTGGGCTTTATTACGCACACTGCTCAGCCCCCCCCCAGGCAATCCCACATGTGAAGAAGCTGGATGTAGAGGTTCTGGGCTGGTGTGGTTTCACGTGGTTGTGAGGCAAGTTGGACGTACTGCCAAATTCTCTAAAGCGCTGTTGGAGGTGGCTTATGGTAGAGAAATTCAGATTTAATTCTCTGGCAACAGCTCTGGTGAACATTCCTGCAGTAAGCGTGAGAATTGCATGTTCTCGCTCCCTCACAACTTGAGACATCTGTGGCATTGTGTTGTCTGACAAAACTGTACATTTTTTAGGTGCCTTTTATTGTCCCCAGTACAAGGTGCACCTGTGTAATGATCATGCTGTTTAATCAGCTTCTTGATATGCCACACCTGACAGGTGGATTGATTATCTTGGCAAAGGAGAACTAACAGGGATGTAAACACATTTGTGCACAAAATTAAAGCTTTTTGTGCGTATGGTTAATGTCAGGATTTATTTTTTTGCTCATGAAACATGGGACCAATACTTTACATGTTGCGTTTTTTTATATTTTCAGTGTACATTGTTCCTCGCTGTACTAAATCGTTGTTTCCCCCTCTGTGTTCCAGCACGACGTCTGCAGTCACAGTGAAGTCGGCCATCAGGAGACTGAAGGAGCTGAAGGACCAGTAGAGGGTTACCGGAGGACCAGACTGTTGTCCCGAGCTGGACGCTGCCTCGTCAAACATCCACCACAATAAAAAGCAGTCAAGAGGAACGCCTGAGTCTCTGTTACTATGTTGTGTGTCTGATTTATTTCTACATTTTAGTCATTTAGCAGATGCCCTTATCCAGACCCACTTAGGTAGTGCATTCATCTAAAGATGGCTAGGTGAGACAACCACATCAGTCGTAAGTACATTTTCCCTCAAAGTTGGTGGGGTTAATTTAAGTCTTTTGAAGAGCTGGGATTTCAACAGATGGGCAGAGAGGGACGCCGCTGTCCTGACGTTACGGGGAAACTTGTTCCAGCCAATGACTGTGCCTTGAGAAAGGACCCTTGACCTATGGCGGCCGCTGAGGTGGAGGACGGCTCATAATAACGGCGTTTAATGGAATGGCGTCAAAACACCTAGAAACCATGTGTTTGATACCATTCCACTAATTCTGCTGTGGACATTACCAGGAGCACATCCTCCAAGGTGCCTTCGCCCTCCTGTGCCATTTAGTTCTAGCCGGAATACAACGAAACGTGTCTAACCCAACTACATTCACTATCCCAGAATGACAAAAGTGAAAATGTATTTTGGACCAATTTGTAAAATGAAATTGATAATTTAGGGAATTATTCGCCGTTGAGTCAGTACATGTTAGAATCCCCGCTGGCAGTGGTTACAGCGGTGAGGGTCGTTCAGAGCTTTCCACACCTGGATTCTACAATATTAGCACATTTATTTTGTTATTCTTCAATCTCTGTCAACTTGGTGGTTGATCATTGCTGTAGATTTTCATGATCATTTTAAGTTGATTAACTTGGCCACTAAGGAACATTCAATTTCATCTTGGCGAGCACCTCCAGTGTTTTTAAGACTTCTGTCCTGCTGAACGGTGAGTTTGTCTCCAGTGCCTTTTTGAAAAAGCAGACTGAACCAGGTTTCCTCTAGTATCTTCACTGTGCTTAGCTCTATTCCATTTATTTTTATAAAAATAAAAATCCCCTAGTCCTTGCCGGTGACTAGCATACTAATAACATGATGCGGCCACCACCATGCGTGACATTATGAAGAGTGCTACTCTGTTGGCTTTGCCCTGAACATAACGCTGTATTCAGGACATAAAGATGATTTCTTTGCCACGTGTTTTTGCAGTTTTACTTTAGTGCCTTGTTGAAAACAGGATTCATGTTCTGGAATATGTTTTATTCTGTACAGTCTTCCTTTTCACTCTGTCATGTAGTATTGTGGAGTAACGACAACGTTGAACCATCAGTTCTCGCATACCACAGCCGTTAAACTGTTTAAGGTCCCCATTGGCCTGGTGAAATCCCGGAGTGATGTCCTTCCTCCGGCAGCGGAGTGTTTGATGCTTCATCCACAGTGTAGTCACTTCACCATGGTCAAAAGGAGATTCATTGCTTTTTATTTTTGACCAATAGGCGTCCTTTGAGAGGCATTGGAAAGCCTCCCTGGGCTTTGGTTGAATCTGCGTTTGAAATTCACTGCTCGACTGAGGGACCTTACAATGATCTGTATGTGACTTGTTAAGCAAATGTTTACTGCTGAACTATGAGTTTATTTGTATTTTTACAGGGACAGTGCACGTTAATCAACGTTTCAGTAAAAGTGCCGGTTTTAGCCAGCCGGCTAATTCTCAACCGCAGTCCCTGGACAGGTTATTGGACACTTTTTTTTTAGGCTTTAGGCTTGCCTCAAGTTGAATACTTAAAGACTTTTTCAGTTTGTAATTTGTACAAATGTCTAAACATAATTCCACTTTGACATTATGGGGTATTGTGTGACTCAATTTAATGCATTTTTAATTCGGGCTGTAACACAAAGTGTGGTAAAAGTATTTCTGAAAGCACTGTATACACTAGATGACAGATAGGGGGCGTGGTGCCTCCATCTTGGCTCTCCCTCGCCACTGTGTTGAAGCCACCTTTCCTCCATCTTGGCTCTCCCTCACCACTGTGTTGAAGCCACCGTGCCTCCATCTTGGCTCTCCCTCACCACTGTGTTGAAGCCACCGTGCCTCCATCTTGGCTCTCCCTCACCACTGTGTTGAAGCCACCGTGCCTCCATCTTGGCTCTCCCTCACCACTGTGTTGAAGCCACCGTGCCTCCATCTTGGCTCTCCTCACCACTGTGTTGAAGCCACCGTGCCTCCATCTTGGCTCTCCCTCACCACTGTGTTGAAGCCACCGTGCCTCCATCTTGGCTCTCCCTCACCACTGTGTTGAAGCCACCGTGCCTCCATCTTGGCTCTCCCTCACCACTGTGTTGAAGCCACCGTGCCTCCATCTTGGCTCTCCACCGTTGAAAATAATATTTTGGAAGCTGTAGAAATGCTTTTGTCTATTTGTTTTTGACATTTTATTATATTACAGACATCTTAATGCATACGTTTAAATTATATTATGTGACATTTTCCTTAGAGTATAATTTTGGGAGATTACTAATATTACCTTCAACAATATTACTACAACAAAAAATACTTAAATACATTAAATGTTGTCCTTAAAACATTTAATTGAAAAACTGTAGAAAAACATGGACAGAGGTGGAAAAAGTACCCAATTGTCATACTTGAGTAAAAGTATAGACACCTTAATAGATTCATAGAAAATGACTCAAGTGGAAGTAAAATACTACTTGAGAAAAAGTATAAAAGTATTTGTTTATAAATATACTTAAGCATCAAAAGTATAAATAATTTCAAATTCCTTATATTAAGCAAAGCAGACAGCACAATTTTCTTGTTTTTAAAATTTACAGATAGCCAGGGGAACACTCCAACACTCACATAATTTATTAAAATATGTGTTTGTGTTTAGTGAGTCCGCCAGGTCAGAGGCAGTAGGGATGACCAGGGATGTTCTCTTGATAAGTGTGGGAATTGGACCATTTTCCTGTCGTGCTAACCATTTAAAATGTGACTGGTACTTAAGTAAAACATACTTTAAAAGTACTTAAGTGCTTTAGACTATTGTGGACAAACTCTTTCTAGATGGACAGCTATTCCGAGACAGCTCCGTAACACTGTGGCTGTACTACATTCTACAGGGACTTCAGGATACGAAAAAACTGTTTTATAATTTAATGTGTTTCTTTGTCTATTCGTCTACAAGTTTATACATGTTTACAACAAGCAAGGGGAAGATATCAGAATAGGGGCATTGGGGAATAATAACATACTGTGCGGAATACATTTGTACTGTAGTGAAGCCGTCTCTAGAGTAATGCAAGGTCTCTTTCATGATCATGTGAAACGTCAATCCCTATGGAAATGCTGGGATGTGTTTTAATTGTAGTCCATATCGTATCACCGTCGTAGTTGCATCATAATTACCAACTACGGCGGTGATACGATGTGGATTACAATCATCATCATGAATATTAAGGCTATACGCACTACATGTTACACACATAGACAGTCAACCATGCAAATTGGCTGAGTTATTATTTATTTGGACATCACACATTATAGTCTTACTCTTATACAGACATCGTACACACTCTCACTATATCACATCCAATATCATACACATCAACCTACTCAGATTTACTACACACATAATATCTTGTCTCAATTTTCCACCATCTGTGGCATTGGCTCACAGGCAAACAGGCAAGGGAATAAAACAAATATTGCTTGAATTCTAAATATCAGATATTTTAAAGCTCTAGTTTTGACCTTCATAATACCTCTGATGGCAGTAACTTTAACAAGCACTAATTATGGTCCATGTAGACTGAGAAAAGGATCTAGTTATGGTAAGGGGTGAAATAAGTATAGCCAGTTATACTTGTAACGGTTTAGCAGATTATAAAAGACCAGTCTTTACATGGCTAAAAGAAAAGGAATATAACGTATACTGTCTACAGGAAACTCACTCTACATCCTTAGATGAAGTTGCGTGGGAAAAGGAATGAGGTGGTGAAATAATTCTGTCATGGACAAAGGAACTCAAAGGGTGTGATGATATTAATGAACAAAAATGTCGATCTGAATGTGCAAATAGTCAGGAATGATTCACAAGGAAGGTTGATCATTTATATTTTATATTTAGAATATGAAAGTGGACGAAAAAGAGATTTGGCTCATTAATCTATATGGTCCAAATCAGGATGCTCCACACTTCTTCGAAAACATTTATACCAATTTATTGAACTTACAGGCAACAAATGATCAAATCATTATGGTGGGAGACTATAACGGTGTTAAGTACCTCAATGGACCGTAAAGGTAATCACTCTATGAACTTTCATCACCGTGCCCTTAAGGAAATCACAAAATGACAGGAAATGACAGACTCTCTTCTCTGTATACATCAATGATGTCGCTCTTGCTGCGGGTGATTCTTTGATCCTCCTCTACGCAGACGACACCATTCTGTATACTTCTGGCCCTTCTTTGGACACTGTGTTAACCCTTTCAGACAGATTGTTTTAAATCCTTAAACCCAGACTCAGACACACCCTCTCTTCCGAATAGCAGGCAGGGGAAGAAAAATACTTGCAGTTAGACATTGATTTTTATTTATTTTTCCTTATTGAATTTAGCAATTTCCCGACTTGATGTGTAATGTTTATGTCCTATGGCCGATGAGCACCGATACGTTTGATCTATAATTTCTCTTCATATGACAAGGATTTTAAAGGATTTGCCAGTAGATTGTTGACGTGATTCATGATGATGACTGTCATAGGAAAATAAATATATAGCCTTGTAGTGAAATAAAAGATCCCAGAAATGTTCCATACACACAAAAAGCTTATTTCTCTAAAATGGTGTGCACAAATTTGTTTCCATCCCTGTTAGTGAGTATTTCTCCTTTGGCAAGATAATCCATCCACCTGACAGGTGTGGCATACCAAGAAGGTGATTAAACAGCATGATCATTACACAGGTGCTCCTTGTGCTGGGGACAATAAAAGGCCACTCTAAAATGTGCAGTTTTGTCACACAAAAAAACTGAGGGACCTCCCCGTATTTTGTGTTAAACGCTCTACAACAAAGCTTTCTTAGTGTCCAACAAGCTTTCTCCGCCCTTAACCTTCAAAACAAAGGTCATGTGGTTTGGTAAGAAGAATGCCCCTCTCCCCACAGGTGTGATTACTACCTCTGAGGGTTTAGAGCTTGAGGTAGTCACCTCGTACAATTACTTGGGAGTATGGCTAGTTGGTGCACTGTCCTTCTCTCAGCACATATCAAAGCTGCAGGCTAAAGTTAAATCTAGACTTGGTTTCCTCTATCGTAATCGCTCCTCTTTCACCCCAGCTGCCAAACTAACCCTGATTCAGATAACCATCCTACCCATGCTAGATTACGGAGACGTAATTTATAGATCAGCAGGTAAGGGTGCTCTCGAGCGGCTAGATGTTCTTTACCATTCGGCCATCAGATTTGCCACAAATGCTCCTTGTAGGTCAAATCACTGCACTCTATACTCCTCTGTAAACTGGTCATCTCTGTATACCTGTCGCAAGACACACTGGTTGATGCTTAATTATAAAACCCCCTTAGGCCTCACTCTCCCCTATCTGAGATATCTACTGCAGCCCTCATCCTCCACATACAACACCCGTTCTGCCAGTCACATTCTGTTAAAGGTCCCCAAAGCACACACATCCCTGGGTCGCTCCTCTTTTCAGTTTGCTGCAGCTTAGCGACTGGAACGAGCTGCAACAAACACTCAAACTGGACAGTTTTATCTCAATCTCTTCATTCAAAGACTCAATCATGGACACTCTTACTGACAGTTGTGGCTGCTTTGTGTGATATATTGTTGTCTCTACCTTCTTGCCCTTTGTGCTGTTGTCTGTGCCCAATAATGTTTGTACCATGTTTTGTGCCGCTACCATGTTGTGCTGCTACCATGTTGTGTTGCTACCATGTTGTTGTCATGTTGTGTTGCTACCATGTTGTGTTGCTACCATGTTGTTGTCATGTTGTGTTGCTACCATGTTGTTGTCATGTTGTGTTGCTACCATGTTGTGTTGCTACCATGTTGTTGTCATGTTGTGTTGCTACCATGTTGTTGTCATGTTGTGTTGCTACCATGTTATTGTCATGTTGTGTTGCTGCCATGTTGTTGTCATGTCGTGTTGCTACCATATTGTTGTCATGTTGTGTTGCTACCATGTTGTGTTGCTACCATATTGTTGTCATGTTGTGTTGCTACCATGTTGTGTTGCTACCATATTGTTGTCATGTTGTGTTGCTACCATGTTGTGTTGCTACCATATTGTTGTCATGTTGTGTTGCTGCCATGTTGTTGTCATGTCGTGTTGCTACCATATTGTTGTCATGTTGTGTTGCTGCCATGTTGTGTTGCTACCATGTTGTGTTGCTACCATATTGTTGTCATGTTGTGTTGCTGCCATGTTGTTGTCATGTCGTGTTGCTACCATATTGTTGTCATGTTGTGTTGCTGCCATGTTGTGTTGCTACCATGTTGTTGTCATGTTGTGTTGCTACCATGTTGTGTTGCTACCATATTGTTGTCATGTTGTGTTGCTGCCAAGCTGTGTTGTCATGTGTTGCTGCCTGGCTATGTTGTTGTCTTAGACACATCACGACTACATAAAGAGAGACCTTAGGTCTCTCTTGTCGTGACGTGTGTTTTGTCCTATATTTCTATTTTTAATCCTATATTTATATTATATTTATTTTTCATTTTTAATCCCAGGCCCCCATCCCCGCAGTAGGCCTTTTGCCTTTTGGTAGGCCAAACTGACTTGCCTAGTTAAATAAATAAATACATTTCCCTGATTTGGTGTTGCTCTACTTTTAGGCGTACATCCTGTCTTTAAGTTTGGTGTGGGTTTTTCTTTTGTTTGCCTCTTCCTAGGTTAATGTAGTGGGTCTCATGGTGGGTGTTGTTGCTAGTACAACGTCCGCTGTTGCCCCTGATGACCGGCTTCATCGTGGACACCCTTCAAAACTGTCGCCCTCATGGAGGTGGGTACTACATACTGGTACGTCTTCTTCTTTGACAGCAAATTCGGTCATGCGATATAGTACACCCGTTTTCAGAGTGAGCTTCTCCCAGATCTT
This sequence comes from Brachymystax lenok tsinlingensis, assembly GCA_030435695.1. Lineage (NCBI taxonomy): Eukaryota > Metazoa > Chordata > Actinopteri > Salmoniformes > Salmonidae > Brachymystax > Brachymystax lenok. Next base: position 40,961,568 of record CM059801.1, read on the forward strand.
CAGAATCCTCAGAGCCTCGAGTGGCTCATGGCCACGTTCCCTCCTAGAAGGTCTACAGCCTCTGTCCACGTAGAAGCTTCTCCCAGATCTTCAGAATCCTCAAGAGCCTCGAGTGGCTCATGGCCACGCTCCCTCCTAGAAGGTCTACGGCCTCTGTCCACGTAGAAGACGACTCTGGCGAGTGCGTCATCCTGGCGCTGCTTTGATATCAGGTCGTCACGGGATAGAACTCTCACATCTGACATCTCAGATGGCACCAGTGACTGAGTGAGTTGAGGCAGTAGCAGCGCGCAGTTCTGTAGACCAGCCTCTCCTTGCGTCCTCAGGACTGCTGACCCCGCTTCCTTTGACAGAGAACCAGGAGACGGATAGGAGGTAGTTTGGCAGTCCATGACAATTTCACAGGAATCTGCTTCAATTGACGGTGAGCAGCTCTCGAGGTCGAATGGGTGGTTCGACCAGCGGAAACACATCGTGCACCTTCTCAGCATGTAGTCCCGCAGCTTCTTCCAGCAGGGACTCGTATGGAACCCTTGTGATGCGGTGGAGAGCGCTCGGCTGCACAAATGGCCTGTCTACTGAGTGCATCAGCAATGACATTTTAGAGACCGGGGATGTACTTGATGTCAAACTCGAATGGAGCGAGTTCATCAACCAATCTCTGTTCACAGGCGTCCAATTTGGGCTTGGACAGGACGTACGTTAATGGGTTGTTGTCTGTCCATACAGTAAAATGCTTGCTCCTTAGCCAATGACCAAACTTCTCACAGAAGGCCCAGCCTAAGACAAAAAACTCTAACATATGGGCAGGATACTTTGACTGTGCCTAAGTAAGTGATTTGCTAGCAAATGCTACGGGTCTGGCCGCAGACCCATCCTCTGGCACCTGGGAGAGGACAGCACCTAAGCCATTACTAGATGCGTCTACAGACAGCAAGAAAGGACTACTAAAATCAGGGTGGGCTAGCATGACCTGATCGAGGAGAGCTCGTTTCAACTGACTAAAGGCCTGTTTGCACTCACCAGTTCAGTCTTCTGCTGTGAGTTTCCTATGTATTCCTCTTTTCCTCTTGCCTTTCCCATGGCGTGGTGCCTTTGTCCCAGTTGTCAGCCCATGCAGCGGCTTAGCGATGGTGGAGCACCCCTCCATGAACTGCTGGTAATAGACTAATAGACTATTCCGAGAAAAGAGCGAATCTTCCCCTGGGAGGGCACGTCCGTGTTATCCTCCATGAGATCCTTCTCTGTCATCCCTGTAATAGCCTTCACTTTGTCTGGGTCTGTGGCCACGCCTCCTGCACTGATGACATGCCCCAAAAACCGCACTGACCTCTTCATGAAATGGCATTTCTTTGGAGACAATTTCAGATTATGGGCTTTGAGACGCTCAAAAACTCCAAGCGTTGCAATCCAAGTTCTTCAGTCGGTGCAAAAACCAGCACATCGTCCAGGTAGCATAGAAGGCTAGAAAAAAATTATCCCCAAAAATGCTCAACATCATCCTCATGAATGTAGCTGGACTGTTGCATAGTCCCTGTGGAAGACGGTTATATTCATATAACCCAAAAGGAGAAGTGAAGGCTGTTAACTTCTTGCCGTCTTCATGCACCTCCACATTGTAGTAGCCTGAGGTCAAATCCATCGTAGAGAAGAAGGCATTGCCACCCAGGGCCGCCAGAGCATCAGCTTGGTGAGGTAGAGGGTGAGCATCCTTCACGGTGTGAGCATTGAGCCATCGGAAGTCTGTACACAGTCTCAGATCGCCAGACTTCTTCCAGACCAGCACGAGCGGGGAGGCATACTCACTGCTGAATTTCCGGATTATTTCCTCGCTCTTCCATCTCATCCAAGGCCTGCCTGAGCTTCTCATAATGGTTAGGGGAGAGTCTACGGTAAGGCAGCCTAAAAGGCTTAGTGTAACTGAGTCTGATGCGATGGACATAGCCTTCCCGCAATCTAGTTTGTGCCGGGAGAAGATAGACCCGTAGCTATAAGCTGAACTAGCTTGGCTTTACACTGTTGCGACAACTGAGTGGTCTTAATGTCAATGTCACCTAGCCCTAACTCGTGCAACACCTCACTTGTCACTCTGTGCGGTTTGACGGCACTGTCAATGGTCAAGCTATCTGCACTACCATTGTCAAAGTCTGGATTGTCATTCATGTTGTGTACCTGCTGCACCAGGGGACCGGTTCGACGGTGGGTCCATCTGTATAGTCAGTGTCAAAGTCCTCTAATGCCATCGAAGGAAAAACGTCCGCTATCTTGGCGTTGCGTCTCACTGTTACTGGCTCTGGTGAGGGATCCATCGCTCCACAATGTCGCTACTGTTCACCCCACTAGAATGTTTTTCGGTCTTGAGCGTGCCCTCGTAGGCTCAATAACGACAGCACTGCCTGGCGGCTGCATTTTGAGGCGTACACAGCCGGCCCCAGACTAAATGCTCCTGAATAGGCTCCAATGTGACTGGCCCGCTTCACATTTCCAGCCAGCAGACGGAACAGTTTGTCATCTCCGTTGTGTTCAGACGATGACATCTTCTCCCAGAAGTCACCGGTTGTCTTCAGCTCCCTGATGAGGTGTTTTATCATGTTGCTGCCTAGGATGAGCTCATCGCGTTGGCCATCAAACTACTAGAACAGGGACAGAGACATTGCTGCCATACACAGACAGTTTTAATTCACACACACCTACAGGCTTGGTCTTCAACCCCCCCGCAGCCATCCAACACCACTTCAGTCGGACTGAGGGAGCCACTCTTGAGCACACCTGATCACGCTAAGGCGTGGCACCACCGTTGAGCTCAATGTGCATGCCATAGAACCGCTGTCGATCATAGCGCTCACCTCTACAACATCCCCCCTGGTAACACACTAGTATAGAAGAGTTCATCGTTGTGGAGCACTCTCTGTGTATTTTTGCATAATGACTTTTTCGTTCGACTGACCACCACTCACCAAGTCAAAAAGAATATCACAATCAATATGAACACTTCTATAAAAATCAGCTTGAACATAATGCACTCAAAATAAAAGTTCAGTAGGAGTTAGTAGGAATCAACACAGAAAAGTAACAAGAAACGGCTCTATAAATAGTTGTTGCCACCGCGTGGTAAAAAAACGGGCGTCGCCCCTCACGTTAATTGGGTTCGGGAAGGTTACTGGTAACTAAGGTTACTACATCACTAAACAATCACACCAGATACAAGTAATAAACACAGTATATTATATTCCCCCCCAGTCAGTCGCGCTACCAGGAGCTCCCTGAGGATTCCCCTGGTGCAGAATGTGAAACCCCTCTGGTGTGCATCGGCAACCAGAAGTACTTCTTGAAGCCGGGGTCTCCGATCCCCTCCACGTGACGACCGGCGAAGACAAGAAGACGGAGTCACGGCAGCAGCGTAACCGATTTTGATCGTACTCTCCTTGCGTTGTGTTTAAATAAATTCCCCTTGTTGTGCAGGGCTTAACGCTTGTCGATGGTAAAACCTGTAGCATGCTAGCTAACACACTTATATACAGAAATCATATGCCAAAGCACATCCCAGAAAGCCCCTCAATCCCTAACAGGTACCATATACCCCCACATGTATAAATCAGCAATGTACAGCAAACTTGAACACTTGTAAAATAGAAAACGAACGTATTCAGAACGTGATCTACCCCTTGCATCACGTTTTCATACTGGGGAGACCTGACGTTCGCCATCTCCCCCTATCTGTGAGGGGGGCCAATAACAACACGCCTTATTGTCATCAGAGTTAAACCAACCAATAAGAATGCTTGAGCTTTAAATACACCTTTCTTTAGAGGCAAGTGGAAACATAACCAACCCTGTTACACTAGTCAACGTTCAGTGGACACGAGTATCTTTCAGAACCTAAAACTCCACCTGTTTCGTTTTGGTTTAGACTGGATTAGATTTGACTGGATTAGATTTGTCTGGATTAGATTTGACTGGATTAGATTTGACTGGATTAGATTTGACTGGATTAGATTTGACTGGATTAGATTTGACTGGATTAGATTTGACTGGATTAGATTTGACTGGATTAGATTTGACTGGATTAGATTTGTCTGGATTAGATTTGACTGGATTAGATTTGTCTGGATTAGATTTGACTGGATTAGATTTGTCTGGATTAGATTTGACTGGATTAGATTTGTCTGGATTAGATTTGACTGGATTAGATTTGTCTGGATTAGATTTGACTGGATTAGATTTGACTGGATTAGGATTTGACTGGATTAGATTTGACTGGATTAGATTTGTCTGGATTAGATTTGACTGGATTAGATTTGACTGGATTAGATTTGACTGGATTAGATTTGACTGGATTAGATTTGTCTAGATTAGATGTCTGGATTAGATTTGACTGGATTAGATTTGTCGTCAACAGTGGACCAGATCAGACTGGAATTCTAATGAATGTTCTGTATAATAAATGTTTATATGGTTTAATCCAGTGAATGGTTAGGATTACTCTCCCTGATGCTGAAACGGAAAAACACACAACCATCTTTATTTCCTGAACACATCTGTGGTGTATTCATTAGTGCACAGTACATTTTGGTAGCTTCCTCCCCAGTACCCGTTTTGTTTCCATTTGTTTCTGTTTGCTTCTGATACCGCTTGGTTGGTTCCCTTATCCTCAGATGGAGAGAATCTGTTGCCGTTTCACTCAGTAGACTCCCAAGTGTGCTGGTGGTGGAACAGAACAAGGGGGATGGCTGTGTGTCCTCCAGGTGTTTATTAGGAAAAGCTGGTATACACAATTTTAATACACAACATTTTAGGAAATTAAAAAATAAATGTGAATATCTGTTGTTGCCTCTGGACTCCGCCCCTACCGGTCAGTCCTGCTTCATCTTCCTGGTTGTGAACCACCGCAAGCACAGCGACAAGCACTTCAACGTCACCATGACAACGGCCATTACCACGACGATCAACAGGCCAATCACATCCAAGCTGTGGTACTGGAACCAGTTGAGGTCTTGGGCGGCGGCTCTCAGGTGGCCCGCCCCTTTGTGGCGCATCACAAACTCCGTCCAATAGACAGAGAGCTCCAGAGGGTCCACTGGTTGGTCCTTGTGAATGGCTGAGAGCTTCAGCACACTGGACTTATACCTGCAGAAAGACACACATTGACCAGATTACCAACCGGGCACGCAGGGAAAATCCCCAGGAGCCCTGACCTCCAGAGGGCTCCAACTAATCATTTAGTTTGAATGTTTGACGCACACACACGTTATGCAGATGTTATCGTAAGTGCAGCAAAATGCTTGTGTTTCTAGCTCCATCTGTGCAGTAATAATACCTAACAATACACACAAATCCCCAAAATAAAATAAAATAATTAAGAAAAATCAGAACGAACAATGTCAGAGTCTGGAAAATAAATATATAGTGGTGTGTATAGACATTATGGCCAGAATAGAAAGGGTGTGTCCAGCAGTAGTTATATAGGATGAGACTAGAATACAGTATATACATATGAAGTGGACAGCAGTAGTTATATAGGATGAACCATGACTAGAATACAGTATATACATATGAAGTGGACAGCAGTAGTTATATAGGATGAACCATGACTAGAATACAGTATATACATATGAAGTGGACAGCAGTAGTTATATAGGATGAGACTAGAATACAGTATATACATATGAAGTGGACAGTAGTAGTTATATAGGATGAACCATGACTAGAATACAGTATATACATATGAAGTGGACAGTAGTAGTTATATAGGATGAACCAGGACTAGAACATAGTATATACACTGAACAACAATATAAACGCAACATGTAAAGTGTTGGTCCCATGTTTCATGAGCTGAAATAAAAGATCCCAGAAATGTTCCATACACACAAAAAGCTTTTTTCTCTCATATTTTGGTGCACACATTTGATTACGTCCCTGTTAGTGAGCATTTTTCCTTTGTCAAGATAATCCATCCAACTGACAAGTGTAGCATATCAAGAAGCTGATTAGCATGATCATTACACAGGTGCACCTTGTGCTGGGGACAATAGCATGAGCAGTTTTGTCACACAACACAATGCCACAGATGTCTCAAGTTTTGAAGGAACGTACAATTGGCATGCTGACTGCAGGAATATCCACCAGAGCTGTTGCCAGAGAATTGAATGTTCATTTCTCTATCATAAGCCGCCTCCAATGTTGTTTTAGACGTCCAGCCAGCCTCACAACCACAGACCACACTGCTATATGGGCGAAATGTGTTTGCTGATGTCAACGTTGTAAACAGAGTGCCCCATGTTTTAAATGTTTTTACTTCACCTTTATTTAACCAGGTAGTTCTATATGATGTCATAATACAGGTAGGCCAGTTGAGAACAAGTTCTCATTTACAACTGCGACCTGGCCAAGATAAAGCAAAGCAGTTTGACACAAACAACACAGAGTTACACATGGAATAAACAAGCGTACAGTCAATAACACAATAGAACATCTAAATACAGTGTGTGCAAATGGAGTAAGGAGGTAAGGCAATAAATAGGCCAATAGTAGTGAAGTAATTACAATTTAGCAAATGAACACTGGAGTGATAGACAAGCAGATGATGATGTGCAAGTAGAAATACTGGTGTCCAAAAGAGCAGAAAAGTAAATAAAAACAATATCGATGAGGTAGGTAGATTGGGTTGGTTATTTACAGATGGGTAGTGTACAGCTGCAGCGATCGGTTAGCTGCTCAGATAGCTGAGGTTTAAAGTTTGTGAGGGAATATGTCTCAGCTCAGCGATTTTTCAGCTCAGTCATTGGCAGCAGAGAACTGGAAGGAAGGCGAAAGCCAAAGGAGGTGTTGGCTTTGGGATGATGACCAGTGAGATATACCTGCTGCATGTGCTACGGTGGGTGTTGTTATGGTGACCAGTGAGCTGGAGCGAGCTACCTGGAAAGACTTACAGATGACCTGGAGCCAGTGGGTCTGTGGGGGGTTATGGTTATGGGCAGGCATAAGCTTTACCACGACACAGATGAACCACAGTATCGAGTAGCAATTTGAATGCACAGAGATACCAATTTGAATGCACAGAGATACGTGGCGTAGATCCTGAGGCCCCTTGTCGTGCCATTCATCCGCCGCCATCACCTCATGTTTCAGCATGATAATGCACGGCCCCATGTCGCAAGGATCTGTACACAATTCCTGGAAGCTGAAAATGTCCAAGTTCTTCCATGGCCTGCAGACTCACCAGACGTGTTACCCATGGAGCATGTTTGGGATGCTCTGGATCAACGTGTACGACAGCGTGTTCCAGTTCCCCCCAATATCCAGCTACTTCACACAGCCATTGTAGAGGAGTGGGACAACATTCCACAGGCCACCATCATCAGCCTGATCAACTCTATGTGAAGGAGATGTTGTCCTGTTGCGTGAGGCAAATGGTGGTCACACCAGATACTGACTGGTGTTCTGATCCACGCCCCTACCTTATTCTTAAGGTATCTGTGACCAACAGATGCATATCTGGATTCCCAGTCATGTGAAATCCATAGATTAGGGCCTAATAAATGTATTTCAATTGACTGATTTCCTTATATTGTTCAGTGTAATTTAAAGTGGGTAAAACAGTATGTAAACATTATTAAAGTGACCAGTGTTCCATGACTATGTACTATGTACTATGTAGAAGCTGTTTATCAGTCTGATGGTCTGGAGATAGAAGCTGTTTAACAGTCTGATGGCCTGGAGATAGAAGCTGTTCTTCAGTCTGATGGTCTGGAGATAGAAGCTGTTTATCAGTCTGATGGCCTGGAGATAGAAGCTGTTCATCAGTCTGATGGTCTGAAGATAGAAGCTGTTCATCAGTCTGATGGTCTGGAGATAGAAGCTGTTTATCAGTCTGATGGTCTGGAGATAGAAGCTGTTTATCAGTCTGATGGTCTGGAGATAGAAGCTGTTTATCAGTCTGATGGTCTGGAGATAGAAGCTGTTTATCAGTCTGATGGTCTGGAGATAGAAGCTGTTTATCAGTCTGATGGTCTGGAGATAGAAGCTGTTTATCAGTCTGATGGTCTGGAGATAAAAGCCGTTTATCAGTCTGATGGTCTGGAGATAGAAGCCGTCTATCAGTCTGAGGGCCTGGAGATAGAAGCTGTTTATCAGTCTGATGGTCTGGAGATAGAAGCTGTTTATCAGTCTGATGGTCTGGAGATAGAAGCTGTTTATCAGTCTGATGGTCTGGAGATAGAAGCTGTTTATCAGTCTGATGGTCTGGAGATAGAAGCTGTTTATCAGTCTGATGGCCTGAAGATAGAAGCTGTTTATCAGTCTGATGGCCTGAAGATAGAAGCTGTTTATCAGTCTGATGGTCTGGAGATAGAAGCTGTTTATCAGTCTGATGGCCTGGAGATAGAAGCTGTTTATCAGTCTGATGGTCTGGAGATAGAAGCTGTTTATCAGTCTGATGGCCTGAAGATAGAAGCTGTTTATCAGTCTGATGGCCTGAAGATAGAAGCTGTTTATCAGTCTGATGGCCTGAAGATAGAAGCTGTTTATCAGTCTGATGGTCTGAAGATAGAAGCTGTTTATCAGTCTGATGGTCTGGAGATAGAAGCTGTTTATCAGTCTGATGGCCTGGAGATAGAAGCTGTTTATCAGTCTGATGGCCTGGAGATAGAAGCTGTTTATCAGTCTGATGGTCTGGAGATAGAAGCTGTTTATCAGTCTGATGGTCTGGAGATAGAAGCTGTTTATCAGTCTCTCGATCCCAGCTTTGATGTACTCTCCTCCTTATAGATGATAGAGGGGTGAACAGGCAGTGGCTCGGGTGGTTGATGTCCTTAATGATCTTTTTGTCCTTCCTGTGACATCGGGTGCTGTAGGTGTCCTGGAGGCAGGCAGTGTAGCCCCAGTGATGCGTTGGGCAGACGGCGCCACCCTCTGGAGAGTCCTGCGGTTGCGGACGGTGTAGTTGCCATACCAGACGGTCATACAGCCAAACAGGATGCTCTCGATGGTGCATCTGTAATGTTTGTGAGGGTCTTAGGGAACAAGCTGAATTTATTCAGCCTCCTGACGTTGAAGAGAGGATGGACTATAGACAATGGCAATATTGCAGGAAATTTGCTTAAAAATGAAATATTCTTAGCTGTAATTGAACCCGGACTGGGGTGGTGTAGCAAACACCATGCTTTACCAACTGATTTGATTTGACGTCTCACACACGCCTCTGACTGTCTCACACACGCCTCTGACCGTCTCACACACGCCTCTGACCGTCTCACACACGCCTCTGACCGTCTCACACACGCCTGACCGTCTCACACACGCCTCTGACCGTCTCACACACGCCTCTGACCGTCTCACACACGCCTCTGACCGTCTCACACACGCCTCTGACTGTCTCACACACGCCTCTGACTGTCTCACACACGCCTCTGACCGTCTCACACACGCCTCTGACCGTCTCACACACGCCTCTAGGACTGTCTCACCTGGGGTTGTTGACAACATTGTCCAGTGCCTGTAGCAGTGTTTCCACTGTGATATGGTTAATATCCAGGACCACGCCCACTCCCTTACTGGCCAATCGGTGAGCGTTGTCAGGTTGGTCACCAAACAGCGGCAGCATCACCATGGGAACGGCGTGACACACCCCCTCGTACAGACCATGGGTCCCGCTGTGGGTCAGGAAGGCCCGTGCACCACGGTGAGCTAACACACACAGACAGATCAGACAGACAGACAGATCAGACAGACAGACAGACAGATAGATTAGACAGACAGACAGAACATACAGATTAGACAGACAGATCTGCTGTATTGTGCTGTGCTGTGTATTGTGCTGTGTATTGTGCTGTGTATTGTGCTGTATATTGTGCTGTATTGTGCTGTGTATTGTGCTGTATTGTGCTGTGTATTGTGCTGTGTATTGTGCTGTATATTGTGCTGTATATTGTGCTGTGTATTGTGCTGTGTATTGTGCTGTATATTGTGCTGTATATTGTGCTGTGTATTGTGCTGTATTGTGCTGTGCTGTGTATTGTGCTGTGCTGTGTATTGTGCTGTATTGTGTATTGTGCTGTATTGTGTATTGTGCTGTATTGTGTATTGTGTAGTGTGCTGTGTATTGTGCTGTATTGTGCTGTGCTGTGTATTGTGCTGTATTGTGTATTGTGCTGTATTGTGCTGTATTGAGTAGTGTGCTGTACTGTGTATTGTGCTGTACTGTGTAGGTGCTGTGTGTGTACTGTGTGTATTGTGTTGTACTGTGTAGTGTGCTGTACTGTGTAGTGTGCTGAACTGTGTATTGTGCTGTATTGTGTAGTGTGCTGTACTGTGTATTGTGCTGTATTGGGTAGTGTGCTGTACTGTGTATTGTGCTGTACTGTGTATTGTGCTGTACTGTGTAGTGTGCTGTACTGTGTAGTGTGCTGTACTGTGTATTGTGCTGTATTGTGTAGTGTGCTGTACTGTGTATTGTGCTGTATTGTGTAGTGTGCTGTACTGTGTATTGTGCTGTATTGTGTAGTGTGCTGTACTGTGTATTGTGCTGTATTGTGTAGTGTGCTGTATTGTGTATTGTGCTGTATTGTGTAGTGTGCTGTATTGTGTATTGTGCTGTATTGTGTAGTGTGCTGTATTGTGTAGTGTGCTGTACTGTGTATTGTGCTGTATTGTGTAGTGTGCTGTACTGTGTATTGTGCTGTACTGTGTATTGTGCTGTACTGTGTAGTGTGCTGTATTGTGTATTGTGCTGTATTGTGTATTGTGCTGTATTGTGCTGTATTGTGCTGTATTGTGTATTGTGCTGTATTGTGTAGTGTGCTGTACTGTGTATTGTGCTGTATTGTGTATTGTGCTGTATTGTGTATTGTGCTGTATTGTGCTGTAATGTGTATTATGCTGTGTTGTGTAGTGTGCTGTACTGTGTATTGTGCTGTATTGTGTATTGTGCTGTATTGTGTATTGTGCTGTATTGTGTAGTGTGCTGTATTGTGCTGTATTGTGCTGTATTGTGTAGTGTGCTGTACTGTGTATTGTGCTGTATTGTGTATTGTGCTGTACTGTGTATTGTGCTGTACTGCTAAAGTCAAAGTCACCATTATTAGTCAGTTGTACAACCGAATGCCTTCAACTGAAATGTGTCTTCCGCATTTAACCCAACCCCTCTGAATCAGAGAGGTGCGGGGGGCTGCCTTAATCAACATCCACGTCTTCGGCGCCCGGGGAACAGTGGTTAACTGCCTTGTTCAGGGGCAGAACGACAGATTTTTACCTTGTCAGCTCAGGGATTCGAACTCATTCTGAGGGATCCACTACCTCATCTGTCTGTTCTAGTTCTACGTACCCAGCAGGTCATTCTGAGGGATCCACTTCATCATCTTCACGTTGTCTGGAACGTTGCCAGGAACAGGCCCAGTGTACCGCCACAGGACCTACACACACACACACACACACGCGCGCGCACGCACACGCACACGCACACGCACACGCACACACACACACACACACACACACACACAGACAGGTTAGTTGATGGAAGCGTTGTGTGTGGGTCTCTGTGTTTACCTTCTGAGGTATGAGGGTGAAGGCCTGTAGGAAGACGCGAGTGATGTCTTCTGGTAGAGACGACACCATGGAGCCCAGAGAGAACACAATGAAGCCATGCTCGCCTGATACCCACTGATCCAGCTCCTAGACACACACACACACACACACACACACAGTTAATATAGCAAATAGAACTAGCCGACAGCAAGAGCATTCGTCAGCACAGTGTTTTTGACCAATCAACACACACACACACACACACACACACACACACACACACACACACACACACACACACACACACACACACACACACACACACACACACACACACACACACACACACACACACACACACACACTCCCTCACCTGTGGCAGAGGGTTCCTGACATGGCAGTTGATTCCTCCCACCAGCACCATATTAGGCATGAGGGGGCGAGGAAACTCCAGCGTAAAGTCATACCTTAGATTAACAGCAAAATGGCATGTTGGAAAATGTGTGTGCAGGGGAACTGCAGTCATACCTTAGCAACCAGAATGTGTGTGCAGGGGAACTGCAGTCGTACCTTAGCAACCAGAATGTGTGTGCAGGGAACTGCAGTCGTGACCTTAGCAACCAGAATGTGTGTGCAGGGAACTGCAGTCATACCTTAGCAACCAGAATGTGTGTGCAGGGAACTGCAGTCGTACCTTAGCAACCAGAATGTGTGTGCAGGGAACTGCAGTCGTACCTTAGCAAACCAGAATGTGTGTGCAGGGAACTGCAGTCGCATCTTAGCAACCAGAATGTGTGTGCAGGGAAACTGCAGTCAGACTACCTTAGCAACCAGAATGTAAAAGAGGGGGAACTGCAGTCGTACCTTTAGCAACCAGAATGTGTGCAGGGGGAACTGCAGTCGCATACCTTTAGCAACCAGAATGTGTGTGCAGGGAACCGCAGTCGTACCTTAGCAACCAGAATGTGTGTGTGCAGGGGAACTGCAGTCGCACTTTAGCAACCAGAATGTGTGCAGGGAGAACTGCAGTCGTAGCTTAACCAGAATGTGTGTGCAGGGAACTGCAGTCATACCTTAGCAACCAGAATGTGTGTGCAGGGGAACTGCAGTCGTACCTTAGCAACCAGAATGTGTGTGCAGGGAACTGCAGTCGTACCTTAGCAACCAGAATGTGTGTGCAGGGAACTGCAGTCATACCTTAGCAACCAGAATGTGTGTGCAGGGAACTGCAGTCGTACCTTAGCAACCAGAATGTGTGTGCAGGGGAACTGCAGTCGTACCTTAGCAACCAGAATGTGTGTGCAGGGAACTGCAGTCGTACCTTAGCAACCAGAATGTGTGTGCAGGGAACTGCAGTCGTACCTTAGCAACCAGAATGTGTGTGCAGGGAACTGCAGTCGTACCTTAGCAACCAGAATGTGTGTGCAGGGGAACTGCAGTCGTACCTTAGCAACCAGAATGTGTGTGCAGGGGAACTGCAGTCGTACCTTAGCAACCAGAATGTGTGTGCAGGGAACTGCAGTCGTACCTTAGCAACCAGAATGTGTGTGCAGGGGAACTGCAGTCGTGCCTTAGCAACCAGAATGTGTGTGCAGGGAACTGCAGTCGTACCTTAGCAACCAGAATGTGTGTGCAGGGGAATTGCAGTCGTACCTTAGCAACCAGAATGTGTGTGCAGGGGAACTGCAGTCATACCTTAGCAACCAGAATGTGTGTGCAGGGGAACTGCAGTCGTACCTTAGCAACCAGAATGTGTGTGCAGGGGAACTGCAGTCGTACCTTAGCAACCAGAATGTGTGTGCAGGGGAACTGCAGTCGTACCTTAGCAACCAGAATGTGTGTGCAGGGGAACTGCAGTCGTACCTTAGCAACCAGAATGTGTGTGCAGGGAATTGCAGTCGTACCTTAGCAACCAGAATGTGTGTGCAGGGAACTGCAGTCGTACCTTAGCAACCAGAATGTGTGTGCAGGGAACTGCAGTCGTGCCTTAGCAACCAGAATGTGTGTGCAGGGAACTGCAGTCGTACCTTAGCAACCAGAATGTGTGTGCAGGGGAATTGCAGTCGTACCTTAACAACCAGAATGTGTGTGCAGGGGAATTGCAGTCGTACTTAGCAACCAGAATGTGTGTGCAGGGGAATTGCAGTCGTACCTTAGCAACCAGAATGTGTGTGCAGGGAAATTGCAGTCGTACATTAGCAACCAGAATGTGTGTGCAGGGGAATTGCAGTCGTACCTTGGCAACCAGAATGTGTGTGCAGGGGAACTGCAGTCGTACCTTGGCAAACAGAATGTGTGTGCAGGGGAACTGCAGTCGTACCTTAGCAACCAGAATGTGTGTGCAGGGGAATTGCAGTCGTACCTTAGCAACCAGAATGTGTGTGCAGGGGAATTGCAGTCGTACCTTAGCAACCAGAATGTGTGTGCAGGGGAATTGCAGTCGTACCTTAACAACCAGAATGTGTGTGCAGGGGAATTGCAGTCGTACCTTAGCAACCAGAATGTGTGTGCAGGGGAATTGCAGTCGTACCTTAGCAACCAGAATGTGTGTGCAGGGAAATTGCAGTCGTACATTAGCAACCAGAATGTGTGTGCAGGGAATTGCAGTCGTACATTAGCAACCAGAATGTGTGTGCAGGGGAATTGCAGTCGTACATTAGCAACCAGAATGTGTGTGCAGGGGAACTGCAGTCGTACCTTGGCAACCAGAATGTGTGTGGAGGGGAATTGCAGTCGTACCTTAGCAACCAGAATGTGTGTGGAGGGGAATTGCAGTCGTACCTTAGCAACCAGAATGTGTGTGCAGGGGAACTGCAGTCGTACCTTAGCAACCAGAATGTGTGTGCAGGGGAACTGCAGTCGTACCTTAGCAACCAGAATGTGTGTGCAGGGGAACTGCAGTCGTACCTTAGCAACCAGAATGTGTGTGCAGGGAACTGCAGTCGTACCTTAGCAACCAGAATGTGTGTGCAGGGAACTGCAGTCGTACCTTAGCAACCAGAATGTGTGTGCAGGGAACTGCAGTCGTACCTTAGCAACCAGAATGTGTGTGCAGGGGAACTGCAGTCGTACCTTAGCAACCAGAATGTGTGTGCAGGGGAACTGCAGTCGTACCTTAGCAACCAGAATGTGTGTGCAGGGGAACTGCAGTCGTACCTTAGCAACCAGAATGTGTGTGCAGGGGAACTGCAGTCGTACCTTAGCAACCAGAATGTGTGTGCAGGGAACTGCAGTCGTGCCTTAGCAACCAGAATGTGTGTGCAGGGGAACTGCAGTCGTACCTTAGCAACCAGAATGTGTGTGCAGGGAACTGCAGTCGTACCTTAGCAACCAGAATGTGTGTGCAGGGAACTGCAGTCGTACCTTAGCAACCAGAATGTGTGTGCAGGGAACTGCAGTCGTACCTTAGCAACCAGAATGTGTGTGCAGGGGAACTGCAGTCGCACCTTAGCAACCAGAATGTGTGTGCAGGGAACTGCAGTCGTACCTTAGCAACCAGAATGTGTGTGCAGGGAACTGCAGTCGTACCTTAGCAACCAGAATGTGTGTGCAGGGGAACTGCAGTCGTACCTTAGCAACCAGAATGTGTGTGCAGGGGAACTGCAGTCGTACCTTAGCAACCAGAATGTGTGTGCAGGGGAACTGCAGTCGTACCTTAGCAACCAGAATGTGTGTGCAGGGGAACTGCAGTCGTACCTTAGCAACCAGAATGTGTGTGCAGGGGAACTGCAGTCGTACCTTAGCAACCAGATGGCGGTGTCTGCCAGTACCTCGGCCACACCCACATCCTCTCCCAGGAAGCGATTGGCCAGCTGGTCGAAGCGCCAGTACAGCAGTCGGCATATCAACGGCTCCACCAGACTCATCTATAGAACCAGATGAACAAGGTGTGTGTGTGGTTTGTGTGAATGTGTGAGGGTACATGAGTCCATGTACAGTGAGGGAAGAAAGTATTTGATCCCCTGCTGATTTTGTACGTTTGCCCACTGACAAGGAATTGTCAGTCTATAATTTTAATGGTAGGTTTATTTGAACAGTGAGAGACAGAATAACAACAAAAAAATACAGAAAAACGCATGTGAAAAATGTTATGAATGGAATTGCATTTTAATGAGGGAAATAAGTATTTGACCCCTCTGCAAAACATGACTTAGTACTTGGTGGCAAAACCCTTGTTGGCAATCACAGGGGTCAGACGTTTCTTGCAGTTGGCCACCAGGTTTGCACACATCTCAGGAGGGATTCTGTCCCACTCCTCTTTGCAGATCTTCTCCAAGTCATTAAGGTTTCGAGGCTGGCGTTTGGCAACTCGAACCTTCAGCTCCCTCCACAGATTTTCTATGGGATTAAGGTCTGGAGACTGGCTAGGCCACTCCAGGACCTTAATGTGCTTCTTCTTGAGCCACTCCTTTGTTGCCTTGACCGTGTGTTTTGGCTCATTGTCATGCTGGAATACCCATCCACGACCCATTTTCAATGTCCTGGCTGAAGGAAGGAGGTTCTCACCCAAGATTTGACGGTACATGGCCCCGTCCATCGTCCCTTTGATGCGGTGAAGTTGTCCTGTCCCCTTAGCAGAAAAACACCCCCAAAGCATAATGTTTCCACCTCCATGTTTGACGGTGGGGAGGGTGTTCTTGGGGTCATAGGCAGCATTCCTCCTCCTCCAAACACGGCGAGTTGAGTTGATGCCAAAGAGCTCCATTTTGGTCTCATCTGACCACAACACTTTCACCCAGTTGTCCTCTGAATCATTCAGATGTTCATTGGCAAACTTCAGACTGGCTTTCTTGAGCAGGGGGACTTTGCGGGCGCTGCAGGATTTCAGTCCTTCACGGCGTAGTGTGTTACCAATTGTTTTCTTGGTGACTATAGTCCCAGCTGCCTTGAGATCATTGACAAGATCCTCCCGTGTAGTTCTGGTCTGATTTCTTACCGTTCTCATGATCATTGAAACTCCACGAGGTGAGATCTTGCATGGAGCCCCAGGCCGAGGGAAATTGACAGTTCTTTTGTGTTTCTTTCATTTGCGAACAATCGCACCAACTGTTGTCACCTTCTCACCAAGCTGCTTGGCGATGGTCTTGTAGCCCATTCCAGCCTTGTGTAGGTCTACAATCTTGTCCCTGACATCCTTGGAGAGCTCTTTGGTCTTGGCCATGGTGGAGAGTTTGGAATCTGATTGATTGATTGCTTCTGTGGACAGGTGTCTTTTATACAGGTAACAAACTGAGGTTAGGAGGCACTCCCTTTAAGAGTGTGCTCCTAATCTCAGCTCGTTACCTGTATAAAAGACACCTGGGAGCCAGAAATCTTTCTGATTGAGAGGGGGTCAAATACTTATTTCCCTCATTAAAATGCAATTCCATTTATAACATTTTTCACATGCGTTTGTTGTTATTCTGTCTCTCACGGTTCAAATAAACCTACCATTAAAATTATAGACTGATCATTTCTTTGTCAGTGGGCAAACGTACAAAATCAGCAGGGGATCAAATACTTTTTTCCCTCACTGTATGGGTTTTTGTATGTGTGTACGGTTGTGTCATGAGTGTGTGTGTGTGTGTGTGTATGTGCAGTGTGTGTGCGTACGGTCGTGTATGCGGTCACGTGTGTGTCCTCACCAGTACATTGCCCACCCTCTGTGGAAAGCTCATGCTATGCGTGTATTTGGTGAAGAAGCGTGGAACGTAAGATGGAGGAGAGGGGCAGGCGGCTGAGACCAGGTCCAAGCCGCAGGGGATTCCTCGGAGCAGACACACAGACGGAATGCCCAGACGCCTGGCTATCAGACTGCCTGTAGGGATCAGCGGGTCAGTCAACACCGCATCAAAACCCTGGATGGGTGGAGAGGGGGAGAGAGAGAGGGGGAGAGAGAGAGGGAAGGAGAGAGGGAGAGAGGGAGAGAAAGAGGTAAGGAGGAGGGACACACAAGCTCACAAGACCTCTCTCACACACAGGGAGAGCAATTGATACCATTCCACCAATTCCGCCCCGGCCATTACCACCAGCCGTCCCGTGGTGTGTGTGTCTGAAGGCAAGGTCCTCTCAGTAATCCTGGGCTGTGTACTTTACAGGGGGATTATCAAAAATCATTAGAAAACACACACACACACACACACCACGCACACACACCACACACACACACACACACCCACTGACTGACCTGCTGTTCCAGAGATGTGATCAGTGTGGTGTTGAACAGAAGACTCTCAGCAGTAGTCACTATGAAGGAGGTGAACCTCTGGATCTGAGCCATGTGGTGAGTCATCCGCTCCACTAGGGGCAGTCTGGCAGCACGCAGGCTATCTTTATGCTTGTCCATCAGCATGTCCACTGTCTCCTGGCCGTAGGGGACAGGATATGACACAGTCCTGCTGTTGCTGCTGGGGCCCAGACGCATGCTCACCTCGGGGATCACCACGGTAACCTGGTGTCCACGGCGACCCATCTCCTCAGTGATGGCCTTAACCCCCACCCAGTGGCTTCCGTCCATCGGGATTACCAGCAGACGCCCCACGTAACCAGTCGGACCACGGACACCCGTTACATCATTACCAGTATCAACGGTTAGACCAGGTACAATCTCTGGGCTACTAGTGTCATCACTAGTATCACCAGTTAAATGGTCTGCTCTACCAGGTGAACCAGTCTCTGTACTCCCACCAGTCTCTCGAGCCACACTCTGCCCCAGAGCTGTAGTCAGCAACAGGCACACACCCACAACTGCTGTTACCCCCATCTCTCTCTCTCTCTCTCTCTCTCTCTCTCTGTCTGTCTCTCTGTCTGTTTCTCTCTCTCTCTCTCTCTCTCTCTCTCTCTCTCTCTCTCTGTCTGTCTGTCTGTCTGTCTGTCTGTCTGTCTGTCTGTCTGTCTGTCTCTCTCTCTCTCTCTCTCTCTCTCTCTCTCTCTCTCTCTGTCTGTCTCTGTCTGTTTCTCTCTCTGTCTCTGTCTGTCTGTCTCTCTGTCTCTGTCTCTCTGTCTCTCTCTCTCTCTCTCTCTCTCTCTCTCTCTCTCTCTCTCTGTCTGTCTCTGTCTGTTTCTCTCTCTCTCTCTGTCTCTGTCTGTCTGTCTCTCTCTCTCTGTCTCTCTCTCTCTCTGTCTGTCTCTCTCTGTCTCTCTCTCTCTCTGTCTGTCTCTCTCTCTCTCTCTCTCAGCCGTTGAACAGTCACTCCAAGTTAAATGAGAACTTTTCTTGACTGTCTTCTTGTGTTCTTGTCGTGTGCTGTCTCCTCATTCAAGATCCTTTTGTGTTTCTCCCTCTCTCGTTCACTCTGCTTTCTAATCTCTCCTGGACTGGATTGGTCTGAATTCCTGTGTGTGTGTAACAGGAGACTGCTGAGGGAACAACGGCTCATAATAATGTCAGGAATGGAGCGAGGGGAATTGCATCAAGCCATATGTTCAAATCAAATGTTATTGGTCACATGCGCCAAAGACAACAGGTGTAGACCTTACGGTGAAATGCTGCATACAACAGGTGTAGACCTCACAGTGAAATGCCGAATACAACAGGTGTAGACCTTACAGTGAAATGCTGAATACAACAGGTGTAGACCTTACAGTGAAATGCTGAATACAACAGGTGTAGACCTTACAGTGAAATGCTGAATACAACAGGTGTAGACCTTACAGTGAAATGCTGAATACAACAGGTGTAGACCTTACAATGAAATGCTGACTTACGAGCCCCTAACCAACAACGCAGATTAATGAAAAATATGAGATAAAAGTAACAAGTAGTCAAATATAACAATATATACAGGGGGGTGCCGTTACAGAGTCAATGTGCAGGGGCACCGGTTAGTTGAGGTAGTATGTACATGTAGGTAGAGTTATTAAAGTGACTATCCATAGACGACAACAGAGAGTGGCAGTGGTGTGGGGAGGGGCAGCCCTGCCACATCCGACGAGCGTCAGAGCCGGTGTTGTACGACTCGATCTTAGTCCTGTATACGCTTTGCCTGTTTGATGGTTCGTCGGAGGGCAATTGATACCATTCCACCAGTTCCGCCCCGGCCATTACCACGAGCCCGTCCTGTGGTGTGTGTGTGTGTGTCTGAAGGCAAGGTCCTCTCAGTAATGTAAGTAATGTGTGTAGTTAACAGCTTATCCTGGGCTGTGTACTTTACAGGGGGGTTATCAAAAATCATTATAAAACACACACCACACACATACACACACACACACACACACACACACACACACACACACAGAGCTGTAAGAGCTGGGGTAAAAGTCAGAATGACTATCAGATTCAAGGCATGGTAAATTCAATTTAAAGGGCCTTATTGGCATGGGAAATATGTTAACGTTGCCAAAGCAAGTGAAGTAGATAATAAACACAAGTGAAATAAACAATAAAAATGAACAGTAAACATTACCCTCACAGAAGATCCACAAGAATAAAGACATTTCAAATGTCATATTATGTATATATACAGTGTTGTAACGATGTGGAGCAAAGGTACAGGACGGCAGGCAGTCTCAGGGACAGGCGGAAAAATACAGGGTCAGGCAAAGGTCAAAAACCAGGAAGATGAGGAAAAAGAAAGGCTGGGAAAAGACATGAGCTGACAGGAAAAACGCTGGTAAACTTGACAAACGAGACGAACTGGCAACAGAAAACACAATACCCAGAGGATAAGTGGAGAAGATGGGAGACACCTGGAGGGGGGGGGTGGAGACAAGCACAAGGACAAGTGAAAACAGATCAGGGTGTGACACAGGAAGCGTGGGGTGAAATCTCTTCAGATTACCTCAACAAATTGACAACTAGAATGCTCAAAGGTCTGCAAGGGTGTAATTGCTGCAAATTGAGGATTCTTTGATGAAACCCAAGTTTGAAGGACACAGTTATTATTTCAATTAAAAATCATTTATTTATAACCTTGTCAACGTCTCGACTATATTTCCTATTCATTTTGCAACTAATTTCATGTATGTTTTCATGGAAAACAAGGACATTTCTAAGTGACCCCAAACTTTTGAATGGTAGTGTATGTTAACGTTGCCAAAGCAAGTGAAGTAGATAATAAACACAAGTGAAATAAACAAAAATAAACAGTAAACATTACACTCACAGAAGTTCCAATAGAATAGAGACATTACAAATGTCATATTATGTCTATATACAGTGTTGTAACGATGTGCAAATGGTTAAAGTACAAAAGGGAAAATAAATCAACATAAATATGGGTTGTATTTACAATGGTGTTTGTTCTTCACTGGTTGCCCTTTTCTTGTGGCAACAGGTCACACATCTTGCTGCTGTGATGGAACACTGTGGTATTTCACCCAGTAGATATGGGAAATTATCAAAATTGCATTTGTTTTCTAATTCTTTGTGGATCTGTGTAATCTGAGGGAAATATGTGTCTCTAATATGGTCATACATTTGGCAGGAGGTTAGGAAGTGCAGCTCAGTTTCCACCTCATTTTGTGGGCAGTGTGCACATAGCCTGTCTTCTCTTGAGAGCCAGGTCAGCCTACGGTGGCCTTTCTCCATAGCAAGGCTATGCTCACTGAGTCAGTACATAGTCAAAGCTTTCCTTAATTTTGGGTCAGTCACAGTGGTCCGGTATTCTGCCACTGTGTACTCTCTGTTTAGGGCCAAATAGCATTCTAGTTTGCTCTGTTTTTTTGTTAATTCTTTCCAGATTCCAACAATCTTTTGATTTGGTTGGGTCTAATGGTGTTGCTGTCCTGCGGCTCTGTGGGGTCTGTTTGTGTTTGTGAACAGAGCCCCAGGACCAGCTTGCTTAGGGGACTCTTCTCCAGGTTCATCTCTCTGTAGGTGATGAATTTGTTATGGAAGGTTTGGGAATCGCTTCCTTTTAGGTGGTTGTAGAATTTAACTTTTATGGATTTTGATAATTAGCGGGTATCGGCCTAATTCTGCTCTGCATGCATTATTTGGTGTTTTATATTGTACACAGAGGATATTTTTGCAGAATTCAATTTGGTGTTTGTCCCATTTTGTGAATTCTTGGTTGGTGAGCGGACCCCAGACCTCACAACCATGAAGGGCAATGGGTTCTATAACCGATTCAAGTATTTTTAGCCAGATCCTAATTGTATGTCTAATTTGATGTTCCTTTTGATGGCATAGAAGGCCCTTCTTGCCTTGTCTCTCAGATCGTTCACAGCTTTGTGGAAGTTACCTGTGGCGCTGATGTTTAGACCGAGGTAGGTATTGTTTTTTGTGTGCTCTAGGGCAACGGTGTCTAGGTGGAATTTGTATTCGTGGTCCTGGCAGCTGGACCTTTTTTGGAACACCATTATTTTTGTCTTACTGAGATTTACTGTCAGGGCCCAGGTCTGTATCTTACTGTCAGGGCCCAGGTCTGGCAGAATCTGTGCAGAGATCTAGGTGCTGCTGTAGGCCCTTCCTTGGTTGGGGACAGAAGCACCAGATCATCAGCGAACAGTAGACATTTGACTTCAGATTGTAGATTGGTGAGGCCGGGTGCTGCAGACTGGATTTTATAATGTTGTATGTTTTCCCCCCAACACTTTCCATCACTTTGACCCTCATGCCAGCATGAGAAGACTGGTTTCTTTGTCAATTGGGGTGTGCAGGGTGAATACGTGGTCTGTCGTACAGTAATTTGGTAAAAAGCCAATATGACATTTGCTCAGTACATTGTTTTCACTGAGGAAATGTAC
The DNA here is from genome assembly GCA_030435695.1 of Brachymystax lenok tsinlingensis. Lineage (NCBI taxonomy): Eukaryota > Metazoa > Chordata > Actinopteri > Salmoniformes > Salmonidae > Brachymystax > Brachymystax lenok. The sequence continues at coordinate 40,983,759 of CM059801.1, forward strand.
GAGTCTGCTGTTAATGATAATGCAGAGGATTTCCCCAAGGTTGCTGTTGACGCATATCCCACGGTAGTTATTGGGGTCAAATCTGTCTCCACTTTTGTGGATTGGGGTGATCAGTCCTTGGTTCCAAATATTGGGGAAGATGCCAGAGGATGTTAAAGAGTTTTAGTATAGCCAATTGGAATTAGTGGTCTGTATATTTGATCATTTCATTGAGGATCCCATCAACACCACAGGCCTTTTTGGGTTGGAGGGTTTGTATTTTGTCCTGTAGTTCATTCAATGTAATTGGAGAATCCAGTTGGTTCTGGTCGTCTTTAATAGTTGATTCTAAGATTTGTATTTGATCATGACTATGTTTTGCTGTTTGTTCTCTGTTATAGAGCCAAAAAGATTGGAGAAGTGATTTATCCATACATCTCCATTTTGGATAGATAACTCTTCGTGTTGCTTAGTGTTTTCCAATTTTCCCAGAAGTGGTTCGATTCTATGGATTCTTCAATTACATTGAGCTGATTTCTGACGTGCTGTTCCTTCTTTTTCCGTAGTGTATTTCTGTATTGTTTTAGTGATTCACCATAGTGAAGGCATAGACTCAGGTTTTCTGTGTCTCTATGTTTTTGGTTGGATAGGTTTCTCAATTTCTTTCTTAGGTTTTTGCATTCTTCATCAAACCGTTTGTCATTGTTGTTAACTTTCTTAGGTTGTCTGCTTGAATTTTTGGGATTTGATAGGGAAGCTGACAGGTGAAACATACTGCCAAGTTTACAGCTTCACTATTACAGTGGAACGTTTTGTCCAGGAAGTTGTCTAAAAGGGATTGAATTTGTTGTTGCCTAATAGTTTTTTGGTAGATTTCCACACTATTTTCCTTCCATCTATAGCATTTCTTAATATTATTCAGATCCTTTGGCTTTGATGCCTCAGGACTTTAATGCAGAGAAACTTAAATCAGTTTCACCTCATTTCTATCAGCATGTTAAATGTGCAACCAGAGGAAAAAAACTCTAGACCACCTTTACTCCACACACAGAGACGAATACAAAGCTCTCCCTCACCCTCCATTTGGCAAATCTGACCATAATTATATCCTCCTGATTCCTGCTTCCAAGCTCAAATTAAAGCAGGAAGCACCAGTGACTAGATCAATAAAAAAGTGGTCAGATGAAGCAGATGCTAAACTACAGGACTGTTCTGCAGCACAGACCGGAATATGTCCCGGGATTCTTCCGATGGCATTGAGGAGTACACCACATCAGTCACTGGCTTCATCAATAAGTGCATCAATGACGTAATCAGAACAGCAACTGTACATGCATAACCCAACCAGAAGCCATGGATTACAGGCAACATCCGCACTGAGCTAAAGGGTAGAGCTGCCACTTTCAAGGAGCAGGACTCTAACCCGGAAGTTTATAAGAAATCCTGCTATGCCCTGCGACAAACCATCAAACAGGCAAAGCGTCAATACAGGACTAAGATTGAGTCATACTACACCGGTTCCGACGCTCGTCAGATGTGGCAGGGCTTGCAAACTATTACAGACTACAAAGGGTAGCACAGCCAAGAGCTGCCCAGTGACACAAGCCTACCAGATGAGCTAAAATACTTATATGCTCGATTCGAGGCAAATAACACTGAAACATGCATGAGAGCATCAGCTGTTCCGGACGACTGTGTAATCACGCTCTCTGCAGCCAATGTGAGTAAGACCTTTAAACAGGTCAACATTCACAAGGCCGCAGGGCGGATTACCAGGACGTGTACTGTGAGAATGCGCTGACCAAATAGCAAGTGTCTTCACAGACATTTTAAACCTCTCCCTGTCTGAGTCTGTAATACCAACATGTTTTAAGCAGACCACCATAGTCCCTGTGCCCAAGAACACTAAGGTAATCTGCCTAAATGACTACCGACCCGTAGCACTCATGTCTGTAGCCATGAAGTGCTTTGAAAGGCTGGTCATGGCTCACATCAACACCATCATCCCAGAAACTCTAGACCCACAACAATTTGCATACCGCCCCAACAGATCCACAGATGATGCAGGCTCTATTGCACTCCACACTGCCCTTTCCCACCTGGACAGAAGGAACACCTATGTGAGAATTCTATTCATTGACTACAGCTCAGTGTTCAACACCATAGTGCCCTCAAATCTCATCACTAAGCTAAGGACCCTGGGACTAAACACCTCCCTCTACAACTGGATCCTGGACTTCCTGACGGGCCGCCCCCAGGTGGTAAGGGTAGGTAACAACACATCCGCCACGCTGATCCTCAACACGGGGGCCCCTCAGTCCCCTCCTGTACTCCCTGTTCACTCATGACTGCACGGCCAGGCACGACTCCAACACCATCATTAAGTTTCCCGATGACACAACAGTGGTAGGACTGATCACCGACAACGATGAGACAGCCGACAGAGATGGCAGCCTCGCTTCACGTTCTCAGGAAACTATGCAGTATTTTGTTTTTTTTATGTATTACTTCTTACATTGTTACCCCGGGAAATAATACGTTTTATTACATACAACCGGGAGGAACTATTGGATATAAGAGCAACGTCAACTTACCAACATTACGACCAGGAATACGACTTTCCCAAAGAGGATTCTCTGTTTGTTACCCCAGCCAGGACAATAGACTGGATCGTACCCGGCGACTTCAAAACAACGGGCGGCGCCGAGAAGAGGGAAACGCGCCGGTCTTTTGGTCAAGCTTACGCCGACGGGCGATCGTGCACCTCTCCCGAGTATTTTAATCGCCAATGTACAGTCTCTTGACAACAAAGTAGACGAAATCCGATCGAGGGTTGCCTTTCAGAGAGACATCCGAGACTGCAACGTTCTTTGCTTCACGGAAACATGGCTCACTCAGGACATCTGAGTCGGTACAGCCACCTGGTTTCTCCACGCATCGCGCCGACAGAAACAAACATCTCTCTGGTAAGAAGAAGGGCGGGGGTGTATGCCTTATGATTAACGAGACGTGGTGTGATCATAACAACATACAGGAACTCAAGTCCTTTTGTTCACCTGACATAGAATTCATTACAATCAAATGCAGACCGCATTATCTACCAAGAGAATTCTCCTCGATTATAATCACAGCTGTGTACATCCCCCCTCAAGCTGATACATCGATGGCACTGAAAGAAATTCATTTCACTCTAGGTAAATTGGAAACCACATATTCTGAGGTTGCATTTATTGTGTCTGGGGATTTTAATAAGGATAATTTGAAAACAAGGCTTCCGAAATTTTACCAGCATATCGAATGTGCCACCCGGGCTGGTAAAATCCTGGATCATTGTTATTCCAACTTCCGTGATGCATACAAGGCTATTCTCTGCCCTCCTTTCGGCAAGTCTGACCATGACTCAATTTTGTTGCTCCCAGCCTACAAACAGAAACTAAAACAGGAAACGCCCGTTCTCAGGTCTGTTCAACACTGGTCCGACCAATCCGATTCCATGCTGCAAGATTGCTTCGAGCACGTGGACTGGGATATGTTCCGGACAGCATCTGACAACAACATTGATGTATACGCTGATTCGGTGAGCGAGTTTATTAGCAAGTGCATTGGTGATGTTGTACCCATAGCAAATATTAAAACCTTCCCCAACCAAAAACCATGGATTGATGGCAGCATTCGCGCAAAACTGAAAGCGCGAACCACTGCTTTTAACCAGGGTAAGGCTACCGGAAACATGACTGAATACAAACAGTGTAGCTATTCCCTCCGCAAGGCAATCAAACAAGCTAAGCGTCAATATAGAGAGAAGGTAAAATCACAATTCAACGGCTCAGACACAAGAGGAATGTGGCAGGGTCTACAGTCAATCACGGACTACAAAAAGAAAACCAGCCCCGTCGCGGACCATGACGTCCTGCTCCCAGACAAACTAAACAACTTCTTTGCTCGCTTTGAGGACAATACAGTGCCACCGACACGGCCCGCTACCAAAACCTGCGGGCTCTCCTTCACCGCAGCCAATGTGAGAAAAACATTTAAATGTGTTAAACCCTCGCAAGGCTGCCGGCCCAGATGGCATCCCTGGCCGTGTCCTCAGAGCATGCGCAGACCAGCTGGCTGGTGTGTTTACGGACATATTCAATCAGTCCCTATCCCAGGCTGCTGTTCCCACATGCTTCAAGAGGGCCACCATTGTTCCTGTTCCCAAGAAAGCTAAGGTAACTGAGCTAAATGACTATCGCCCCGTAGCACTCACTTCCGTCATCATGAAGTGCTTTGAGAGATTAGTCAAGGATCATATCACCATCCTGCCAGACACCCTGGACCCACTCCAATTTGCTTACCGTCCCAATAGGTCCACAGACGATGCAATCGCAATCACACTGCATACTGCCCTAACCCACCTGGACAAGAGGAATACTTATGTAAGAATGCTGTTCATCGACTACAGCTCAGCATTTAACACCATAGTTCCCTCCAAGCTCGTCATTAAGCTTGAGACCCAGGGTCTCGACCCAGCCCTGTGCAACTGGGTCCTGGACTTCCTGACGGGCCGGTCCCAGGTGGTGAGGGTAGGGAAACAACATCTCCACCCCGCTGATCCTCATCACTGGGGCCCCACAAGGGTGCGTTCTCAGCCCTCTCCTGTACTCCCTGTTTACCCATGACTGCGTGGCCAAGCACGCATCCAACTCAATCATCAAGTTTGCTGACGACACTACAGTGGTAGGCTTGATTACCAACAACGACGAGATGGCCTACAGGGAGGAGGTGAGGGCCCTCGGAGTGTGGTGTCAGGAAAATAACCTCTCACTCAATGTCAACAAAACAAAGGAGATGATCGTGGACTTCAGGAAACAGGAGAGGGAGCACCCCCCTATCCACATCGAGGGGACAGTAGTGGAGAAAGTGGAAATTTTTAAGTTCCTCGGTGTACACATCACGGACAAACTGAATTGGTCCACCCACACAGACAGCGTGGTGAAGAAGGCGCAACTGCGCCTCTTCAACCTCAAGAGGCTGAAGAAATTTGGCTTGTCACCAAGATCACTCACAAACTTCTACAGATGCACAATCGAGAGCATCCTGTCGGGCTGTATCACCGCCTGGTACGGCACCTGTTCCGCCCACAACCGTAAGGCTCTCCAGAGGGTAGCGAGGTCTGCACAACGCATCACCGGGGGTAAACTACCTGCCCTTCAGGACACCTACACCACCCGATGTCACAGGAAGGCCAAAAAGATCATCAAGGACAACAACCACCCGAGCCACTGCCTGTTCACCCCGCTATCATCCAGAAGGCGAGGTCAGTACAGGTGCATCAAAGCTGGGACCGGAGACTGAAAAACAGCTTCTACCTCAAGGCCATCAGACTGTTAAACAGCCATTACTAACATTGAGTGGCTGCTGCCAACATACTGACTTAAATCTCTAGCCACTTTAAACATAGGAATTGGATGTAACAATGTATCACTAGCCACTTTAAACAATTTTGTATATAATGTTTACTTATACGACATACTTATATCAAATGTATACACTGTACTCTAAACCATCTACTGAATCTTGCCTATGCCGTTCGGCCATTGACCCAAATCTCTATCCACTTTAATAATTATAATTGGATGAAATAATGTATCACTAGCCACTTTAAACAATGCCATTTATATAATGTTTACATATCCTACATTACTCATCTCATACAGTGGGGCAAAAAAGTATTTAGTCAGCCACCAATTGTGCAAGTTCTCTCACTTAAAAAGATGAGAGAGGCCTGTAATTTTCAACATAGGTACACTTCAACTATGACAGACAAAATGAGGAACTACTGTCCCAGACAGTACTGATGTACATGTTGACAAAGGTTGTTTCAATTTCCTCAATGTCTAGTATTCTGAGTTTCCACCCTGGGCCAATACCCTCTCTCTTGATGTGAGGGTGAATTACACTTAGGGGGATGGCCAGGGGATGGTCTGTGTGGAAAATTAAGTTGCTTACGGTCCCCTCTTTGTAGCAAATCGTGTCTCTGGATTGTCCTTGAGGAGCTTTTTTTGTACTTATTCTGTGGAGTGTTATTTTTAATATCCATGGGGTACTGTATTGTAATGACCTCTTCACAGGGATAAGCCATGGGGTACTGTATCCCTTCACACTTCAGTGCGAATTGAAGTTGCAGCCAGGTCTGTTCTGTCCTAGCAGCTTGGTAGCTTCGTTGCCTTATTTATTAAGCTTTATAGAACAACATATTGCTTTTTACTTTTTGGCGTCAGAAGGGGCTTCAGACTGAATATTACTCACTCAGTTTTGTGTTGGATGGTATTTACAGGTTTAGCTGTGTTTTTTTCTGCAGATTTTGGTTTGTTAGAAGTGTTTTCTGAGTAGTAATAGTCCATAATTTTGTCCAAAATCAAGGTTTTAATGTTGAGGTTAGTATCCTGTAGAAATCATTGTGAAAATATCTAAGTTTATCTAAATTTATCCAACTCTAACTCTATCTTTTAGCAGAATAACTCAGGAGCTAGTTAGCTAGCTCATTGGCTTAATCTGCTTAAACTCAGGGAGTGCCGGGGCGCACTCCCGACACTACCAGGTGAAATGCAAGACAAAATTCCAAAATTGAATTATTAAAAATGCACCAATATACAAGTGTTTCATACTCATCAAAAGCTCTGCTTCTTGGCGTTGTCGGATTTCAAAAAGGCTTTACGGCGAAAGCACTACATTTGATTGTTTGAGGCTAGCACCTCACATATTTTCCATAACCATGAAATCTTTAGCCAGCGCGGTTGATAGAAAATGCATTTCACAGGGAAAACCTGTGCCTTACCTTTTGTAGAACTTCTGCAGAGGGCTTCCTAAGTGTCCAACGAAGACAATCCATGGGTATTTGGTTAGAAAAAGTAATTTATTATATCCTTAAATCTCAGTTTGGTTGGCACCTTGTGTTCAGAAAATCCAATGTGATGAGAACGCGTTCAACTATACCTATAAACTTTCCCTCAACAAAACAAAAACCAATTAAAATGCTTCCTTAGCTTATCTTTTATGAATAAAAGTGATAATCTTTCACTTGGATGGTCACCTAAACGTTATATAAGTCAAATAAAGTGGACCGCCAGCCAAACGCGCGCCCAAAAAATAGCTCCCTCGACTAAACTCCCAATAGAACACATTGGTTCCGATTTCTATTAAACTGTTCCTATACACTGCTGACATCCAGTGGAAGCAATAGGTACTACATTCAGTGTCCTGGTATAAAGACTTTTCTAAAGGCACTGTCTCAAAGTGAGCTATAAGCCACAAGGAATGAGATTTCCCGGATGGAATTTTCTCTGGTTTTTGCCAGCCAAATGACTTCTGTTACACTCACAGACAAAATGATAACACTTTTGGAAACCTCAGAGTGTTTCCTATCCAATAGTACTAATTATGTGCATATCCTATTTTCTGAGCCTGAGTGGCAAGCATTTTACTTTGGGCACGCCAGACTCTCCAAAACCGAGCCCTCAGCTGCCGCTCCCTAACAAGTTAATCTACCAACCAACGATGACAACTATTTTACTCAGTAGGCCACTTCAACTAAGGCCAACTTTGAATGGTTGATATGCCAGGCTTCTAAACTCAGCAAAAAAAGAAACGCCCTCTCACTGTCAACTGCGTTTCTTTTCAGCATGTGTAAATATTTGTATGAACATAACAAATTTCAACAACTGAGACATAAACTGAACAAGTTTCACCGACATGTGACTAACAGAAATTGAAAAGTAAGAGTCAGTATCTGGTGTGGCCACCAGCTGCATTAAGTACTGCAGTGCATCTCCTCCTCATGGACTGCACCAGATTTTCCAGTTCTTGCTGTGAGATGTTACCCCACTCTTCCACCATGGCACCTGCAAGTTCCCAGACATTTCTGGGGGGAATGGCCCCTAGCCCTCACCCTCCGATCCAACAGGTCCCAGACGTGCTCAATGGGATTGAGATCCGGGCTCTTCGCTGGCCATGGCAGAACACTGACATTCCTGTCTTGCAGGAAATCACGCACAGAACGAGCAGTATGGCTGGTGGCATTGTCATGCTGGAGGGTCATGTCAGGATGAGCCTGCAGGAAGGGCACCACATGAGGGAGGAGGATGTCTTCCCCTGTAACGCACAGTGTTAAGATTGCCTGCAATGAAAACAAGCTCAGTCCGATGATGCTGTAACACACCGCCCCAGACCATGACGGACCCTCCACCTCCTAATCGATCCCGCTCCAGAGTACAGGCCTCGGTGTAACGCTCATTCCTTCGACGATAAACGTGAATCCGACCATCACCACCGACCATCACCACATCACCACATAACCGTGACTCGTCAGTGAAGAGCACTTTTTGCCAGTCCTGTCTGGTCCAGCGACGGTGGGTTTGTGCCCATAGGCGATGTTGTTGCCGGTGATGTCTGGTGAGGACCTGCCTTACAACAGGCCTACAAGCCCTCAGTCCAGCCTCTCTCAGCCTATTGCGATCATTCTGAGCACTGATGGAGGGATTGTGCGTTCCTGGTGTAACTCGGGCAGTTGTTGCCATCCTGTCCCGCAGGTGTGATGTTCGGATGTACCGATCCTTTTCAGGTGTTGTTACACGTGGTCTGCCACTGCGAGGACGATCAGCTGTCCATCCTGTCTCCCTGTAGCTGTCTTAGGCATCTCACAGTAAGGACATTGCAATTTATTGCCCTGGCCACATCTGCAGTCCTCATGCCTCCTTGCAGCATGCCTAAGGCACGTTCACACAGATGAGCAGGAACCCTGGCCATCTTTCTTTGGTGTTTTCAGAGTCAGTAGAAAGACCTCTTTAGTGTCCTAAGTTTTCATAACTGTGGCCTTAATTGCCTACCATCTGTAAGCTGTTAGTGTCTTAACGACCGTTCCACAGGTGCGTGTTCATTAATTGTTTATGGTTCATTGAACAAGCATGGGAAACAGTGTTTAAACCCTTTAAAATGAAGATCTGTGAAGTTATTTGGATTTTTACGAATTTTCAGGGTCCTGAAAAAGGGACGTTTCCTTTTTTGCTGAGTTTATGTGCTATGGACAATAGCCTGGGGACGACGTTACAGTCTGGGTAACTAACTGCAACATGGAACATCAATAATTATTTGATTGATTCTCCTTTGAAATATTTGATCAATAGATTGTTATGACAACACCTTTCAGAGTTGTGTGCCCGTAGAGATGAATGAATCAGTCAATTCTATATGTTTATCTGTGAATGTGAACGTCATGTAGCCTCAGTTTCTGGCATGGTCAGAGTCTCAGGTAAGGATCTGCCTGCATTATGACATCACAGTGAGCTCAGAGTGTTGCTGCTCTCATTGGCTCTCTGGTCTACCTCCATTATGACATCACTGTGAGGTCATAACAGGGGTGTTTCAGACAGTAAGGGGGTGTGCCTGTAATCATTTGCTGTCTTTCTGTCTCTGCCAATCACAGACTCAGAGAGATGGAAGAGAAAGGAGACATGACCACAGGCACGGCTTGTGAAGGCAAGAATACACACTCACTGCTATAGGCTACTGTTATCTTTAAAAGTCTCTCTCTCCTTGACTCTCTCTCCCCTTGACTCTCTCTCTCCTTGACTCTCTCTCTCCTTGACTCTCTCTCCCCTTGACTCTCTCTCTCCTTGACTCTCTCTCCCCTTGACTCTCTCTCTCCTTGACTCTCTCTCTCCTTGACTCTCTCTCCCCTTGACTCTCTCTCCCCTTGACTCTCTCTCCCCTTGACTCTCTCTCTCCTTGACTCTCTCTCCCCTTGACTCTCTCTCTCCTTGACTCTCTCTCCCCTTGACTCTCTCTCTCCTTGACTCTCTCTCTCCCCTTGACTCTCTCTCCCCTTGACTCTCTCTCCCTTTACTCTCTCTAATTACTACATTATATACAGTAGTTAAACACAAATAATTGTATCATTCTCTGCTCTGTCTCTTCTTCCTCTACTTCTCTTCTGTCTATCTTTCCTTCCTAGATTTGACTACTTAGCCTTCACATGGTCAGGGTTTACGCTAGTTTAGGTTAGGTTAGGTTAGGTTAGTTTAGGTTAGGCTAGTGTAGGGTAGTTTAGTTTAGGTTAGTGTAGGTTCGTGTAGGTTAGGTTAGTTTAGGTTAGGCTAGTGTAGGGTAGTTTAGGTTAGTGTAGATTAGATTAGGTTAGGTTAGGTTAGGTTAGTTTAGGTTAGGCTAGTGTAGGGTAGTTTAGTTTAGGTTAGTGTAGGTTAGATTAGGTTAGGTTAGATTAGGTTAGGTTAGTATAGGTTAGGTTAGGTTAGGTTAGTTTAGGCTAGTGTAGGGTAGTTTAGTTTAGGTTAGTGTAGGTTAGATTAGGTTAGGTTAGTTTAGTTTAGGTTAGTTTAGTTTAGGTTAGGTTATTATATGTCATAAGTGGCAATTGGAAATCTAATTGATTGCATCAAACAGAAGATAGCGTAGCCTATTGGTTACTGGTAGTATTGATTGTTGCTAAGGCACAGACTGTTGCTAAGGCACTGACGAATCGTAGCTTCTGTTTTCCAGTAGCCCCTCCCATTTGCACCTCCCCCTGTTGGGTCCTAGCCAATGAGGCGCAGGGAGAGGAGGAAGGGGAAAAGGAGGGGGGAGAGAAGAGGAAGAGGGGACTGTCTGGTGAGGGAGGGAAAGAATGGGGGAGGAAAGACTCAGGTAGAGAGAAAGACGCCAAGAAGAGAGGAGGGGTGAGGAGGGAGGGGGAGGGGCCCCACCGCAACCTGCCAGTCAAACGGTCCGCCAGTCACAAGCTGACCAAACAGAGAAACCGCATGAAGGGAGGGGCGGGGTTCTGCAAAGAGCTGGAACGCTATAGGAGGCTGGCATTTGGACCCGCCCTGGGAACACGCAGTATGACCCGATGGAGAGACACATCGGCCAGCATCTCACAACACCCACACATCCCCAGCATACACTACAAACACACACCGCTCCCCGCTGACACACACACCAACACACACACACCGCTCTCCGCTGACACACACACCAACACACACACACCGCTCCCCGCTGACACACACACCAACACACACACACCGCTCTCCGCTGACACACACACCAACACACACACACCGCTCTCCGCTGACACACACACCAACACACACACACCGCTCCCCGCTGACACACACACCAACACACATACACCGCTCTCCGCTGACACACACACCAACACACATTCACCGCTCTCCGCTGACACACACACCAACACACACACACCGCTCCCCGCTGACACACACACCAACACACATACACCGCTCTCCGCTGACACACACACCAACACACATTCACCGCTCTCCGCTGACACACACACCAACACACATTCACCGCTCTCCGCTGACACACACACACCGCTCCCCGCTGACACACACACCAACACACACACACCGCTCCCCGCTGACACACACACCAACACACACACACCCCTCCCCGCTGACACACACACCAACACACACACGCAGGCCTCACACACACAGGCCTCACACACACAGGCCTCACACACACAGAAAAGGACCAAACACACTTCTAACGCACACCAGGAGGACACACGGGATAAACAGACACCTCAGAACCAGAACCCACACACACCCCAGACTCAGAACCAGAACCCACAGACACCCCGGACCCAGAACCAGGAGGGGAGCCTGGATAGCACAGGCGCACCAACCCACATACACAGAGGTATGTATGGACACCTATGTGTTTGTGTGTGTGTGTGTGTGTGTGCCATACTTGTGTCTATGTGTATAATGAGAATGCTCTCTCTTGGGGAGAAGTATACTGCATGTATGTAACGGGAGCTGTGTGTGTGTGTGTGTGTGTGTGTGTGTTTGTTGTAGAGAGGTTTGAGGAGCTCTATGTGAAAGGAGAACTGATTGGACACGGAGGCTATGGGAGTGTCTATGCCGGGTTCAGGAAGACAGACAACCAACCGGTGAGCAACTCCTCGTCTACTTCCTGTCTCAGTGCCCTCGTGGATGGAACAGCGTATAGGATTGGTCGAAGCAACATATTCCCCAATCCACTCCATGCCTGCGTCCCAAATGGAAACATATTCCCTATGTAACGCACTACTTCTGACCATAACCCTATGGGCCCTGGTCAGAAGTAGTGCCCTATGGGCCCTGCCCTAAATAGAGAATAGGGTGCCATTTGGGACTAGGCTGAATAGAGAACAGGATGCCATTTGGACTAGGTTGAATAGAGAACAGGGTGCCATTTGGGACTAGGCTGAATAGAGAACAGGATGCCATTTTGGGACTAGGCTGAATAGAGAATAGGGTGCCATTTGGGACTAGGCTGAATAGAGAACAGGGTGCCATTTGGGACTAGGCTGAATAGAGAATAGGGTGCCATTTGGGACTAGGCTGAATAGAGAATAGGGTGCCATTTGGGACTAGGCTGAATAGAGAATAGGGTGCCATTTGGGACTAGGCTGAATAGAGAATAGGGTGCCATTTGGGACTAGGCTGAATAGAGAACAGGGTGCCATTTGGGACTAGGCTGAATAGAGAACAGGGTGCCATTTGGGACTAGGCTGAATAGAGAATAGGGTGCCATTTAGGACTAGGTTGAAGATGACAAAGGTTAAAAGACAATTTGATTGTAATTAGGTGATAATGCCAGAGAAGCCGATGTTTGGAGGTTAGGCCTAACAACTCCCGTGACAATATATCCTCTAAACAACGTCTTCGAGGGCAATATCGCTTTTATACAACGGGTTACCAACATATTCAAATAATGATTAACGTATTTTAATTAAAAGCGTTATTTTGATTAATTTATTCATACTATTTAATCCTTCCACAAGATATAGTCCAGACACAAATCTAGGGTTGCAGAGACGCGACCCAGTCGTTCAGTCTTTTTGTTCTGTATCTATGGACCCGACCCAGTCGTTCAGTCTTTTTGTTCTGTATCTATGGACGCGACCCAGTCGTTCAGTCTTTTTGTTCTGTATCTATGGACGCGACCCAGTCGCTCAGTCTTTTTGTTCTGTATCTATGGACGCGACCCAGTCGCTCAGTCTTTTGTTCTGTATCTATGGACCCGACCCAGTCGCTCAGTCTTTTGTTCTGTATCTATGGACGCCGACCCAGTCGCTCAGTCTTTGTTCTGTATCTATGGACCCGACCCAGTCGCTCAGTCTTTTTGTTCTGTATCTATGGACGCGACCCAGTCGTTCAGTCTTTTTGTTCTGTATCTATGGACCCGACCCAGTCGTTCAGTCTTTTTGTTCTGTATCTATGGACGCGACCCAGTCGTTCAGTCTTTTTGTTCTGTATCTATGGACCCGACCCAGTCGCTCAGTCTTTTGTTCTGTATCTATGGACCCGACCCAGTCGCTCAGTCTTTTGTTCTGTATCTATGGACGCGACCCAGTCGCTCAGTCTTTTTGTTCTGTATCTATGGACGCCGACCCAATCGTTCAGTCTTTTGTTCTGTATCTATGGACCCGACCCAGTCGTTCAGTCTTTTTGTTCTGTATCTATGGACCCGACCCAGTCGTTCAGTCTTTTTGTTCTGTATCTATGGACCCGACCCAGTCGTTCAGTCTTTTTGTTCTGTATCTATGGACGCGACCCAGTCGTTCAGTCTTTTTGTTCTGTATCTATGGACGCCGACCCAGTCGCTCAGTCTTTTTGTTCTGTATCTATGGACGCCGACCCAGTCGCTCAGTCTTTTTGTTCTGTATCTATGGACCTGACCCAGTCGTTCAGTCTTTTTGTTCTGTATCTATGGACCCGACCCAGTCGTTCAGTCTTTTTGTTCTGTATCTATGGACGCGACCCAGTCGTTCAGTCTTTTTGTTCTGTATCTATGGACGCGACCCAGTCGCTCAGTCTTTTGTTCTGTATCTATGGACCCGACCCAGTCGTTCAGTCTTTGTTCTGTATCTATGGACGCGACCCAGTCGCTCATTCTTTTGTTCTGTATCTATGGACGCCGACCCAGTCGCTCAGTCTTTTGTTCTGTATCTATGGACCCGACCCAGTCGTTCAGTCTTTGTTCTGTATCTATGGACACCCACCCAGTCGTTCAGTCTTTTGTTCTGTATCTATGGACCACGACCCAGTCGTTCAGTCTTTTGTTCTGTATCTATGGACCCGACCCAGTCGTTCAGTCTTTTTGTTCTGTATCTATGGACACGACCCAGTCGTTCAGTCTTTTTGTTCTGTATCTATGGACACGACCCAGTCGTTCAGTCTTTTTGTTCTGTATCTATGGACGCCATACTGGCTGGCAACGTTCTAATCCTTTGCTTGCTAGCTAGCCAAATACGGCTATCTTACAGTCACGTCAAACAGTGTAGCCAGAATAACAGCAAAGTAGCAGCATTTGCGTTTGTTTAAGCTGTTTTCTAGTGACATTTATTTGGATAAATTCATAACAATGAGCTAATGAGGAGTGATTTCACCTGGCATAGAACATGTGTTCTCTAGTCAGGACCCTGTTGAGGAGCTAGCCAACAACACAGCTAACACAATCACTGAGAACTAGCTGCACTTCTTTTCACCTGTTTTCTATTGACATTTCTTTGTGTATATATATATACACATAAAAATGATTCCAGCTGATTCATGATTTTCGACTGGCTGAGACCATTACAACAGAATGACATGTAGTTTGTCTCCAGGTGGGACACAGACCATTACAACAGAATGACATGTAGTTTGTCTCCAGGTGGGACACAGACCATTACAACAGAATGACATGTAGTTTGTCTCCAGGTGGGACACAGACCATTACAACAGAATGACATGTAGTTTGTCTCCAGGTGGGACACAGACCATTACAACAGAATGACATGTAGTTTGTCTCCAGGTGGGACACAGACCATTACAACAGAATGACATGTAGTTTGTCTCCAGGTGGGACACAGACCATTACAACAGAATGACATGTAGTTTGTCTCCAGGTGGGACACAGACCATTACAACAGAATGACATGTAGTTTGTCTCCAGGTGGGACACAGACCATTACAACAGAATGACATGTAGTTTGTCTCCAGGTGGCGCTGAAGTTTGTGGACCAGAGGAAGATAAAGATGTGGGCTAAGATGGTGAGTCAACTACTTCTGGACGCGTCCTAAATATCACCATATTCCCTTTATAGTGCACTACTTTTGACCAGGACCAATAGGGGACTATAAAGGGAATAGGGTGCCATCACTTTTGACCAGGACCAATAGGGGACTATAAAGGGAATAGGGTGCCATTACTTTTGACCAGGACCCATAGGGCTCTATAAAGGGAATAGGGTGCCATTACTTTTGACCAGGACCAATAGGGCTCTATAAAGGGAATAGGGTGCCATTACTTTTGACCAGGACCAATAGGGCTCTATAAAGGGAATAGGGTGCCATTACTTTTGACCAGGACCCATAGGGGACTATAAAGGGAATAGGGTGCCATTACTTTTGACCAGGACCCATAGGGCTCTATAAAGGGAATAGGGTGCCATTACTTTTGACCAGGACCCATAGGGGACTATAAAGGAATAGGGTGCCATTACTTTTGACCAGGACCCATAGGGCTCTATAAAGGGAATAGGGTGCCATTACTTTTGACCAGGATCAATAGGGTTCTATAAAGGGAATAGGGTGCCATTACTTTTGACCAGGACCAATAGGGGACTATAAAGGGAATAGGGTGCCATTACTTTTGACCAGGACCCATAGGGCTCTATAAAGGGAATAGGGTGCCATTACTTTTGACCAGGACCAATAGGGCTCTATAAAGGGAATAGGGTGCCATTACTTTTGACCAGGACCAATAGGGCACTATAAAGGGAATAGGGTGCCATTACTTTTGACCAGGACCCATAGGGCTCTATAAAGGGAATAGGGTGCCATTACTTTTGACCAGGACCAATAGGGCTCTATAAAGGGAATAGGGTGCCATTACTTTTGACCAGGACCCATAGGGCTCTATAAAGGGAATAGGGTGCCATTACTTTTGACCAGGACCCATAGGGCTCTATAAAGTGAATAGGGTGCCATTACTTTTGACCAGGACCAATAGGGCACTATAAAGGAAATAGGGTGCCATTACTTTTGACCAGGACCAATAGGGCACTATAAAGGGAATAGGGTGCCATTACTTTTGACCAGGACCCATAGGGTTCTATAAAGGGAATAGGGTGCCATTTGGGAAGCAGACTGTCTGAGTTATACCAGTTACTGATAAAGCAGCATGGAACAGGAGCTGATCATAGAAGTGTGTGTGTGTGTACTGTGTGTGTGTATTGTGTGTGTGTGTGCAGTCGGAGAGCGAAGATGTGTTGCCATTGGAGATTGCTTTGCTGCAGCAGGTGTGTCGCTTGCCCAGGTGTAGAGGCGTGGCCCAACTCCTTGACTACTATTGGATGCCAGGGCCAGAGGGGGCAGGCATATATCTGCTGGTTCTAGAGCGTCCAATCCCCTGCTTGGATCTCTTTAATTATATGCAGGAGGGGAGTGGCTACTTGGAGGAGGGGATGGCACGTCATGTGATGCAGCAGGTCAGAATCACACACAATCAATCAATCAAATGTATTTATAAAGCCCTTTTTACATCAGTTGATGTCACAAAGTTCTATGCAGAAACCCAGCCTGTATAACATGGCCAAGTTGTTCAAACGTTTGACCAGCAGGGTCAAATAATAATAATCACAGTGGTTGTAGAGGGTGCAACAGGTCAGCACCTCAAGAGTAAATGTCAGTTGGCTTTTCATAGCCGATCATTCAGAGTTAGAGACAGCAGGTGCGGTAGAGAGAGGGTCGAAACAGCAGGTCTGGGACAGGTAGCACGTCCGGTGAACAGGTCAGGGTTCCATAGCCGCAGGCAGAACAGTTGAAACTGGAGCAGCAGCACGGCCAGGTGGACTGGGGACAGCAAGGAGTCATCAGGCCAGGTAGTCCTGAGGAATGGTCCTAGGGCTCAGGTCCTCCGAGAGGGGAGGGAGAATTAGAGGGAGCGTAATTAAATTCACACAGGACACCGGATAAGACAGGAGAAATACTCCAGATATAACAGACTGACCCTAGCCCCCCGACACATAAACTACTGCAGCATAAATACTGGGGGCTGAGACAGGAGGGGTCGGGAGACACCGGGACCTCGTCCGACGATACCCCCGGACAGGGCCAAACAGGCAGGATATAACCCCACCCACTCTGCCAAGCACATCCCACACACCACTAGAGGGATATCTTCAACCACCAACTTACCATCCTGAGACAAGGCAGAGTATAGCCCATGAAGATCTCTGCCACGGCACAACCCGAGGGGAGCGCCAACCCGGACAGGAAGATCACGTCAGTGCCTCAACCCACTCAAGTGATGCACCCCTCCCAGGGACGGCATGGAAGAGCACCAGTAAGCCAGTGACTCAGCCCCTGTAATAGGATCAGAGGCAGAGAATCCCAGTGGAGAGAAGAACCGGCCAGGCAGAGACAGCAAGGGTGGTTCGTTGCTCCAGTGCCTTTCCGTTCACCTTCAAACCCCTGGGCCAGACTACACTCAATCATAGGACCTACTTAAGAGATGAGTCTTCAATAAAGACTTAAAGGTTGAGACCGAGTCTGCGTCTCTCACATGGATAGGCAGACTATTCCATAGAAATGAAGCTCTATAGGAGAAAGCTCTGCTTCCAGCTGTTTGCTTAGAAATTCTAGGAACAGTAAGGAGGCCTGAGTCTTGTGACCGTAGCGCACGTGTAGGTATGTACGGCAGGACCAAATAGGAGAGATAGGTAGGAGCAAGCCCATGTAATGCTTTGTAGGTTAGCAGTAAAACCTTGAAATCATATTACTCCAGTGCTAGTCAAGATTCTAGCAGCCGTGTTTAGCACGAACTGAAGTTTACTTAGTGCTTTATCCGGGTAGCCGGAAAGTAGAGCATTGCAGTAGTCTAACCTAGAACTGACAAAGGCATGGATACATTTTTCTGCATCATTTTTGGACAAAACGTTTCTGATTTTTGCAATGTTACATAGATGGAAAAAAGCTGTCCTTGAAACAGTCTTGATATTTTTGTCAAAAGAGAGATCTGGGTCCAGAGTAACGCAGAGGTCCTTCACAGTTTTATTTGAGACGACTGTACAACCATCAAGATTAATTGTCAGATTCAACAGAAGGTCTCTTTGTTTCTTGGGACCTAGAACTAGCATCTCTGTTTTGTCAGAGTTTAAAAGTAAACCATTTGCCGCCATCCACATCCTTATGTCTGAAACACAGGCTTCCAGGGAGGGCAATTTTGGGGCTTCACCATGTTTCATCGAAATGTACAGCTGTGTATCGTCCGCATAGCAGTGAAAGTTAACATTATGTTTCAGAATGACATCACCAAGAGGTAAAATATATAGTGAAAACAATAGTGGTCCTACAACGGAACCTTGAGGAACACCGAAATTTACAGTTGATTTGTCAGAGGACAAACCATCCACAGAGACAAACTAATATCTTTCCGACAGATAAGATCTAAACCAGGCCAGAACTTGTCCGTGTAATTAGGGTCCAATCTCTCCAACAGAATGTGGTGATCGATGGTGTCAAAAGCAGCACTAAGGTCTAGGAGCACGAGGACAGATGCAGAGCCTCGGTCTGACGTCATTAAAAGATAATTTACCACCTTCACAAGTGCAGTCTCAGTGCTATGATGGGGTCTAAAACCAGACTGAAGCGTTTCGTATACATTGTTTGTCTTCAGGAAGGCAGTGAGTTGCTCCGCAACAGATTTTTCAAAAATGTTTGAGATGAATGGGAGATTCGATATAGGCCGATAGTTTTTTATACTTTTTGGGTCAAGGTTTGGCTTTTTCAAGAGAGGCTTGAAAAATCCGGTGGATAGAGAGACGTTTATTATGTTCAACCTAGGAGGGCCAAGCACAGGAAGTTGATCTTTCAGTAGTTTAGTTGGAATAGGGTCCAGTATGCAACTTAAGGTTTAGAGGCCATTACTATTTTCATGAATGTGTCGAGATATAGGATAAAAAAACTTGAGTGTCGCTGGATGATTCTTTTTAAGTCTAATACTGCGGGTAATGGAGTCGCCAACGACTAGGGTTTTCAATTTGTCAGAGCAAATGGTGGGAGGCTTCAGCGTCTCAGACCCCGTAACGGGTGGAGGAGAGACCTGAGAAGGCTCAGCCTCTGACCCAGACTCGCTGCTTAATGGGGAGAACCAGTTTAAAGTTTCTGTCGGCGAATGAGCGACACCGGTTAAGCATTCCTACAGCATTTCCTTCCAGAAGCCATGAGAAAATTGTCCGGCTGCGGGGACTGTGCGAGGGGATTTATACTACTATCTGTACTTACTAGTGGCACAGACGCTGTTTCATACTTTCCTACACTTACATTTCCCTTGCCTAACGATCACGTCTGAAGCTGGGCTTGCAGCACAGCTATCCTCACCATCAGGCGATAATTATCCTGTATATTATGAGTACAGCGACTGCAATTAGAGGGCATAGTGTTGATGTTACTACTTAGCTTCGGCTGGTGGAGGTCCTGACGAACTACTTCCAGATAAAGCGTTCGTGGTGAAAAAGGTGAATGAAAAAAGTTGAGCGTGGAAAAAATAAAAATATAAAACGGTAATTAACATTTTTAAAGTTAAAACCGTAAAGTTGGCGGGTAGCAAAACAACGTACAGCAGCACGTAAACAAGTCCACAAGTTGTGACCGGAAATGACAACACACACACACCTAATACTGACCGGCCACACACACCTGATGTGGTACACCTGATACTGACCGGCCGACACTTTTCTGTAAATGTGTTCATGTGCGTATGTATGTGTGTGTGTGTGTGTGTGTGTGTATTGTTAAGGTTGCGAAATACCCCGACAGTGATAGTTCCCGCTTCGTGAGCTGGCCTGTCAGAGTAGAGACTGGGCGTGGTTTATACTTGCTCAGCCTATCGTAGGCGCACAGGCTGGTCCCAGCCTCTTGGTGCTTGTTGTCCGGGGTTACTGAGGCCACGGGCTCAGTCCTGTTTGTGTCTCAACATCTTTCTATTCATGTGTTCCTAGCTCAACATACTGTTATCTCCCAAGGTTAAATACTGCCCCTTAGCCAGACACCAGGTGTTTACAATCCACTATATTGTTCCACAATTTATCAGCCTTAGCTCAAACATATTCCTGTGTAGCAAAGAAACATATTCTCAAACCTAACAGTATGTGTGTGTGTAGGTGGTGTCTGCTCTGCTCCACTGCCACTCCAGGGGCGTGGTCCACAGAGACCTGAAACCTGAGAACATTCTGGTCCAACTGACCAATCACAACGTCCTGCTGCTTGACTTCGGCTCCGCCTCAGTACTCAAGGAGGGAGAATACACCGATGTGGCAGGTGAGACACACTTGCATGAACCTGCAACGCGCTCGCTCTCTCTCTCTCTCTCTCTCTCTCTCTCTCTCTCTCTCTCTCTCTCTCTCTCTCTCTCTCTCTCTCTCTCTCTCTCTCTCTCTCTCTCTCTCTCTCTCTCTCTCTCTCTCTCTCTCTCTCCCCCACCCTGTCTCTCCCCCACCCTGTCTCTCCCCCACCCTGTCTCTCTCCCACCCTGTCTCTCTCCCACCCTGTCTCTCTCCCCCCCAGGTACACCTGAGTATCTTCCTCCAGAGACAGTACTGAGAGGGGAGTACTTTGCTGTTCCGGCCACCGTGTGGTCGCTGGGAATACTGCTTTTCCAGGTACATTACTACAAATATACTAGTACTATAACCAGTAATACACAACTACTACTATGCTACCAAGATCTACTACTAAAACTACTATACTGCAACTAGTACTACTCAGTGGTGAAAGTAAATGTATTCCCAGTACGATACGTGTCTACGGTACCTCCTATGAGTGTACGGTACCTCCTATGCGTGTACGGTACCTCCTATGCGTCTAAGGTACCTCCTATGCGTCTACGGTACAGGGGGAGACTATATACAGGTAGCAGAAAGAACAGTCTATGACCATTATTAGGGCCTTCCTCTGACACCGCCTGGTATAGAGGTCCTGGATGGCAGGAAGCTTGGCCCCTGTGATGTACTGGGGCCAAGCTTCGGTCGGAGGCCGAGCAGTTGCCGTACCAGGCAGTGATGCAACCAGTCAGGATTCTCGATGGTGCAGCTGTAGAGCCTCATTCAGTAGCCTTCTTTTTGCCTGGACAACTCTGTCTGCTCATGTCTTAGTCTCGGCGACCCATGTTATTTTCTAACCACACCGCATTTTGGAGCGTTTTCAGGTCCATTTGCTAATGAAGGTGACATGCGGTAATGATAAACAATAGTATGATAGCCTCCAGGTTTTTTACTGCTGCTACTACAAGTACTACTGCGACTTCTAGTACTGCTACATCACCTTCTGCTACTACTACGACTACTACTTCTGCTACTGCTTCTGCTACTACTACTACTACTACTACTTCTGCTACTACTACTGCTTCTGCTACTACTACTACTACTGCTACTACTACTACTACTACTACTACTACAACTTCAACACTACACTACCTACCACCACTACCACTCACAACTACTACCACTACTACCACCACCGTTACCACCGCTACCACTCTGCCACCACCACCACCGCTACCACCACCACCGCCACTACTACCACCGCTACCACCACTACCACTCTGGCCACCACCACCACCACCACTCTGCCACCAACACCACCATTACCACCAGCTGCCACCACCACCGCCAATCCCACTGCCACTCTACCACCACCACCGCCACCACAACCACCACGACTCTGCCACTACCACCACTCTGCCACTACCACCACCGCCACTGCTACCACCACCGCTACCACCACCAACCAGCCACCACCACTCTGCCACCACCACCATTGCCACCACCACCACACCACCACCATTGCCACCACTCACCATTACCACCACCTACCACTGGCTGCCACCACCACCACCACCACCGCCACCACAACCACCACGACTCTGCCACCACCAACGCTACTTCACCGTTTCCACCACCACTACCACCAATCGCCTACCACTACTCTGGCTATCACCACCACCGCAACCACCACCGCTGCGCCGCTACTACAACCACTACTGCCACTACCACCGCTACCAGCACCATTGCTACCACCAATCGCTACTACTACTCCGCCACCACTACAACCACTACCGCCTACCACCACCACCGCTACCACCACTGCCACCGCTACCAGCACAACTGCCACTACCAATCGCCACCACTGGCACTCCTGCCGCCGCAACCACCACTCTGCCACTACCACCATTACAACCACCACCACCACCACCACCACCACCACTGGCCACCACCGCCAACCACCGCCACCACCACCACCACCATTCTGGCCACCACCACCGCCACCACCACCACCGCTACCATTACCGCCACCACCGCCACCAACACCGCCGCCACCACCACCACCACCACCGCCACCGCCTACCACCACCACACCGCCACCACCACCACCACCGCCACCACACTGCCACCATTACCACCACCACCACCACCACCATAACCACCACCACCACCACCATTACCGATGCCACCACCACCACCTGCCACCACCGCCACCGCTACCACCGGCACCACCACGTTACCATTAACACCGCCAATACTACCACCGGCACCACCACCGTTACCATTACCACCACCGCCACCACACCGCCACCACCACTTTACCACCACCACCACCACCACCACTACTACCACCACCAACACCACTATCACCGCTACCATTGGCTACCACCACCACCGACACCACTACCACCACCACCACCACCACCACTACCACTACCACCGGCACCACTACCACCGCCACCACACTACCACCACCACCGCCACCATTACCGCCACCACCATCACCACTCTGCCACCACTTCAGCACCACCTGCTACCACCACCACCACCACCACCACCACCACCACCACCGGCACCACCACCACCACCACCGCCACCACCGGCACCACCACCACCGCTACCATTACCACTGCCACCACCACCGCCACCACCACCGCCACTCTGGCCACCACCAGCACCACTGCCACCACCACTGCTACTACTACTACTACTACTACTACTACTACTACTACTACTAGTACTACTACTGATCCTGCTGCTAGTACTACTATACTATAACTTTACTATTAACGTTTTGCTGGTGGTACAATCCCACTCTTTAATCCTAGTAATACCACTGCTATAATAAAGAGATAGCAGATTGCTGTAATAAGGCTGTGGAACTGTTTTTTGTCTAGATGGTGTGGGGTGATGTTCCTTTCTACAGTGACGCGAGCATCGTCAAAGCAACCCTCTACTTTCCACGTGGAATATCCAGAGGTGAGTGTGTGTGGTGTAAAGACTTGGAGACGATTTACACTGACGCTGCACACATCCAAGCCTTACAAACAAGCACGCATAAAACACACACACAACGCTGCTGTTCTATTATATACCATTGATTTAACTGCGCGACCAAGACACTATCCACTTTATGTTGGTAAATACAGTCATACTTGACATTCATCATCTATACCGTATATTATATTGTGTACATATCAGTTCATTACTATGCTCCCTTCTAATTACTTCATATTTTACTTTTATTTATTTATCCATATTGATTATTGTACTGCAATGCCGAGAGAGCAAGCATTGCACCTTTTATGCATACCGTGTACTGTGTGACCGATAAAATGTGATTTGATTTTGATTTTTTCGTGTGTCTCTGTGTAACCAAGTTAGGTTTGTGAACCGCGCTCGCGTGTTAAACTTGCCCGACACTCAATGCCGACCCAATGCCTAGGCTTTAGCTTAGCGGGCTAAAACAGGTCACCGGCGTGTGTTATGAGAGGGACATATGACATCACTGTTTTGTGTTGCAGATTGCCGGCACCTGATTCGCCGGTGCCTCGCTGTCAGTCCAGACGACCGGCCAACCCTGGAGCAGATACAGCAACATCCCTGGATGCGATAGAATAGACTATATTTCATCTACATTATCCTAAATAAAACACTGTCAGCATTCCTATTTATGACATGTCATCCCTGACTGATAGTAGATAAAATAATATAGCAAGGGAATTCAAAATCCTACGAGAGGTCCAGACTACTGCTGGTTTTCTGTTCTACCTGATAATGAATTACACCCAGCTGGTGTCCCAGGTCTACATCAGTCCCTGATTTGAAGGGAACATGGGAAAATAAATCAGTGGAACTGGCTTGGAGGTGCAGAGTTGAATTCGAGGGCTATATGGTATTGATGAATAGGGGAGTTAGTTATTTATCGTCTTTTTGAGGCATCAGTCCACCCAGCTCTATTTTTACAAGGAACATCATCACACTGCGCACGGCTCGCACGCACGGAAGGTTGAAGGGAGTTGTAGCTGTGCACAGACGGACCAGGAAATCCCAGATTGCACCTTTATGGGTGGTATCAGGATTAGCGAACAAGCGAACAATGTGGCAAGCTCTAAATACAGGTCTGTGATCTGCATGTAAATACCCTCAACCACGACCACAGGCTCAGCATAACACACCCCTTCTTACATCTTGTCTCTTGGGGTCAATCTTCTCCAGGTGAACCAGGGGCTTGAGCTGCTCAGCAAAGTCATAAGGCCTACATCGTTTCAATAACAATGTAGCTGAAACCACTGTTGGCTTCTGTGATTTACTGAATGTATTCTCTTGTAATTGTAGGCTAGGCTACTTGCTGGTAGATTATTTGTAAATATTATTTTAACAGTAGGCCTACCTACACAATAACCTCATATGGGGTAATTGACCACCATCCATTGAATTCATAATAAGTGCACATGGAAGAAAACACAGCGCTGCAGGAAGGACTACAGGAAGGACTACAGGAAGGGCTGCAGGAAGGGCTGCAGGAAGGACTACAGGAAGGACTACAGGAAGGGCTGCAGGAAAGGGTACAGGAAGGGGTACAGGAAGGGCTGCAGGAAGGGGTACAGGAAGGGGTACAGGAAGGGCTGCAGGAAGGGCTGCAGGAAGGGGTACAGGAAGGGGTACAGGAAGGGCTGCAGGAAGGGCTGCAGGAAGGGCACAGGAAGGGCTACAGGAAGGCTGCAGGAAGGGCTACAGGAAGGGCTGCAGGAAGGGGTACAGGAAGGGGTACAGGAAGGGCTGCAGGAAGGGGTACAGGAAGGGGTACAGGAAGGGCTGCAGGAAGGGCTGACAGGAAGGGGGTACAGGAAGGGGGTACAGGAAGAGGGCTGCAGGAAGGGCAACAGGAATAAGAATGGGCTACAGGAAGAGCTGCAGGAAGGGAGTACAGGAAGGGCACAGGAAGGCAGAAGGCAGGAAGGGGTACAGGAGGCAGGAAGGCTGCAGGAAGGGGTACAGGAAGGCACAGGAAGGGCTGCAGGAAGGGCTGCAGGAAGGGGTACAGGAAGAGCTGCAGGAAGGGGTACAGGAAGGGGCACAGGAAGGCACAGGAAGAGGCTGCAGGAAGGGGACAGGAAGAGCTGCAGGAAGGCACAGGTACAGGCAAGAGGCTGCAGGAAGGGGGTACAGGAAGAGGGGGCACAGAAGCTGCAGGAAGGGCTGCAGGAAGAGAGGAAGGGGCACAGGAAGGCTGCAGGAAGGGGTACAGGAAGAGCTGCAGGAAGGGGTACAGGAAGGGGTACAGGAAGGGCTGCAGGAAGGGCTGCAGGAAGGGGTACAGGAAGAGCTGCAGGAAGGGGTACAGGAAGGGGTACAGGAAGGGCTGCAGGAAGGGCTGCAGGAAGGGCTGCAGGAAGGGGTACAGGAAGGGGTACAGGAAGGGCTGCAGGAAGGGGCCACAGGAAGGGCTGCAGGAAGGGTGCAGGAAGGGCTGCAGGAAGGGTGGGAAGGGCTGCAGGAAGGGGCTGCAGGAAGGGCTGCAGGAAGGGCTGCAGGAAGGGCTGCAGGAAGGGGTACAGGAAGGGGGCTGGGAAGGGCTGCAGGAAGGGCTACAGGAAGAGCTGCAGGAAGAGCTGCAGGAAGGGGGGTACAGGAAGGGGGTACAGGAAGGGCTGCAGGAAGGGCTGCAGGAAGAGCTGCAGGAAGGGCTGCAGGAAGAGCTGGAGAAGGGGAAGGACAGCACAGGAAGGGCTGCAGGAAGGGCTGCAGGAAGGGGGCACAGGAAGGGCTGCAGGAAGGGGGTACAGGAAAGAGCTGCAGGAAGGAGCTGCAGGAAGGGGTGGGAAGAGCTGCAAGGAAGGGCTGCAGGAAGGAAGGACTACAGGAAGGGACTACAGGAAGGGCTGCAGGAAGGGACTACAGGAAGGGCTGCAGGAAAAGGGGTACAGGGAAGGACTACAGGAAGGGCTGCAGGAAGGGGGGTACAGGAAGGGGTACAGGAAGAAGGGGTGCAGGAAGGGCTGCAGGAAAAGGGCACAGGAAGGGCTGGGAAGGAGTACAGGAAGGGCTGCAGGAAGGGCTGCAGGAAGGGGTACAGGAAGGGGTACAGGAAGGGCTGCAGGAAGGGGTACAGGAAGGGGTACAGGAAGGGGTACAGGAAGGGCTGCAGGAAGGGGTACAGGAAGGGCTGCAGGAAGGGGTACAGGAAGGGGTGCAGGAAGGGGTACAGGAAGGGCTGCAGGAAGGGGTACAGGAAGGGCTGCAGGAAGGGGCACAGGAAGGGGTACAGGAAGGGGTGGGAAGGGCTGCAGGAAGGGGTACAGGAAGGGCTGCAGGAAGGACTACAGGAAGGCACAGGAAGGGCTGCAGGAAGGGGCTGGGAAGAGCTGCAGGAAGGGCTGCAGGAAAGGGTACAGGAAGGGCTGCAGGAAGGGCTGCAGGAAGGGGTACAGGAAGAGCTGCAGGAAGGGGTACAGGAAGGGCTGCAGGAAGGACTACAGGAAGGACTACAGGAAGGGCTGCAGGAAGGGCTGCAGGAAGGGGTACAGGAAGAGCTGCAGGAAGGGCTGCAGGAAAGGGTACAGGAAGGGCTGCAGGAAGGGCTGCAGGAAGGGGTACAGGAAGAGCTGCAGGAAGGGCTGCAGGAAAGGGTACAGGAAGGGCTGCAGGAAGGGCTGCAGGAAGGGGTACAGGAAGAGCTGCAGGAAGGGGTACAGGAAGGACTACAGGAAGGGCTGCAGGAAGGGCTGCAGGAAGGGGTACAGGAAGAGCTGCAGGAAGGGCTGCAGGAAAGGGTACAGGAAGGGCTGCAGGAAGGGCTGCAGGAAGGGGTACAGGAAGAGCTGCAGGAAGGGGTACAGGAAGGGCTGCAGGAAGGACTACAGGAAGGACTACAGGAAGGGCTGCAGGAAGGGCTGCAGGAAAGGGTACAGGAAGGGCTGCAGGAAGGGCTGCAGGAAGGGGTACAGGAAGAGCTGCAGGAAGGGGTACAGGAAGAGCTGCAGGAAGGGCTGCAGGAAGGGGTACAGGAAGAGCTGCAGGAAGGGGTACAGGAAGAGCTGCAGGAAGGGCTGCAGGAAGGGGTACAGGAAGAGCTGCAGGAAGGGCTGCAGGAAGGGGTACAGGAAGAGCTGCAGGAAGGGCTGCAGGAAGGGGTACAGGAAGAGCTGCAGGAAGGGCTGCAGGAAGGGGTACAGGAAGGGCTGCAGGAAGGGCTGCAGGAAGGACTGCAGGAAGAGGTACAGGAAGGGGTACAGGAAGAGCTGCAGGAAGGGCTGCAGGAAGGGGTACAGGAAGAGCTGCAGGAAGAGCTGCAGGAAGGGGTACAGGAAGAGCTGCAGGAAGGGCTGCAGGAAGGGCTGCAGGAAGGGCTGCAGGAAGGGCTGCAGGAAGGGGTACAGGATATATATTCCTGCTGCACGCCTGTTTCAATACTGCAACACTATGAGTCATGATATATATTCCTGCTGCCCGCCTGTTTCAATACTGCAACACTATGAGTCATGATATATATTCCTGCTGCCCGCCTGTTTCATGCAACATGAGTCATGATATATATTCCTGCTGCACGCCTGTTTCAATACTGCAACACTATGAGTCATGATATATATTCCTGCTGCCCGCCTGTTTCAATACTGCAACACTATGAGTCATGATATATATTCCTGCTGCCCGCCTGTTTCAATACTGCAACAGTATGAGTCATGATATATATTCCTGCTGCACGCCTGTTTCAATACTGCAACACTATGAGTCATGATATATATTCCTGCTGCACGCCTGTTTCAATACTGCAACAGTATGAGTCATGATATATATTCCTGCTGCACGCCTGTTTCAATACTGCAACAGTATGAGTCATGATATATATTCCTGCTGCACGCCTGTTTCAATACTGCAACAGTATGAGTCATGATATATATTCCTGCTGCACGCCTGTTTCAATACTGCAACAGTATGAGTCATGATATATATTCCTGCTGCACGCCTGTTTCAATACTGCAACAGTATGAGTCATGATATATATTCCTGCTGCACGCCTGTTTCAATACTGCAACACTATGAGTCATGATATATATTCCTGCTGCACGCCTGTTTCAATACTGCAACACTATGAGTCATGATATATATTCCTGCTGCACGCCTGTTTCAATACTGCAACACTATGAGTCATGATATATATTCCTGCTGCACGCCTGTTTCAATACTGCAACACTATGAGTCATGATATATATTCCTGCTGCACGCCTGTTTCAATACTGCAACACTATGAGTCATGATATATATTCCTGCTGCCCGCCTGTTTCAATACTGCAACACTATGAGTCATGATATATATTCCTGCTGCACGCCTGTTTCAATACTGCAACACTATGAGTCATGATATATATTCCTGCTGCACGCCTGTTTCAATACTGCAACACTATGAGTCATGATATATATTCCTGCTGCACGCCTGTTTCAATACTGCAACACTATGAGTCATGATATATATTCCTGCTGCACGCCTGTTTCAATACTGCAACAGTATGAGTCATGATATATATTCCTGCTGCACGCCTGTTTCAATACTGCAACACTATGAGTCATGATATATATTCCTGCTGCACGCCTGTTTCAATACTGCAACACTATGAGTCATGATATATATTCCTGCTGCACGCCTGTTTCAATACTGCAACACTATGAGTCATGATATATATTCCTGCTGCACGCCTGTTTCAATACTGCAACAGTATGAGTCATGATATATATTCCTGCTGCACGCCTGTTTCAATACTGCAACACTATGAGTCATGATATATATTCCTGCTGCACGCCTGTTTCAATACTGCAACAGTATGAGTCATGATATATATTCCTGCTGCACGCCTGTTTCAATACTGCAACAGTATGAGTCATGATATATATTCCTGCTGCACGCCTGTTTCAATACTGCAACACTATGAGTCATGATATATATTCCTGCTGCACGCCTGTTTCAATACTGCAACAGTATGAGTCATGATATATATTCCTGCTGCACGCCTGTTTCAATACTGCAACAGTATGAGTCATGATATATATTCCTGCTGCACGCCTGTTTCAATACTGCAACACTATGAGTCATGATATATATTCCTGCTGCACGCCTGTTTCAATACTGCAACAGTATGAGTCATGATATATATTCCTGCTGCACGCCTGTTTCAATACTGCAACACTATGAGTCATGATATATATTCCTGCTGCACGCCTGTTTCAATACTGCAACACTATGAGTCATGATATATATTCCTGCTGCACGCCTGTTTCAATACTGCAACACTATGAGTCATGATATATATTCCTGCTGCACGCCTGTTTCAATACTGCAACACTATGAGTCATGATATATATTCCTGCTGCACGCCTGTTTCAATACTGCAACACTATGAGTCATGATATATATTCCTGCTGCCCGCCTGTTTCAATACTGCAACACTATGAGTCATGATATATATTCCTGCTGCACGCCTGTTTCAATACTGCAACACTATGAGTCATGATATATATTCCTGCTGCACGCCTGTTTCAATACTGCAACACTATGAGTCATGATATATATTCCTGCTGCCCGCCTGTTTCAATACTGCAACACTATGAGTCATGATATATATTCCTGCTGCACGCCTGTTTCAATACTGCAACACTATGAGTCATGATATATATTCCTGCTGCACGCCTGTTTCAATACTGCAACACTATGAGTCATGATATATATTCCTGCTGCACGCCTGTTTCAATACTGCAACACTATGAGTCATGATATATATTCCTGCTGCACGCCTGTTTCAATACTGCAACACTATGAGTCATGATATATATTACTGCTGCACGCCTGTTTCAATACTGCAACACTATGAGTCATGATATATATTCCTGCTGCACGCCTGTTTCAATACTGCAACACTATGAGTCATGATATATATTCCTGCTGCACGCCTGTTTCAATACTGCAACACTATGAGTCATGATATATATTCCTGCTGCACGCCTGTTTCAATACTGCAACACTATGAGTCATGATATATATTCCTGCTGCACGCCTGTTTCAATACTGCAACACTATGAGTCATGATATATATTCCTGCTGCCCGCCTGTTTCAATACTGCAACACTATGAGTCATGATATATATTCCTGCTGCCCGCCTGTTTCAATACTGCAACACTATGAGTCATGATATATATTCCTGCTGCACGCCTGTTTCAATACTGCAACACTATGAGTCATGATATATACAGTGGGGCAAAAAAGTATTTAGTCAGCCACCAATTGTGCAAGTTCTCTCACTTAAAAAGATGAGAGAGGCCTGTAATTTTCATCATAGGTACACTTCAACTATGACAGACAAAATGAGGAAACAAAATCCAGAAAATCACATTGTAGGATTTTTTATGAATTTATTTGCAAATTATGGTGGAAAATAAGTATTTGGTCACATACAAACAAGCAAGATTTCTGGCTCTCACAGACCTGTAACAACTTCTTTAAGAGGCTCCTCTGTCCTCCACTCATTACCTGTATTAATGGCACCTGTTTGAACTTGTTATCAGTATAAAAGACACCTGTCCACAACCTCAAACATTCACACTCCAAACTCCACTATGGCCAAGACCAAAGAGCTGTCAAAGGACACCAGAAACAAAATTGTAGACCTGCACCAGGTTGGAAGACTGAATCTGCAATAGGTAAGCAGCTTGGTTTGAAGAAATCAACTGTGGGAGCAATTATTAGGAAATGGAAGACATACAAGACCACTGATCATCTTCCTCGATCTGGGGCTCCACGCAAGATCTCACCCCGTGGGGTCAAATGATCACAAGAACGGTGAGCAAAAATCCCAGAACCAC
This sequence comes from Brachymystax lenok tsinlingensis, assembly GCA_030435695.1. Taxonomy (NCBI): domain Eukaryota; kingdom Metazoa; phylum Chordata; class Actinopteri; order Salmoniformes; family Salmonidae; genus Brachymystax; species Brachymystax lenok. The sequence continues at coordinate 41,014,955 of CM059801.1, forward strand.
ACGGGGGGACCTAGTGAATGACCTGCAGAGAGCTGGGACCAAAGTAACAAAGCCTACCATCAGTAACACACTACGCCGCCAGGGACTCAAATCCTGCAGTGCCAGACGTGTCCCCCTGCTTAAGCCAGTACATGTTCAGGCCCGTCTGAAGTTTGCTAGAGAGCATTTGGATGATCCAGATGAGGATTGGGAGAATGTCATATGGTCAGATGAAACCAAAATATAACTTTTTGGTAAAAACTCAACTCGTCGTGTTTGGAGGACAAAGAATGCTGAGTTGCATCCAAAGAACACCATACCTACTGTGAAGCATGGGGGTGGAAACATCATGCTTTGGGGCTGTTTTTCTGCAAAGGGACCAGGACGACTGATCCGTGTAAAGGAAAGAATGAATGGGGCCATGTATCGTGAGATTTTGAGTGAAAACCTCCTTCCATCAGCAAGGGCATTGAAGATGAAACGTGGCTGGGTCTTTCAGCATGACAATGATCCCAAACACACCGCCCGGCAACGAAGGAGTGGCTTCAGAAGAAGCATTTCAAGGTCCTGGAGTGGCCTAGCCAGTCTCCAGATCTCAACCCCATAGAAAATCTTTGGAGGGAGTTGAAAGTCCGTGTTGCCCAGCGACAGCCCCAAAACATCACTGCTCTAGAGGAGATCTGCATGGAGGAATGGGCCAAAATACCAGCAACAGTGTGTGAAAACCTTGTGAAGACTTATAGAAAACGTTTGACCTCTGTCATTGCCAACAAAGGGTATATAACAAAGTATTGAGATAAACTTTTGTTATTGACCAAATACTTATTTTCCACCATAATTTGCAAATAAATAAATTAAAAATCCTACAATGTGATTTTCTGGATTTCTTTTTCTCATTTCGTCTGTCATAGTTGAAGTGTACCTATGATGAAAATTACAGGCCTCTCTCATCTTTTTAAGTTGGAGAGCTTGCACAATTGGTGGCTGACTAAATACTTTTTTGCCCCACTGTATTCCTGCTGCACGCCTGTTTCAATACTGCAACACTATGAGTCATGATAGAGAGTCAAAGAGTCAAAGTCACCATTATTAGTCAGTTGTACAACCGAATGCCTTCAACTGAAATGTGTCTTCCGCATTTAACCCAAGCCCTCAATCAGAGAGGTGCGGGGGGCTGCCTTAATCGACATCCACGTCTTCGGCGCCCGGGGAACAGTGGGTTAACTGCCTTGTTGAGGGGCAGAACGAACGATTTTTACCTTGTCAGCTCGGGGATTCGAACTTACAAGTCCAACACTCTAACCGCTAGGCTACCTGCCGCCCCAAATATATTCCTGCTATATTCCTGCTGCCCGCCTGTTTCAATACTGCAACACTATGAGTCATGATATATATTCCTGCTGCATGCACAAAACTGTACATTCAAGAACACGTAGCCTATAATTGACATTATTAGATGTTTTTTGAGATGGGTTGTTGCTTGAATATGTTCTTATTGAAATATTTGTCATGTGATGTTATCCGGATTGTGTTAAATAAATAATAACAGCACATAAAACCAGGGTAATAATAATAAATAAAAACAGCACATCAAACCAGGGTAATAAAAATAAATAATAACAGCACATAAAACCAGGGTAATAATAATAAATAATAACAGCACATAAAACCAGGGTAATAATAATAAATAATAACAGCACATAATCCCAGGGTAATAATAATAATTAATAACAGCACATCAAACCAGGGTAATAATAATAAATAATAACAGCACATCAAACCAGGGTAATAATAATAAATAATAACAGCACATAAAACCAGGGTAATAATAATTAATAACAGCACATAATCCCAGGGTAATAATAATAAATAATAACACCACATAATCCCAGGGTAATAATAATAAATAACACCACATAATCCCAGGGTAATAATAATAAATAATAACAGCACATAAAACCAGGGTAATAATAATAAATAATAACAGCACATAATCCCAGGGTAATAATAATAAATAATAACAGCACATAATCCCAGGGTAATAATAATAAATAATAACAGAACATCAAACCAGGGTAATAATAATAAATAATAACATCACATAAAACCAGGGTAATAATAATAAATAATAACAGCACATAAAACCAGGGTAATAATAATTAATAATAACAGCACATAAAACCAGGGTAATAATAATAAATAATAACAGCACATAAAACCAGGGTAATAATAATAAATAAATAATAACAGCACATAAAACCAGGGTAATAATAATAAATAAATAATAACAGCACATAAAACCAGGGTAATAATAATAAATAACAGCACATAATCCCAGGGTAATAATAATAAATAATAACAGCACATAAAACCAGGGTAATAATAATAAATACCAACAGCACATCAAACCAGGGTAATACTAATAAATAATAACAGCACATAAAACCAGGGTAATAATAATAAATAATAACAGCACATAAAACCAGGGTAATAATAATTAATAATAACAGCACATAATCCCAGGGTAATAATAATAAATAATAGCACATAATCCCAGGGTAATAATAATAAATAATAACAGCACATCAAACCAGGGTAATAATAATAAATAATAACAGCACATAAAACCAGGGTAATAATAATAAACTGCTCAAAAAAATAAAGGGAACACTAAAATAACACATCATAGATCTGAATGAATGAAATAATCTTATTAAATACTTTTTTCTTTACATAGTTGAATGTGCTGACAACAAAATCACACAAAAATTATCAATGGAAATCAAATTTATCAACCCATGGAGGTCTGGATTTGGAGTCACACTCAAAATTAAAGTGGAAAACCACACTACAGCCTGATCCAACTTTGATGTAATGTCCTTAAAACAAGTAAAAATGAGGCTCAGTAGTGTGTGTGGCCTCCACGTGCCTGAATGACCTCCCTACAACGCCTGGGCATGCTCCTGATGAGGTGGCGGATGGTCTCCTGAGGGATCTCCTCCCAGACCTGGACTAAAGCATCCGCCAACTCCTGGACAGTCTGTGGTGCAACGTGGCGTTGGTGGATGGAGCGAGACATGATGTCCCAGATGTGCTCAATTGGATTCAGGTCTGGGGAACGGGCGGGCCAGTCCTTAGCATCAATGCCTTCCTCTTGCAGGAACTGCTGACACACTCCAGCCACATGAGGTCTAGCATTGTCTTGCATTAGGAGGAACCCAGGGCCAACCGCACCAGCATATGGTCTCACAAGGGGTCTGAGGATCTCATCTCGGTACCTAATGGCAGTCAGGCTACCTCTGGCGAGCACATGGAGGGCTGTGCGGCCCCCAAAGAAATGCCACCCCACACCATGACTGACCCACCGCCAAACCGGTCATGCTGGAGGATGTTGCAGGCAGCAGAACGTTCTCCACGGCGTCTCCAGACTCTGTCACGTCTGTCACGTGCTCAGTGTGAACCTGCTTTCATCTGTGAAGAGCACAGGGCGCCAGTGGCTAATTTGCCAATCTTGGTGTTCTCTGGCAAATGCCAAACGTCCTGCACGGTGTTGGGCTGTAAACACAACCCCCACCTGTGGACGTTGGGCCCTCATACCACCCTCATGGAGTCTGTTTCTGACCGTTTGAGCAGACACATGCACATTTGTGGCCTGCTGGAGGTCATTTTGCAGGGCTCTGGCAGTGCTCCTCCTTGCACAAAGGCGGAGGTAGTGGTCCTGCTGCTGGGTTGTTGCCCTCCACGGCCTCCTCCACGTCTCCTGATGTACTGGCCTGTCTCCTGGTAGCGCCTCCATGCTCTGGACACTACGCTGACAGACACAGCAAACCTTCTTGCCACAGCTCGCATTGATGTGCCATCCTGGATGAGCTGCACTACCTGAGCCACTTGTGTGGGTTGTAGACTCCGCCTCATGCTACCACTAGAGTGAAAGCACCGCCAGCATTCAAAAGTGACCAAAACATCAGCCAGGAAGCATAGGAACTGAGAAGTGGTCTGTGGTCACCACCTTCAGAACCACTCCTTTATTGGGGGTGTCTTGCTAATTGCCTATAATTTCCACCTGTTGTCTATTCCATTTGCACAACAGCATGTGAAATTTATTGTCAATCAGTGTTGCTTCCTAAGTGGACAGTTTGATTTCACAGAAGTGTGATTGACTTGGAGTTACATTGTGTTGTTTAAGTGTTCCCTTTATTTTTTTGAGCAGTGTAATTAATAACAGCACATAATCCCAGGGTAATAATAATAATAAATAACAGCACATAAAACCAGGGTAATAATAATTAATAACAGCACATAATCCCAGGGTAATAATAATAAATAATAACACCACATAATCCCAGGGTAATAATAATAAATAACACCACATAATCCCAGGGTAATAATAATAAATAATAACAGCACATAAAACCAGGGTAATAATAATAAATAATAACAGCACATAAAACCAGGGTAATAATAGTAAATAATAACAGCACATAAAACCAGGGTAATAATAAATAATAACAGCACATAAAACCAGGGTAATAATAATAAATAAATAATAACAGCACATAAAACCAGGGTAATAATAATAAATAAATAATAACAGCACATAAAACCAGGGTAATAATAATAAATAATAACAGCACATAAAACCAGGGTAATAATAATAAATAATAACAGCACATAAAACCAGGGTAATAATAATAAATAAATAATAACAGCACATAAAACCAGGGTAATAATAATAAATAAATAATAACAGCACATAAAACCAGGGTAATAATAATAAATAATAACAGCACATAAAACCAGGGTAATAATAATAAATAATAACAGCACATAAAACCAGGGTAATAATAGTAAATAATAACAGCACATAAAACCAGGGTAATAATAATAAATAAATAATAGCACATCATACAGATGCAGCAGGGTAATATGAAATGAAATAACTCTATTCAACTAAATGAACTGTGTCGTCATTGGACAGATGGACGCTTGTATAGGCATTCAGTCGGAGCATATTGTTCCAGAACCAATTCATCCAAACACTGGTTTACCTTGGACTTCTCTGTAAAGGTCAGAAATGGCAGTATGTTCATGTTTGTGTTCCAGGTGCAGCAGTTGCAGGAACTTGGCAGTAAACCCATACTACCAATGGGCAAGCAGACCAGGAAGAGTAATTAGCAGTGGGTGATTGACATTGTCAGAGCCACGGGGCCAGTTCAAATGGGCCCACACAAAGACTTTTTAAAGAAGATGGTCTTTCTCGCTCTGCTTCTTTTGTTGTTTTTAATGCTGTTCTATGCATTTAAATGTCTTATGTTTCCCTGTACGGTGTCCTTGAGTGTCGAGAAAGGCGCCTCAAATAAAATGTATTATTAATATTATCTCTGAGTAACTCCTGGAGAGTAAGTAGTATTCTGTATATTGCAATTAAAGAAATCAGAGTCTAACATCCTGCTTTTAAAAAAGTACAATTATTGGTGAAGGACTAGAGGGGATTTACTGCTGTCAATAACCACACAGCCCTTAATGGTGAAGGACTAGAGGTGATTTACTGCTATGTCAATAACCACACAGCCCTTAATGGTGAAGGACTAGAGGTGATTTACTGCTGTCAATAACCACACAGCCCTTAATGGTGAAGGACTAGAGGTGATTTACTGCTATGTCAATAACCACACAGCCCTTAATGGTGAAGGACTAGAGGGGATTTACTGCTGTCAATAACCACACAGCCCTTAATGGTGAAGGACTAGAGGGGATTTACTGCTGTCAATAACCACACAGCCCTTAATGGTGAAGGACTAGAGGTGATTTACTGCTATGTCAATAACCACACAGCCCTTAATGGTGAAGGACTAGAGGTGATTTACTGCTGTCAATAACCACACAGCCCTTAATGGTGAAGGACTAGAGGTGATTTACTGCTATGTCAATAACCACACAGCCCTTAATGGTGAAGGACTAGAGGTGATTTACTGCTGTCAATAACCACACAGCCCTTAATGGTGAAGGACTATAGGTGATTTACTGCTATGTCAATAACCACACAGCCCTTAATGGTCTGAATGGAGAGAAACCTGGCACTCTCACAGACAGGCTTGATACTGATGTCCCGGAACGGAGAGAGACTTGGCACTCTGACAGACAGGCTTGTATTGTATTTTTTATTTATTTGAATGGTATCAGTCAATATAGAGAGGGAGAAACCCTGTGTATTCTGGACCAGGATCAGGTATCAGTCAATATGGGGAGGGAGAAACCCTGTGTATTCTGGACCAGGATCAGGTATCAGTCAATATGGGGAGGGAGAAACCCTGTGTATTCTGGACCAGGATCAGGTATCAGTCTATATGGGGAGGGAGAAACCCTGTGTATTCTGGACCAGGATCAGGTATCAGTCTATATGGGGAGGGAGAAACCCTGTGTATTCTGGACCAGGATCAGGTATCAGTCTATATGGGGAGGGAGAAACCCTGTGTATTCTGGACCAGGATCAGGTATCAGTCTATATGGGGAGGGAGAAACCCTGGGTATTCTGGACCAGGATCAGGTATCAGTCTATATGGGGAGGGAGAAACCCTGGGTATTCTGGACCATTACCACCAGACAGGAAGTCATGAACACTCTGACATGTTACCATGGTAGCCCCATTACCACCAGACAGGAAGTCATGAACACTCTGACATTTACCATGGTAGCCCCATTACCACCAGACAGGAAGTCATGAACACTCTGACATTTACCATGGTAACCCCATTACCACCAGACAGGAAGTTATGATCACTCTGACATGTTACCATGGTAGCCCCATTACCACCAGACAGGAAGTTATGAACCCTCTGACATGTTACCATGGTAACCCCATTACCACCAGACAGGAAGACATGTGGGCACAGTATCTGTCACCTTGTTATATTATCAGAACACTGTTTCTATGGTATTATGTAAAGGGTTATTCTACATGGACCTGTTACTACATTTGAAAGTTATCAAAACATTAGAATATCTACATACATTCAGCAATTGCAAGATGTCGAAAGCATTCCACAGGGATCCTGGCCTGTGTTGACTCCAAGGCTTCCCACAGTTGGTGTCCAGTTGGCTGGATGTCCTTTGGGTGGTGGACTATTCTCGATACACGCAAGAAACCGTTGAGTGTGAAAAACCCAGCAGCGTTGCCGCTCTTGACACAAACCGGTGCGCCTGGCACCTACTGCAATACCCTGTTCAAAGGCACTTCACCCTCTGAATGGCACACAGACACAATCCTGATAAGTGTCTGTGTCTGATAAGTCTGATAAGAAATCTGAAAACAGGCCACTTTTACAATGAGTGGTTACTCACGAGCAGTATCAGCTCAGTCTCTCTGGCAGCACCCCAGCAGTTAAACCTCTGGGCGGGAAGAGACAGCGGCAGAGAGATGCGCCTGGTCTTTCGATGACAGCTGGGGGAGAACCCCCCCCCCCCAAATCCCCAAATCTCTCACTGTCCTTGCGGCTATCGTTGTATTAACTATTTCTGTATAGCTATGTATTTAATGAACAGCGAGTTATCAACTTAAAATACTCCAGACAACAAATGAGCAACACTGCTAGCTGAGTAGGCGGGGTGTTCTAGTCTCCCTCTTGCGTCAGACTGAGGCCTAGTGTTGAACACAGTAATTCAATGCAGTCAGGGCTGAAAGTAACCAGTGGGGGGGGTTACATATTGTTTTATTCAAAATGCATTTCAAAATAATTATTACCATTCATTTTCAAATCAATTCCAACAATGATATACTCTGCATCCAATTAAATATTTAAATTTACCAGACAGCAACATAAATAATGTAAAAAATAAATAGACGATGAACATCATCGTCAATAAATTATAGAAACACTCGCTGTAATAAAAGCACAGAACGGAGAAGCTTTGGTGCGTTATTTAGGCGCAGTACACACAAGACAGTGTTCCCTAACGTAAGGTTACCTGCGTAACCCCGGTTCTCTGAGTGAGACATCTCACCCTGGGATTCACCAGAATTCTCTTAAGTAGCTCGAAGGACCAATCATACACATCTGTCAGAGACAGGCAGTCTCAATATCATCCATCAGATGGCCTCTGAAGCCAGGCAGTCTCAATATCATCCATCAGATGGCCTCTGAAGCCAGGCAGTCTCAATATCATCCATCAGATGGCCTCTGAAGCCAGGCAGTCTCAATATCATCCATCAGATGGCCTCTGAAGCCAGGCAGTCTCAATATCATCTCTCAGATGGCCTCTGAAGCCAGGCAGTCTCAATATCATCTCTCAGATGGCCTCTGAAGCCAGGCAGTCTCAATATCATCTCTCAGATGGCCTCTGAAGCCAGGCAGTCTCAATATCATCTCTCAGATGGCCTCTGAAGCCAGGCAGTCTCAATATCATCCCTCAGATGGCCTCTGAAGCCAGGCAGTCTCAATATCATCTCTCAGATGGCCTCTGAAGCCAGGCAGTCTCAATACAATGCCTCAGATGCCCTCTGAAGCCAGGCAGTCTCAATATCATCCCTCAGATGCCCTCTGAAGCCAGGCAGTCTCAATACAATGCCTCAGATGCCCCACCACCGAGGACAGTATGTGCCAATGAAAGCGCAGTGAATTCTGGTTGGTAGAACCTCATAAATGTATGAGGGAATGCCCAACAAGCCACATGGCAAATGTCCTGTAAGGCGATGCCCTTCAGCAGTGCCCAAGAGGTAGCCATAACGCTGGTGGAGTGAGCTGTAACCCCTTGCTATTGAAGGCCAATATAAAAGCTTCCACATCCAATGAGACAACCGTTTGACCCCTTAAAGGGAGGCACCCAGGACAAAAAAGTTGGTCACTTGGTCGCGCTTGTGCAAAGCTGTCGTCCTATCCAATTATATGCGCAACGCGAGTACTGGACAGAAACGGGTAGCCCGTCCTCTTCCATAGAAGGGAAAGTCGGCATGTGGAACGCCACAAGCTCCAAGGACAGACAAATGTAATTGCAGCCAACCTTGGGCATAAAGGTGGGTTGGGCAACAAGTTGACCTTGGAAAAGCCCAAGGCAAACTGCAGACAGGAATGGTGAACTGACCGTGGATGTACCTCACTGGCTCTGAAGACAGGAATGGTGAACAGACCGTGGATGTACCTCACTGGCTCTGAAGACAGGAATGGTGAACAGACCGTGGATGTACCTCACTGGCTCTGAAGACAGGAATGGTGAACTGACCGTGGATGTACCTCACTGGCTCTGAAGACAGGAATGGTGAACAGACCGTGGATGTACCTCACTGGCTCTGAAGACAGGAATGGTGAACTGACCGTGGATGTACCTCACTGGCTCTACAGACAGGAATGGTGAACAGACCGTGGATGTACCTCACTGGCTCTGAAGACAGGAATGGTGAACTGACCGTGGATGTACCTCACTGGCTCTACAGACAGGAATGGTGAACAGACCGTGGATGTACCTCACTGGCTCTGAAGACAGGAATGGTGAACAGACCGTGGATGTAGGCAGAGATAGCAACTAAATATACCTTTAACAGTAGAGAAAGCCTTCCCTCTGTCCAAAAAGGTCCTGCAGAAAGCATAAAACCTCAGATACAAAACATTGGTAAGGAATGATCTGTTTTCGGTCACACATTTTCTTTTGAAAACACCACTTGTTTCCATACCGTGAGCGTGTAGAACGAGCCCTAGCACTCTGGACAGACTCAATAGTCCAGATTGAACCTCTCACGGGCCAGAGGGCTTCCGGGTTTAGGGTGGACAATCTCTCAGTTCACTTTGGGCAGCAGATCTCCGAGGTAACAGGAGTTGCCCAGGCTTGTTGATCTCCGCTATCCAGAGCCTACCTTGCCACCAAGGGGCAACCACGTTAGTTTGATGCGAGTAAAGTCATCCCATATAAGAAAATGGTATCCCCGCATGGGCACGAGTGCGCCGGTAGGGGCCTTGATCGGTAACTCTTGGGCCGAGCTAGCAGGTTCCATGGCTCCAAAAAACAGCTAATTCGAGGGAACAAAGTGAAGCGTAACTACCATTCGCCAGTTGGGCTGGTAGCCTAGCGAGTTAGCACAGTGCTGGCCGGATAAGAGAATCCTTTAACAACGTGAGCGCAGCTGGCGTTTGCCACGAGGGCTAGTAGCACGGCTAGCCAATGGGAGCTAGCGCTATGTTGGTCTTGCGATGAACAAAAGTGTGCCTCTCGACCGATAGGCAGTGACGCTAGGATGGTCGGTCTGGTCAACACCGGTAATGGGTTGAACTAAACGAGAGAGCGAACTAGTAATTCTACCCTTCCAGGTAGAAAAGCCAGTCGGTAGGAGAGCTGGCCTTGCAGCTAAGCTAGCCAAGTCTCCGTAGCTAGCTGTGTGACGCTAGCTACAACAGAGCAGTGAGACAGAGCAGTGAAGCGAAAACTTTTATTTTGCATTTGAGTCATTTAGCGGACGATCCAGAGCGACTTCCAGGAGCAGTTAGGGCTGAGTGCCTTGCTCAAGGTCACCGAGGTCACCCAACATGACGGATCACCCTGCGCTCGGCTGCGTAACCTTACTGGCAAACCTGTGAATAGGAAAACAGATCAAGTGGTGCCGAGGAGAGCCAAGGAGAACTCTTCTGTGTGGAAGAGAGGTGAGAATGATCAGAGGGCAGGCGAGTGGCTCTTTGGTATGAGGGGCGGGGCTCGCTCATTCGCCACTCCACCTGTCAGTCTCCGACAGACGTGTATGATTGGTCCTTCGAGTTATATAGGAAATTCTGGCGAATCCCCACAGATGTCGAAATGAAAAATTGAAAGAGACCCGAATACTATCTTGAGTTACATGCACACATAACTAAAACTATCATGGTTTCATGTCAATGGAAAAAGGTTTTGCATCTCAGGTTAGGATGAATCCCTTAACAACACGATGGTCCTCTATCCTGCAGGCCAATGACCACAGCGCTCTCTAGTGGCCTCACGGGTAAAATGTCATTCATATTTTTCATAATTAAGAACCATTTTTTTTATTTTAGGAAGATAATCCGGTATTTTCTATGTCAAGCGGATTTGTTATATTTCAGTCTTCTGTGATGTATATAAAGTGTAATATTGGGATGCAAACTAAACATTGAATACATTTCAACTCTATACCTGACATGGTCCAGGTGTCTTCTCTCTTTAAGCCCGTAACCATGTGTGTGAGGTGGATACTCTGTTAAAGAACATGATTTATCCCACTGCAGTAAAAGGTTAAAGCCACTAGGCCCGTAGTAGTTGTGCTGATCTAGAATCAGTTTTGTATTTTAAAATCATAAAGAATTAAGGGAAGGGACCTGATCCTACATCAGCATTCCTACTCTCAGACGCTTTGCGGATATGGGCACCGGTCTGTCACTCTGTTCTACTAAAGGGAGCTGTCGGTCATGTCGGTTTAGTTCCTGTATTCTGAGGGAGCTGTCGGTCATGTCGGTTTAGTTCCTGTATTCTGAGGGAGCTGTCGGTCATGTCAGTTTAGTTCCTGTATTCTGAGGGAGCTGTCGGTCATGTCAGTTTAGTTCCTGTATTCTGAGGGAGCTGTCGGTCATGTCAGTTTAGTTCCTGTATTCTGAGGGAGCTGTCGGTCATGTCGGTTTAGTTCCTGTATTCTGAGGGAGCTGTCGGTCATGTCAGTTTAGTTCCTGTATTCTGAGGGAGCTGTCGGTCATGTCAGTTTAGTTCCTGTATTCTGAGGGAGCTGTCAGTCATGTCAGTTTAGTTCCTGTATTCTGAGGGAGCTGTCGGTCATGTCGGTTTAGTTCCTGTATTCTGAGGGAGCTGTCGGTCATGTCAGTTTAGTTCCTGTATTCTGAGGGAGCTGTCGGTCATGTCGGTTTAGTTCCTGTATTCTGAGGGAGCTGTCGGTCATGTCAGTTTAGTTCCTGTATTCTGAGGGAGCTGTCGGTCATGTCGGTTTAGTTCCTGTATTCTGAGGGAGCTGTCGGTCATGTCAGTTTAGTTCCTGTATTCTGAGGGAGCTGTCGGTCATGTCAGTTTAGTTCCTGTATTCTGAGGGAGCTGTCGGTCATGTCAGTTTAGTTCCTGTATTCTGAGGGAGCTGTCGGTCATGTCGGTTTAGTTCCTGTATTCTGAGGGAGCTGTCGGTCATGTCGGTTTAGTTCCTGTATTCTGAGGGAGCTGTCGGTCATGTCGGTTTAGTTCCTGTATTCTGAGGGAGCTGTCGGTCATGTCGGGTTTAGTTCCTGTATTCTGAGGGAGCTGTCGGTCATGTCAGTTTAGTTCCTGTATTCTGAGGGAGCTGTCGGTCATGTCGGTTTAGTTCCTGTATTCTGAGGGAGCTGTCGGTCATGTCAGTTTAGTTCCTGTATTCTGAGGGAGCTGTCGGTCATGTCAGTTTAGTTCCTGTATTCTGAGGGAGCTGTCAGTCATGTCAGTTTAGTTCCTGTATTCTGAGGGAGCTGTCGGTCATGTCAGTTTAGTTCCTGTATTCTGAGGGAGCTGTCAGTCATGTCAGTTTAGTTCCTGTATTCTGAGGGAGCTGTCAGTCATGTCAGTTTAGTTCCTGTATTCTGAGGGAGCTGTCGGTCATGTCAGTTTAGTTCCTGTATTCTGAGGGAGCTGTCGGTCATGTCAGTTTAGTTCCTGTATTCTGAGGGAGCTGTCAGTCATGTCAGTTTAGTTCCTGTATTCTGAGGGAGCTGTCAGTCATGTCGGCTCTAGGCCCTCACCTGATTCAACTAATGAACAGCTGAATGAACAGCAGATTAGTTGAATCAGGGGTGCTTGGGGCCGGGCTACAACAACGTGTAACGCTAGGGCTAGTCAAGGAATGTGTGTATCACTTGTCTTTGTGTTCCTGTGCTCCAGTCTTGTCCTCTAGTCCACTCTGGGCTCTCAGGGCCTGGCTGCTGGCTGAGATGAAGCTGATCCAGTGCTGCAGATCCTCAGGGTAGTCGGGACATTCCACCTGAACACAGAGAGTGAAGAGGACTGAGTGATATCCCATGCATCAAAGGCCCTTTATCCTCCTCTCCTCCCTTCCTCCCCTATCTCCTCCCTACCCCCTCCCTTATCTCCTCCCCACCCCCTCCTCTCCTCCCTTCCTCCCCTCCCCCTCCTCTCTCCTTCCCCCGCCCCCCATACCTTCCTCTTGCAGAGCAGCTGTAGGATGCTCTCAGGGTTGCTACGGAGAACGTTCTGTCTGCATAGCATCACCGCGGAGATGAACCCGTCGCTCCGGGAGACAAACCTCTGCTCCACGAAGAATGACTTCTCGTCCCATGCGACGATGCGAGTGCGCAAGTCAAATGCTTCCCCGAAGGCCAGCGAGCGTCGGTAGCGAATAGTGGAGGCCCCCACCACCATGGTGGCCTTCAGGGTCCGCAGGGTCTTAAAGATCCCGTTACACATGTAATGGTGGAACCTGGAGGAGGATAGGGAACCAGTACAGACATTACCTAATGCCTTACGTCCATCTGAGTGATTCATCTGACTGACATTTACTCCTGAGGTGTTGACCTGTTGCACCCTCTACAACCACTGTGATTATTATTATCTGACCCTGCTGGTCATCTATGAACATTTGAGCATCTTGGCCATGTTCTGTTATAATCTCCACTCCTCACAGCAAGAGGACTGGCCAACCCTCACAGCCTGGTTCCTCTCTAGGTTTCTTCCTAGGTTCTGGCCTTTCTAGGATAAGACTTGAGGCTGTAATCGCTGTCAAATGTGCTTCAAAAAAAAGTTAAGGGTCTGAATACTTATGTAAATGTGATATTTCATATTTTTATTTTTTATACATTTGCAAAAATGTCTAAAAACCTGTTTTTGCTTTGTCATTATGGGGTATTGTGATGTCTATGGGGTATTGTGATGTCATTATGGGGTATTGTGATGTCATTATGGGGTATTGTGATGTCATTATGGGGTATTGTGATGTCATTATGAGGTATTGTGATGCCATTATGCGGTATTGTGTGTAGATTGATGAGGGAAAATAACAATGTAATACATTTTAGGATAAGGCTGTAACGTACTTTGTCTTTGAAAAAGTCAAGGGGTCAAAACGCTTTCCGAGTGCGCTGTACAGTCAATCCTCCTCAATCTACCCACAATACACCTTAATGACGAAGCCAAAACAGGTTTTTAGACATTTCTTCAAAAAGAAATACAAAATAAAACTGAAATATGACATTAATATAAGTATTCAGACCCTTTACTCAGTACTTTGTTGAAGCACCTATGGCAGCGATTACAGCCTCGAGGCTTCTAGGGTAGAAACATCTCATGGACGATCAATGGAAACAGGATGCAACGAGTCTCATAGCAAAGGGTCTGAATAATTATGTAAATAAGATATTTTTTTTATTTTTATAAATGTGCAAAAATTTCTACAAACCTGTTTTAACTTTGTCATTATGGGGTATTGTGTGTAAATTGATGAGGAAAACAATTAATTTAATCCATTATAGAAAAAGGCTGTTACGTAACAAAAAGTCAAGGGGTCTGAATTCTTTCCGGATGCACTGTATATACAGTACCAGTCAAAAGTTTGGACACACCTACTCATTCAAGGGTTTTTCTTTATTTATACTATTTTCTACATTGTAGAATAATAGTGAAGACATCAAAACTATGAAATAACACACATGGAATCATGTAGTAACCAAAAAAGTGTTAAAAATATATTTTATTCTTCCAAGTAGCCACCCTTTTCCTTGATGACAGCTTTACACACTTTTGGCCTTCTCTCAACCAGCTTCATGAGGTAGTCACCTGGAATGCATTTCAATTAACAAGTGTGCCTTGTTAAAAGTTAATTTGTGGAATTTCTTTCCTTCTTAATGCGTTTGAGCAAATCAGTTGTGTTGTGACAAGGTAGGGGTGGTATACAGAACATAGCCCTATTTTGTAAAAGACAAAGTCCATATTATGGCAAGAACAGCTCAAATAAGCAAAAAGAAACGACAGTCCATCATTACTTTAAGACATGAAGGTCAGCCAATACAGAACATTTCAAGAACTTTTAAAGTTTCTTCAAGTGCAGTCGCAAAAACCATCAAGCGCTATGATGAAACTGGCTCTCATGAGAACCGCCACAGGAAAGGAAGACCCAGAGTTACCTCTGCTGCAGAGGATAAGTTCATTATAGTTTCCAGCCTCAGAAATTGCAGCCCAAATAAATGTTTCATAGAGTTGAAGTAACAGACACATCTCAACATCAACTGTTCAGAGGAGACTGCGTGAATCAAGCCTTCATGGTCGAATTGCTGCAAAGAAACCACTACTAACGCACACCAATAAGAGACTTGCTTGGGCCAAGAAACACGGGCAATGGACATTAGACCGGTGGAAATCTGTCCTTTGGTCTGATGAGTCCAAATTTGAAATTTTTGGTTCTGTGTGTTTTTGTGACGCAGAGTAGATGAACGGATGATCTCTGCACGTGTGGTTCCCACCGTGAAGCATGGAGGCGGAGTTGAGATGGTTTGGGATGAGTTGGACCGCAGAGTGAAGGAAAAGCAGCCAACAAGTGCTCAGCATATGTGGGAACTCCTTCAAGACTGTTGGAAAAGCATTCCTCATGAACCTGGTTGAGAGAATGCCAAGAGTGTGTAAAGCTGTTGATTGGGGGTCACCTTGGGGTCATGATAGGGGCTGCACCAAATGATTGATGTATTAATAGAAGGGGAACGGCTATAAAACCCCTTCCCCAATACATTTATATGGTCCTGGACTACAGATTAGCAATATATATATATTAATTATAAGGTTTAATATTGTTCCACAGTTCTTTTCTAGTCTCTGCCTCTTATAAAGAAACGTTCTGAGAGATGTGTGAGTTATTGCAGTCAAAACAGGGTGCCTGTGAGAAAGCGCCTCGAGACACAGAACCCTGCAGGGGAGTGAAAGAGATAAGAGACTAGTCAGACATACCACTATGAAGCAACTTGGGGAGTGGAAAATTACTGTTGAGCCCTTAGAAAACACAGGAACTATTGTTCTCACCTGCAAGTTTGTATAACTCTACATGCATGGGCTTGGTCTGATGAGTAGAAGGTGTTGATGTAGGCAGTGACATCACTAGGGGTTGACTGCAAACATATTAAAGCAACTTTTTTATGATGCAAAACTTACTCGGGAAACATGCGTGCTATGTTCCCATTGTCAACTTCTGTCTACAATTGCATGAATAAAGGTTTTTGATTGATTTACTTAAAGATATTGTCTGATTGCTGATTTCAACAATAAGCAAATGATTGACAAGGTACAAGGAACCTACCCCAACACTGTCATCAAGACAAAGGGTGGCTACTTGGAAGAATAAAATATATTTGGATTTGTTTAACACTTTTTTGGTTACTACATGATTCCACATGTGTTATTTCATAGTTTTGATGTCTTCACTATTATTCTACAATGTAGAAAATTTTTAAAAATAAAGAAAAACCCTTGAATGAGTAGGTGTGTCCAAACTTTTGACTGGTAATGTGCCTTTCACCGCTCTCTCTATAAAACATACAAAACACTTAAATATATATTTTTAAATTAAAGTAGTAAAGTAGCACAGTGAAACAGGCCTATGCGAGTGTGTTGGTCTAACCTGGCGAAGTCACACTCCCGGAGGTATCTGGCGTTATTCATGTGACCCATATAGTCCAGGTCATGGGGTAGGACCCTCCCAGCAACACTCTGCTCTGCCAGGACGTCCCAGACCGGGGGTTGGAACCAGGCCTGCACCACCACCACCACCCCCCGCAGGAAGTACCACACATCCAGACAGGAGAACAGCAGCAGCAGGGCCACCAGAGCACACAGCAACATCTCTCTGGAGGGGGGAGAGAGAGCGAGAGAGAGAGAGGGATCGAGAGACAAAGGGTTTGAATTTCCAGGTGAACAGAAGAGAAGCCACAGATAAACCAGTTAGATTTTTTTGTTGACTTTATGACAACTTGCAACAGAGAGACACCGCCAGCACAGAAACAGAGAAAATATTCTAATTGGCTTTTTTGGGACAAGCCCTCTATATCCTAATCAGACAGTACCAAATGTTCTGTAAACACCAGCCAGGCCCTCTATATCCTAATCAGACAGTACCAAATGTTCTGTAAACACCAGCCAGGCCCTCTATATCCTAATCAGACAGTACCAAATGTTCTGTAAACACCAGCCAGGCCCTCTATATCCTAATCAGACAGTACCAAATGTTCTGTAAACACCAGCCAGGCCCTCTATATCCTAATCAGACAGTACCAAATGTTCTGTAAACACCAGCCAGGCCCTCTATATCCTAATCAGACAGTACCAAATGTTCTGTAAACACCAGCCAGGCCCTCTATATCCTAATCAGACAGTACCAAATGTTCTGTAAACACCAGCCAGGCCCTCTATATCCTAATCAGACAGTACCAAATGTTCTGTAAACACCAGCCAGGCCCTCTATATCCTAATCAGACAGTACCAAATGTTCTGTAAACACCAGCCAGGCCCTCTATATCCTAATCAGACAGTACCAAATGTTCTGTAAACACCAGCCAGGCCGTCTATATCCTAATCAGACAGTACCAAATGTTCTGTAAACCTTGAGAAATGGGACAGACAGGTGTTACACTAGACGAGTTCTGGAGTATTGTGGAGTATGTCAGGTTTCACTTTAGGGCAGGAAAGACAGGGCTATGCCTCTGGTTTCACTGGCCTTGTCATATGGAACTTCACGAAATGAATATACTTTTTTTGTAGGATTTTTAATGCATTTCCTTTTGAATGCAGCTAGCTGGTTGATCATCGATACTGAACTGATCTGCTGAGGGTGACAGCTTCTCATACCAGATCGATACTGAACTGATCTGCTGAGGGTAACAGCTTCTCATACCAGATCGATACTGAACTGATCTGCTGAGGGTGACAGCTTCTCATACCAGATCGATACTGAACTGATCTGCTGAGGGTGACAGCTTCTCATACCAGATCAATACTGAACTGATCTGCTGAGGGTGACAGCTTCTCATACCAGATCAATACTGAACTGATCTGCTGAGGGTGACAGCTTCTCATACCAGATCGATACTGCCATCTACTGGTCATTAAAGGTAAAATGTGTGTACTGTACCATGAGTGGCATTTAAACGAGAGGGAATGAATCAAATCAAATGGAAAACATTTGTAATTCATCAATGTAAAGCATTTAATTTCTATTGGTTTAATGTGTCAGCATGTATTGATCTTGAATCGCATCACAATATCTGCATATGATTCCAAATCCGCCATCGGAGAAATGCATTTTCTCATTGTGCTAAGGATCTCTGTCAAGCAGCAGGAAAACAAATGTCTTAATTTGATCCTCGTTGGCTTCCGTAGGTATGGGTGTCATGGCAACTAAATCAACAAACGCCTCCGTGACCTAAATGGAGAGAGATTTGAGGTGACGGTTGAGGAGCTGGCCGGAGTCGGTCATTTTCCAAATTAATAATTTAAAAGCTTAAACTGTACATTTGGTCACATGTAGGAGTGAGGCCGTCTTTATATCATTACATTTGCTGGTAGAGTTGTGAAATGTTGTATTTGTATTGTTGAATACAGTGAAATGTTGTATTTGTATTGTTGAATACAGTGAAATGTTGTATTTGTATTGCTGAATACAGTGAAATGTTGTATTTGTACTGTTGAATACAGTGAAATGTTGTATTTGTATTGTTGAATACAGTGAAATGTTGTATTTGTATTGCTGAATACAGTGAAATGTTGTATTTGTATTGTTGAATACAGTGAAATGTTGTATTTGTACTGTTGAATACAGTGACATGTTGTATTTGTATTGCTGAATACAGTGAAATGTTGTATTTGTATTGTTGAATACAGTGAAATGTTGTAGGTGTACTGTTGAATACAGTGAAATGTTGTATTTGTATTGTTGAATACAGTGAAATGTTGTATTTGTATTGTTGAATACAGTGAAATGTTGTATATGTATTGTTGAATACAGTGAAATGTTGTATTTGTACTGTTGAATACAGTGAAATGTTGTATTTGTACTGTTGAATACAGTGAAATGTTGTATTTGTACTGTTGAATACAGTGAAATGTTGTATTTGTAATGTTGAATACAGTGAAATGTTGTATTTGTACTGTTGAATACAGTGACATGTTGTATTTGTATTGCTGAATACAGTGAAATGTTGTATTTGTATTGTTGAATACAGTGAAATGTTGTAGGTGTACTGTTGAATACAGTGAAATGTTGTAGGTGTACTGTTGAATACAGTGACATGTTGTATTTGTACTGCTGAATACAGTGAAATGTTGTATTTGTATTGTTGAATACAGTGAAATGTTGTAGGTGTACTGTTGAATACAGTGAAATGTTGTAGGTGTACTGTTGAATACAGTGAAATGTTGTATTTGTACTGTTGAATACAGTGAAATGTTGTATTTGTACTGTTGAATACAGCGAAATGTTGTATTTGTACTGTTGAATATGTTGTATTTGTACTGTTGAATACAGCGAAATGTTGTATTTGTACTGTTGAATACAGCGAAATGTTGTATTTGTACTGTTGAATACAGCGAAATGTTGTATTTGTATTGTTGAATACAGCGAAATGTTGTATTTGTACTGTTGAATACAGCGAAATGTTGTATTTGTACTGTTGAATACAGCGAAATGTTGTATTTGTACTGTTGAATACAGCGAAATGTTGTATTTGTACTGTTGAATACAGCGAAATGTTGTATTTGTATTGTTGAATACAGTGAAATGTTGTATTTGTATTGTTGAATACAGTGAAATGTTGTATTTGTACTGTTGAATACAGTGAAATGTTGTATTTGTACTGTTGAATACAGCGAAATGTTGTATTTGTATTGTTGAATACAGTGAAATGTTGTATTTGTATTGTTGAATACAGTGAAATGTTGTATTTGTACTGTTGAATACAGTGAAATGTTGTATTTGTACTGTTGAATACAGTGAAATGTTGTATTTGTACTGTTGAATACAGTGAAATGTTGTATTTGTACTGTTGAATACAGTGAAATGTTGTATTTGTAGTGTTGAATACAGTGAAATGTTGTATTTGTAGTGTTGAATACAGTGAAATGTTGTATTTGTACTGTTGAATACAGTGAAATGTTGTATTTGTATTGTTGAATACAGTGAAATGTTGTATTTGTACTGTTGAATACAGTGACATGTTGTATTTGTATTGCTGAATACAGTGACATGTTGTATTTGTATTGCTGAATACAGTGAAATGTTGTATTTGTATTGTTGAATACAGTGAAATGTTGTATTTGTATTGCTGAATACAGAGAAATGTTGTATTTGTATTGCTGAATACAGAGAAATGTTGTATTTGTATTGTTGAATACAGTGAAATGTTGTATTTGTATTGTTGAATACAGTGAAATGTTGTATTTGTACTGTTGAATACAGTGAAATGTTGTATTTGTACTGTTGAATACAGTGAAATGTTGTATTTGTATTGTTGAATACAGTGAAATGTTGTATTTGTACTGTTGAATACAGTGACATGTTGTATTTGTATTGCTGAATACAGTGAAATGTTGTATTTGTATTGTTGAATACAGTGAAATGTTGTATTTGTATTGCTGAATACAGAGAAATGTTGTATTTGTATTGTTGAATACAGTGAAATGTTGTATTTGTATTGCTGAATACAGAGAAATGTTGTATTTGTACTGTTGAATAAAGTGAAATGTTGTATTTGTACTGTTGAATACAGTGAAATGTTGTATTTGTACTGTTGAATAGTGACATGTTGTATTTGTACTGTTGAATACAGTGAAATGTTGTATTTGTACTGTTGAATACAGTGACATGTTGTATTTGTACTGTTGAATACAGTGACATGTTGTATTTGTATTGCTGAATACAGTGAAATGTTGTATTTGTATTGTTGAATACAGTGAAATGTTGTAGGTTTACTGTTGAATACAGTGAAATGTTGTATTTGTACTGTTGAATACAGTGACATGTTGTATTTGTACTGTTGAATACAGTGACATGTTGTATTTGTATTGCTGAATACAGTGAAATGTTGTATTTGTATTGTTGAATACAGTGAAATGTTGTAGGTGTACTGTTGAATACAGTGAAATGTTGTATTTGTACTGTTGAATACAGTGAAATGTTGTATTTGTATTGTTGAATACAGTGACATGTTGTATTTGTATTGTTGAATACAGTGACATGTTGTATTTGTACTGTTGAATACAGTGAAATGTTGTATTTGTAGTGTTGAATACAGTGACATGTTGTATTTGTACTGTTGAATACAGTGACATGTTGTATTTGTACTGTTGAATACAGTGACATGTTGTATTTGTATTGTTGAATACAGTGAAATGTTGTATTTGTATTGTTGAATACAGTGAAATGTTGTATTTGTATTGTTGAATACAGTGAATGTTGTATTTGTACTGTTGAATACAGTGAAATGTTGTATTTGTACTGTTGAATACAGAGAAATGTTGTATTTGTACTGTTGAATACAGTGAAATGTTGTATTTGTACTGTTGAATAAAGTGAAATGTTGTATTTGTACTGTTGAATACAGTGAAATGTTGTATTTGTACTGTTGAATACAGTGACATGTTGTATTTGTACTGTTGAATACAGTGAAATGTTGTATTTGTACTGTTGAATACAGTGACATGTTGTATTTGTACTGTTGAATACAGTGACATGTTGTATTTGTATTGCTGAATACAGTGAAATGTTGTATTTGTATTGTTGAATACAGTGAAATGTTGTAGGTGTACTGTTGAACACAGTGAAATGTTGTATTTGTATTGTTGAATACAGTGAAATGTTGTATTTGTATTGTTGAATACAGTGAAATGTTGTAAGTGTACTGTTGAATACAGTGAAATGTTGTATTTGTATTGTTGAATACAGTGAAATGTTGTATTTGTATTGTTGAATACAGTGAAATGTTGTATTTGTACTGTTGAATACAGTGAAATGTTGTATTTGTATTGTTGAATACAGTGAAATGTTGTATTTGTACTGTTGAATACAGTGAAATGTTGTATTTGTATTGTTGAATACAGTGAAATGTTGTATTTGTACTGTTGAATACAGTGACATGTTGTATTTGTACTGCTGAATACAGTGAAATGTTGTATTTGTATTGTTGAATACAGTGAAATGTTGTAGGTTTACTGTTGAATACAGTGAAATGTTGTATTTGTACTGTTGAATACAGTGACATGTTGTATTTGTACTGTTGAATACAGTGACATGTTGTATTTGTATTGCTGAATACAGTGAAATGTTGTATTTGTATTGTTGAATACAGTGAAATGTTGTAGGTGTACTGTTGAATACAGTGAAATGTTGTATTTGTACTGTTGAATACAGTGAAATGTTGTATTTGTATTGTTGAATACAGTGACATGTTGTATTTGTATTGTTGAATACAGTGACATGTTGTATTTGTACTGTTGAATACAGTGAAATGTTGTATTTGTAGTGTTGAATACAGTGACATGTTGTATTTGTACTGTTGAATACAGTGACATGTTGTATTTGTACTGTTGAATACAGTGACATGTTGTATTTGTATTGTTGAATACAGTGAAATGTTGTATTTGTATTGTTGAATACAGTGAAATGTTGTATTTGTATTGTTGAATACAGTGAATGTTGTATTTGTACTGTTGAATACAGTGAAATGTTGTATTTGTACTGTTGAATACAGTGAAATGTTGTATTTGTACTGTTGAATACAGTGACATGTTGTATTTGTATTGCTGAATACAGTGAAATGTTGTATTTGTATTGTTGAATACAGTGAAATGTTGTATTTGTATTGCTGAATACAGTGAAATGTTGTATTTGTATTGTTGAATACAGTGAAATGTTGTATTTGTATTGTTGAATACAGTGAAATGTTGTAGGTGTGCTGTTGAATACAGTGAAATGATGTAGGTGTACTGTTGAATACAGTGAAATGTTGTATTTGTATTGTTGAATACAGTGAAATGTTGTATTTGTATTGTTGAATACAGTGAAATGTTGTATTTGTAGTGTTGAATACAGTGAAATGTTGTATTTGTACTGTTGAATACAGTGAAATGTTGTATTTGTATTGTTGAATACAGTGAAATGTTGTATTTGTACTGTTGAATACAGTGACATGTTGTATTTGTATTGCTGAATACAGTGAAATGTTGTATTTGTATTGTTGAATACAGTGAAATGTTGTATTTGTACTGTTGAATACAGTGAAATGTTGTATTTGTATTGCTGAATACAGTGAAATGTTGTATTTGTATTGTTGAATACAGTGAAATGTTGTATTTGTATTGTTGAATACAGTGAAATGTTGTAGGTGTACTGTTGAATACAGTGAAATGTTGTATTTGTATTGTTGAATACAGTGAAATGTTGTAGGTGTACTGTTGAATACAGTGAAATGTTGTATTTGTATTGTTGAATACAGTGAAATGTTGTATTTGTATTGTTGAATACAGTGAAATGTTGTATTTGTATTGTTGAATACAGTGAAATGTTGTATTTGTACTGTTGAATACAGTGAAATGTTGTATTTGTATTGTTGAATACAGTGAAATGTTGTATTTGTACTGTTGAATACAGTGAAATGTTGTAGGTGTACTGTTGAATACAGTGAAATGTTGTATTTGTACTGTTGAATACAGTGAAATGTTGTATTTGTATTGTTGAATACAGTGACATGTTGTATTTGTATTGTTGAATACAGTGACATGTTGTATTTGTACTGTTGAATACAGTGAAATGTTTTATTTGTACTGTTGAATACAGTGACATGTTGTATTTGTACTGTTGAATACAGTGACATGTTGTATTTGTACTGTTGAATACAGTGACATGTTGTATTTGTATTGTTGAATACAGTGAAATGTTGTATTTGTATTGTTGAATACAGTGAAATGTTGTATTTGTATTGTTGAATACAGTGAAATGTTGTATTTGTACTGTTGAATACAGTGAAATGTTGTATTTGTACTGTTGAATACAGTGAAATGTTGTATTTGTACTGTTGAATACAGTGACATGTTGTATTTGTATTGCTGAATACAGTGAAATGTTGTATTTGTATTGTTGAATACAGTGAAATGTTGTATTTGTATTGCTGAATATAGTGAAATGTTGTATTTGTATTGTTGAATACAGTGAAATGTTGTATTTGTATTGTTGAATACAGTGAAATGTTGTAGGTGTGCTGTTGAATACAGTGAAATGATGTAGGTGTACTGTTGAATACAGTGAAATGTTGTATTTGTATTGTTGAATACAGTGAAATGTTGTATTTGTATTGTTGAATACAGTGAAATGTTGTATTTGTAGTGTTGAATACAGTGAAATGTTGTATTTGTACTGTTGAATACAGTGAAATGTTGTATTTGTATTGTTGAATACAGTGAAATGTTGTATTTGTACTGTTGAATACAGTGACATGTTGTATTTGTATTGCTGAATACAGTGAAATGTTGTATTTGTATTGTTGAATACAGTGAAATGTTGTATTTGTACTGTTGAATACAGTGAAATGTTGTATTTGTATTGCTGAATACAGTGAAATGTTGTATTTGTATTGTTGAATACAGTGAAATGTTGTATTTGTATTGTTGAATACAGTGAAATGTTGTAGGTGTACTGTTGAATACAGTGAAATGTTGTATTTGTATTGTTGAATACAGTGAAATGTTGTAGGTGTACTGTTGAATACAGTGAAATGTTGTATTTGTATTGTTGAATACAGTGAAATGTTGTATTTGTATTGTTGAATACAGTGAAATGTTGTATTTGTATTGTTGAATACAGTGAAATGTTGTATTTGTACTGTTGAATACAGTGAAATGTTGTATTTGTATTGTTGAATACAGTGAAATGTTGTATTTGTACTGTTGAATACAGTGAAATGTTGTATTTGTACTGTTGAATACAGTGAAATGTTGTATTTGTACTGTTGAATACAGTGACATGTTGTATTTGTATTGCTGAATACAGTGAAATGTTGTATTTGTATTGTTGAATACAGTGAAATGTTGTATTTGTATTGTTGAATACAGTGAAATGTTGTATTTGTATTGCTGAATACAGTGAAATGTTGTATTTGTATTGTTGAATACAGTGAAATGTTGTATTTGTATTGTTGAATACAGTGAAATGTTGTAGGTGTACTGTTGAATACAGTGAAATGTTGTATTTGTACTGTTGAATACAGTGAAATGTTGTATTTGTATTGTTGAATACAGTGAAATGTTGTATTTGTACTGTTGAATACAGTGAAATGTTGTATTTGTATTGTTGAATACAGTGAAATGTTGTATTTGTATTGTTGAATACAGTGAAATGTTGTATTTGTACTGTTGAATACAGTGAAATGTTGTATTTTTTCCACGTTGTTATTTTAAGTACGTTACAGCATTATTCTAAAATGTATTAGTTTTTTCCCTAATCAATCTACACACATTATACCATAATGACAAAGCTAGACATATTTGCTAATTTATTAAAAATAAAAAACGGAAATATCACATTTATATAAGTATTCAGACCCTTTACTCAGTACTTTGTTGAAGCACCTTTGGCAGTGACTACAGCCTTGAGTCTTCTTGGGTATGATGCTACAAGCTTGGCACACCTGTATTTGGGGAGTTTCTCCCATTCTTCTCTGCAGATCCTCTCAAGCTCTGTCAGGTTGGATGGGGTTTGTCGCTGCACAGCTATTTTCAGGTCTCTCCAGAGATGTTCGATCGGGTTTATGTCCGGGCTCTGGCTGGGCCACTCAAGGACATTTAGACTTGTCCTGAAGCCACTCCTGCGTTGTCTTGGCTGTGTGCTGAGGGTCGTTGTCCTGTTGGAAGGTGAAACTTCACCCCAGTCTGAGGTCCTGAGTGCTCTGGAGCAGGTTTTCATCAAGGATCTCTCTGTACTTTGCTCCGTTCATCTTTGTCTCGATCCTGACTAGTCTCCCAGTACCTGCCGCTCAAAAACATCCCCACAGCATGATGCTGCCACCACCATGCTTCACCGTAGGGATGGTGCCAGGTTTCCTCCAGATGTGACGTTTGGCATTCAGGCCAAAGAGTTCAATCTTGGTTTCATCAGACCAGAGAATCTTGTTTCTCATGGTCTGAGAGTCTTTAGGGGCCTTTTGGCAAACTCCAAGTGGGCTGTCATGTGCCTTTTACTGAGGAGTGGCTTCAGTCTGGCCACACTACCATAAAGGCCTGATTGTTGAAGTGCTACAGAGATGGTTGTCCTTCTGGAAGATTCTCCCATCTCCACAGAGGAACTCTAGAGCTCTGTAAGAGTTGGCTGGGCAGCCAGCTCTAGGAAGAGTCTTGCTGGTTCCAGACACCTTTTGGTTACTTTTCTCGTTTTCCCCTGCAGTTAACACTATTAACATTCCCCTCTATTGTGGATCAATGCACTATTAGCTACTTTCAATGCAACATACCAAAACTAACTATGCAAGACTTAGCATCCAAAACTAACTATGCAAGACTTAGCATCCAAAACTAACTATGCAAGACTTAGCATCCAAAACTAACTATGCAAGACTTAGCATCCAAAACTAACTATGCAAGACTTAGCATCCAAAACGAACTATGCAAAACTTAGCATGCAAAACTAACTATGCAAGACTTAGCATCCAAAACTAACTATGCAAGACTTAGCATCCAAAACTAACTATGCAACAGATTTTGTTGTAGGCAGAACGCTTGGATTCTATTGCATTGACACGTATGACAAACCCACACTATTTCAACATCTAATCACCTCCACTTAGTCTAATTCAGTGACAACTAAAAAACTAAAAGGTACCAAAAACGATTTAGTCCACCAAAGTAAGGTAAATATGATGTGGCTGTCCATGGTACTGATTTTCATTATCCTTCTACATCCTTCTATCTAGCTACATACTGATCTTCCATCCTCTCAGGCCAGCCAGTTAACATTATCCTTCTACATCTAGCTACATACTGATCTTCCATCCTCTCAGACCAGCTAGTTAACATTATCCTTCTACATCTAGCTACATACTGATCTTCCATCCTCTCAGGCCAGCTAGTTAACATTATCCTTCTACATCTAGCTACATACTGATCTTCCATCCTCTCAGGCAAGCCAGTTAACATTATCCTTCTACATCTAGCTACATACTGATCTTCCATCCTCTCAGACCAGCTAGTTAACATTATCCTTCTACATCTAGCTACATACTGATCTTCCATCCTCTCAGACCAGCTAGTTAACATTATCCTTCTACATCTAGCTACATACTGATCTTCCATCCTCTCAGACCAGCTAGTTAACATTATCCTTCTACATCTAGCTACATACTGAACTTCCATCCTCTCAGGCCAGCTAGTTAACATTATCCTTCTACATCTAGCTACATGCTGATCTTCCATCCTCTCAGGCCAGCTAGTTAACATTATCCTTCTACATCTAGCTACATACTGAACTTCCATCCTCTCAGGCCAGCTAGTTAACATTATCCTTCTACATCTAGCTACATACTGATCTTCCATCCTCTCAGACCAGCTAGTTAACATTATCCTTCTACATCTAGCTAC